>JARHVA010007764.1:0-265000 GCA_037957365.1 Torreya grandis
TAAGTGGTCATACTACTCATGCTATGTCAATGTAGAAGTAGATTCTAGAACTGATATTTTGCATGGCACAATTATAGTATCTAAGTGTGTAGACTCTATGGTAAAGATCTTAATTGGTTGTCATAATGAAATTATTCTTTGATCTCTATGATCTATAATAAATATATTAATCATCTCTTGAACTATGTTCTGATTTATGTAATCTCTTGTAAATATCTTAATCAATGGTCAAATTGAAACTATGCTATGTTCTAGGTGTTTATTGCCAAATATATGAATCTATGGGTGAGTTAAGACTATGTTTTTATATCTATGGTTGTTTCCAAATATCTTAATTAGTGGATTAAATGAGACTATGTTATGATCTCTATGAATTGGATACCATATTTATTGAATCTATGGTGGATGATATCTCTCAAGAGTAGGTGTCTTAGAAACCACATGGTTCATATGATGAGTAACTAATGGATCCTTAAAGGTAATGTCATAGGATAACTCGATCATATAGGAGTGTGATCTAGGATATTTTGGAGATTGAGATCTTGATGCCCCCTATGTGAATGTTATAATGAATCTAAGGACATACTTGTCAATACAATCTTAGAGTGCATAATAATTGTTGTCTGAATGTCCATTTTTTCTTATTAATTTTATAATATGGTTTATTCTATATCCTATGCATAAGATGTGCTGGATGGTGATGAGTATAAGTGTGATCATATACTTATCTAATAATGTGAGTAAGATATTATGAGGCCTATATATATCTAAAAACTATATAGCCCATCTGTTGGTATCCTATGTTGTACTCACTGTAGGATGTGATTTGTGGAGTGGCTCTTTGCCCTTGCTAATTATCTTGACTATTTTTTTCTATTACACTTGTTTCTTAATAATAAATGAAGTAGGTTTGTGTACTATGTTAGATGACTATGGACATAAGAAAACTACATTCAAATATTCCATTGAATGTGTAGTAACTAGTCCCAACTCTTTCTTTAATGCCATAGTTATGTTACATAGATACCAAAAGATTTAGATTTTTGATATAATAATTTATCCTTAAGAGGAAAAATGAGGCCTCTATGAAATATATATTATACCTATAAATCTATGGATTGGTAAATTAACTAATGCATACATGACTTAAATCATAAAATTTACTTAGTTAATGGTTCTATCTCACCCTGGTGTAGTGAAGGTAACCTCTCATATGTGACTCAAGATACCTTATTTTTTATGTTGTGCATGAGAAAGACTACTTTTGACTCATTATATGTATGTAGTGAACCACTAAAAGAGTACATGATGAAACTAATTTAATGCCTTAACCTTCTATAGACTTTGTAAATAGCTTTATTAGAGTAAATTTATTGGTGACATGGGCCATGGCTTTTCCCATAATCCTAAAAGTGTAAGTATGGGTATCCATGCCCATTAAATTTTGGTAACACTAGTATCTAAAAGTTGGGTGGCAACTTTGTAGTGAAGATTCTACATGGAATAGGATTGCCATGGATGGAATTGGAATCATCCTAATAGTGGTATGATTCAATTTTCAATGTGAGATGGTGTAATTGTTGTTTTAAATCACCCACATGCATCAAAGAGATTACCTCTTTTGAAGGTATATTATCATCATCAAGGTATTCATATAAGTCTTAATTTTTGTTTTTAATTTTATCCATTGGTACACTACCTTGTGGACCTTTTTAGGGAGGATTGGTTTTCTCTTTGTAACCTTTGGAGGGGTGATAAATTGGATCTAGTGAGAGGGAAATGGGCTATCAACCTCTTATAGGTTATGTTGAGAAAGGGGTTTTACTATCATAAGGGGGGTTAACGGATATTCATTGGTATCTCTTATTTATTAAATTTTTATAGAAGTATCACATGCTACTAGACTATAAGATACATTATTATTATGTGAATGTAATTTATATAAATTTTTAACATAAGAATAAGTGTAAGTGTGTGTTTTTTATCATTTGAAATAGAAATTATTTTGAACATGAGAGATAGGTGAATTAGGGAGAAAACTAGAAGGTTTAGACTCAATGTCTTCTTCACCAAAATCATAGTAATCATAATTATTCTAAAGTTCATCAAAAATCCAAATTTTAATTCACTTGTGTAAGTAAGAGTATAAGGATTATCATTTGAATGCTCACTAAGAGAGAATGTAGGAGAAGATTTTAAACTTTTTACTACTATATAATATATCATCATGTGTGATTGTAATGTAATGCATGTCTTCACTAGATATGTGTGGAGTTCATGTAAGATTTTTACTTTAAATATTGAATTCAAGGGAATAATAAATAGAAATCATGTTTTCATTTGGAATATTATGGCATGTAGGAGAAGAGTTAGAGATATTTGCACTATCAGTTTGCAAAGATTCATTGTATTGAGCTTTGAATGTAAAATAAGATGATAAAATAATTTTGTCTACTTTATTTTGTGCAATTGGTAAAAGGTGTAATATCATTTTTACTTGCTTTTTCAAATTTAACTAAGAAGGGTAAAGAAGATGCATTACTTTTTAATATGTTGCTTGAATCAGGTGAAAGCATATTCTGTGTATTATGCTTATATATTTTTAATTTGAATAAGGTAAGTAGATAAAGTGTTTACAAAATATAGGATCATATTGGAACAAAACACTACCAATAAGAGGTTATTTTGGGAATTATATTATTAGTTTAATTTTGAGTTGTAAGAGAAGAGGGAGAGGAAAGAGAAAAAGATGCATCTAGTTTATCCTCATCAATACTTTCATTATCATGTTCATATTAATACTCATATCCATAATTAAAAAATTAATCATCTTCATCATTATAAATTAAATCATTATCATGTTCTAATGTGCAATATTGAAAATTTGTCCATTTATTATTATAATTATGAGAAAATTTCATAAATTCATCAATTGGGTGAGGGGTATTAGGCTCCTTGGATGTCAATTTTAAACTTGTCAAAGAAGATAATGTAAATAATGAATAACAAGAACCCAATAGGTATAATTTAATCTAACATAGGTATTTGTTTAACTATGGGAAATATTCATCCCAATGTATGGAAAAAAAATTAAGATAGTACTTGAAACCCTAAAGGCTAGTATTTGGATGTATAAGGCCTTTAATATTAAGATGATGGTTTGATAAGGGTTGTTTGTAAATAAATTAAATTACAATAAAGTATTGAAACACTAATATAAGAATAATCTAGATAAGTTAGTTTGTGCCAAAAATCAGGAAAAATATAAGTCTATAAGCCTAATTTAGTGCACAAAAAATGAAGGTAAACCCTAGCCTAAACTAGGTTTTAATAAATATTCAAAGTAAGTTGGGTTCACAAAAATATTTTAACTATTTAGGACTTAGTATATGTAAGTCCTAGGTTTAAAAATGCCTGAGTATAGTAATAGCTTGAAATAAACAGAGGAAATATTTGATTTGAAAAGTTCTTTCTAAAGTAGTATAGATGTAAAGGAAGTGTACTTATCTAGAAAAAAAAAGTGTTTCTATGACTTAGGAGGTTGGAACAGGGTTAGACATCATCCAGGCATATTTAATTTTATCATTGTAGTTAAAAATAGACTTTGGACAGTAGCACCCTTATGAGGATAGTAGTGTCATGTGGCACTAATGTCAAATTATGGTGCTAGTGTCCTTATAAGAGTTGTTTAAAACTTTCAAAAATGCTATGGGAGAGTTTGAGGGACCTGTAGGTGATTATGTGATTTCTAAAAGATAATTTGTGTCAATTTTTGCATGAATCTCTTTAAAAACTATAATAAAAACTTACCCACATGAAACAACTAGATCAAATGCAAAATAAAGGTAAAAATTAGGTTATAGGATATTACAATCATGTGAGATAGAACCCATATTGTCTTGTCCACTACCTACATTAACCCTAATAATAGGTGTCTCATATTACATGTATTTATCCCTTAGGGAACATGCATAATGAATTTACATAGTATGTTGGAATGACTTTCACTTAGGCCCTTATTTGATCAAGCATGCAAGCCTATATATGATAACTGAGTAATATGCAGTGTGTTAAGATTTACTTTTGACTAATTCTATGTAATTATGTGCCAAGATAGTAAGTGATAGATGTAAAATACCTTGTGAGTCTCTTTATATAGAATTAAATTTTATTTAAATGTAATACCTTGTTCACTATCTAACAAAATGAAAAAGAGGGATAAAAACATAAGAAAAGGCTCAATGAAGGGTTAGGACCCAAAACACAAAATAAAAAGACTATTGGACACTAAATTTAAAAGGTGCACACTAGAACCAATGGTGTTAGTGTCTAGATAAATGTGTTATTGTCTTGAGGACCCAAAATAGAGTTAAGACCAAGCATAATAGGATAGGATCCCTTATGACTAGGAGGGGATGACTAAATATGATTATGGGTGCAATAAATAGGGAAAACAAGACATAATAAAGACCAAAAGACCCAAAATGACCATGCAAACAAGGGTTATATTCATCATTAAGACCTTCTTATGAAAGATAAATAAAATACATAGTACGTATGAACGATTGACCAAAAAAGGGTATATACACCTTTATGCGATATTTATAAATCATTCAATGATGTCAACTTAAAATGATATGTGTAATGAGTCCATTATCCCTATGTTTCAACTAGATGGAAAAATCTAACCCATAAATACATCTTATTATAATTCATCCATTCCTATTATTCATATTATATATCTGATGAATGATATAAGATATATTCAAAATTAAAATGTCAGTTTTCAAGATATAATTATTTTTATGTAATGTTAATATTAACAATAACATTCTATAAGATCAACCTCTTACATGAGATGTCTTTGAATATCCTTATCCAACCAAATTTGTCATGAATATGTTAACTATATTCTATGGTCAAGGAGACCCTTCCAAACATTTGACATAATATGTACATGCCTTTGGTAATTGGGATAAATATGGATGCCTATTACTAAAATCATTGCATAGAATTTTAACACAAGAAACTATTGATTGGTTCTATAATATTCTCAATAGTTCCTTACCCACTTTTAGGAAGTAAGAATAAATATATTTATAAAATTTTCATAAGCATAAAATTCATAATTTAATGCTAGAATATATACAAATCTTAAAGAAACATGATTATGAGTCTATTCGAGATTATGCTATAAGATTCAAAATTGAATTATTTTATTTGACATATAGACCCTCAAATTTGGAACTATAATTCATATCCAATATGGGTCTTCCTTCTTCATTTAAATAAAGAGCATTACATAAACATTACACTTCATTTGATAGATTATATATCGATGTGCACAAGTATGTATGTGATATAGTGAACAATAACACATAGTTAAATGCATATTCAATAAAAGGCAAAAGTTTTGTTAAGGACTCTTATAAATTGAAAGAACCAACCAAAGAATTTCATAATTCATCATCAATACCTTATTATAAACCAATAGTTCATAAAAATAAATAAACCATAAAATTACTCCATAAATGAAAGGAACCAACTTATAGAGTACCTCCTATAGTTAAAACATCTACTTATAGTAAGAGGTAACCACTTCAGTTTGATCATCTTAGGGATAGACCACATGATATATTACATACATTATGGGATAATAATTGAATATAATTTATTTGAACTACTATAATCCACCACACATATTTGATAAATTCAAAGGTCAAACATTTTTTACTTACATTGGTATTAACAAGCATCATGATAATAATTGTTAAGCATGCAACAAAATCTTACACAACTTATCGATAGAGGAGTTATCACATTTGAGAATAAAACAACAAGTTCTTCTTCTCCCACTTCTTCTATTGGTTATTCTCAAAATGTTAATATATCCTATGATATTACTACCAGGGAATAAGTGGTTTACTAGCCTATACAAAAACAAAACACTAGAGGTAGTCCATCTTCTAGTTCACATTCTACAATTACCAAACACTCCCAAGATACTCATATTCAAGAACAATTGGTAATTTGAGATCTTGATAGAGGTGATAATAAAAGGAGTCTAAATACAAAATTATATATCTCTATGACATATATGAATATGTAAAAGGCACTATGGAATAACTAAAAGAGAAAATATATATGGAACAAGTAAAGGTACGAGTAAACAACATATCACAACAATCAAAAGTGGAACCAATTAAAATTATTCAACAATAGGATTTCCAAATATATTATGTTAAATATAATTTATGAAAAACTAGTTTTCACATCATATATTGGTGATGATGTCACATATACTATATGTAGAGTAAAAAATACTCTACGTTTCATTTTGATTCACAGTTGCGCAATCCAAATTTTGTCCTTGTACACTTTGGTTTGAGAAGTTGGAGTTTTGATTCAGAGCATGGGCTCAAATTTCTTTTTGTCTCAATTTTGTCTGAGTGTCAAAATCAAGTAGAAGCTGCCAAGTGTCATTAGTCGAGGCACCTTTCATAATTTCTAGAAGTTGGTTAGGACGTGCCACATGTCTCAGCAATTCAATAGAATGTGACAAGTGTCAGCATCTACATTTTGTATCAACATCCACATTTCAAATCTCTTTTGAGTGGAAGGTTTCAACAAGCTAAGTATCATGATCAAGTAGAAGGTGCTAGGTGGTGATAGTGGAAGATTTCAATGTGCTTTTCTAAAAGCAACGGAAGACACCACATATCCCTAGCTAAAGAGAGTGGAAGCCACCATGTGTCAACCTCTGAATTATCTTCATTTGTTTTCATTGACAAGTAAAGACTATGTTGGGTACTGAGTTTTTGTTTTAAAGCAAGCATAAGCTGCCAAGTGTCACTGTCTGTGTGAGTATGAAATGAGGCCCGATTGTTTCTATAATATAGATAGGGAAACATGGAGACAGACATGTGTCACCTTCCACAAGTTTCTCAAAAGGTAGCTAAAGGCAACAAAGATCACCATGTGTCCTTTGTCAAGAATAAGTGGAAAATGCCACATGTCCTTGTCTTATTTTTGAAGTTGCTCAGGCGAGAACTGCTTTGGGTCCCATTTTGTATAGAAGTTGTTTATGTTTTGGGAGAAGCAGATGGTGACAGATGTCAAAAATTGAACACTTCTAAGTGAAGATATAATAAGAATATAGGTAATGCAGAGAGCACTGTGTGTCTTTGGTAAGGTTACGAAACATGCCAAGTGTCATTCTCCGGTGCCTCCTAAGTATTAAGAAGGTTTTCAAGAAATTGGCCAAGTGTCCTCTTCCATTTGATAGAAAGGAGCATCTTGTGTATCTGTTTCAGCCAATGAACAATAGAAAGATAGAATGTTTCAAAATCTAAGAAATATCTTCTGATAGACACTTCTAGTTTAGTTAGAGTTTAGCTGGGTCGTTAGATTGGGAACATGTAAACAATCTGGAGTGAATCTAAAGCTTAAAGAGGGGTGCAGAGATCACTAGAGATCATCAAAAGATAGGAGAGAATTTTTTGTGAGAGACTATTGTTTAGAGTTTTTAAACTTTTAGAGCTATGATCAGGAATATCATTTGCCTTTGTTCTATTTTCTTGAATTGGAAAGTTTATGTAACTGTGCATGTTTCTATGCCTTTTATGTAACTTGAGAGTTAATAAGAAGAATGAGTTCTGTGCCTTTGTTGGTGTTTTCTATGTCATTGAAAAAGTAGTCTAAGCTATGAGCCTCTATTTCTATTATTTCTATCTTTTACATTGATCATGCCTTGTTCGCTCTTTAATGTAATTGAATCTTACATATAGTTTCACTGTGCTCAAAATTAAGGGTCGAATTACACTCAGGCGCATCACCATAGTTAGATTTTATTTCTTTGCATTTGTGTTTCTATTTAATTTTCTATCCCTTTCCTCCCAACACTCAAGATAAAGAAGAGACCAACTTCTTAAAAATCTAGAGGTCATTTCAAGTTGCAAGTCCCACATTCTTGAAACTTCCCATTATTGGTGTTAGAAGCAAAGTGCAATTTTAACCATCAATAGTTTTTTGGCACACCTGGTGGGACCAGTCTTGAAGTTTATTTCAAGACCGTATGAACTAGAGAGCTAGAAGGAGTCAGATCTATGGACCAGTAACCAAATCACAATCTACTATAAATCTAAGTATTCTTTTGCCACCTTTGGTAACTAGTCCAAGAAGAAGAGTCAATCAGTTTATACCAATACCAAGAGTAAATATGGGAGCCCCTATACCCCCAAGGAATTATGCAAGTTGGAACACTGGTAGTCCTTTGATTCTCCCAATACCACTAGCCACTTGGGATCCTATCCCAATAAATGCTTTAAAAGCTCTGCCCAAATTTAGTGGGCAAGATTTTAAAACACCTGAAGAACATCTTCGACATGTATCAAATGTCTATCTTATACATGTTTTCACACAATAGAATGTGGCTATAAGGTTATTAGTAGCTTCTTTTAAAGGGAAGGCTCTGGAATGGTACCGGTCCTTGACCCTAAATACCATATCTACATGGGATCAGCTCAGAGATCTTTTCTTTGAAAGATTCAAAGAAAAGGGTGGTAAGTCTTCTTTGTTATAGCAATTAATTACCATCCAAAGGGCACCACAGGAAGCAATGACTGACTTCAATTCTAGATTTGAAAAGGCTTGGGAAAGGAATCTTGCTACTACTAAACCATTACTAGGTATGGCCATAGTGTTTTATCTTAAGGCTTTAAATTTAGATATATCTGTTATGATTCAATCACTTGGAAGTCAGACTCTGCTAGAGGCTTATGAGTATGTAGTTAGGGCCAAAAATAATTTGATAGATGCTAAAAAGTTTCCCCCGAGGCCTCCCATGCCCATGTTTCCAGAAATTACCTTGCCATTACCTCAAGAAGCCCCTAAATCCATAACCCCACCTATGTCTATGTATCAATATCCTTAACCACCTGCTAAAGAAATTATCTATGCTTAATCATCTAAGATGGATGATATCAAGAATATCATAAGGACATTTTCTAATGAGTTGATTAACATAAAGAGATAGCAGAATCCTTACCCTAGACCTCCATATCAAGGTCACCAAGGAAATAGATTTTCATCACAGCCAAACCAATACCAAGGCCCTCAAAGGAAAAATAACCCTTAGCTAGCAAACCAGTTAAATGTAGTCCCTACACCCTCACAAACTATTCCCCCTAATTCTAATAGGGAGATTATTCTAGGGTAAAATAACTATGCAAATAGCACCAATTCCTAGTGTTTCCCTTGTAATAATACTTATACACCTAGAGATTGTCCCATGAGTAATCTACAACAAAATGTGGTAGAGCAAAGAAGAATGGACGAACAATTTGCAAGTACTAGTGACAATCAAGCCTACCAATCTCCTGGTATGCAAAATTTAGTCTTAATGGCTCAGATGCAAGGAATGTCTTTACAACAAGAGGAAGAAATAGCCCTAGAACATGCTTTGTTCTCATTGGTTGAAGATGAAGAATCTGTATTCTTGAATGAAGCTTCCACTTCCAAGAAACCAGTGGTGCAATTAGATTATTATACTAGATCAAAGAGAAGAATGGTGGAGTAGCCTGAAGTTGTAAATAGTCAAGTTATGGAGAATCCTCCAATCCAAAGTCAAAGAAATATAGCTATTAGACAAGAGATGCCACAACCAGTGCTGAATCAAGAAGTTCTAGGACAAGTTCAAGAAAAAGCAAGGTATCCTTATTTTCCAAGAACACAAACTCTGGGACTGATGAATGTGGTAGATCAATTAAAGAGGAATCTAGCACAAGTATCAATCTAAGACATATTAGCCATCCCTGAACAAAAGATGTTATTACAAGAGGCTCTGCAAGGCTAAGCAATTCCTAAACATACTGAGATCAAAGAAAGATTTGATAAAAAAAGAAAAGCTCAAGGACATAGTTCATCTGCAAATAACAACCCTGGTGAACAATGTAGCATAAGTAAGCAAATCAAAACCAGACCCTTTCTATTTGACTCTGATAGTTGGCAAGAAACTATTGCATAATGTAATGATAGATTTAGGGGTTAGTACTATAGTAATGCCAAAGGAAATAGTAGATGCTTTAAAAATAAAGTATGAGCCACTCACTAAAGGAGTGATGCAACTAGATGGCAAATCAGTGCAAACAATGGGGAGAATTAGACAACTCCCATTACAATTATATACTTGTCCCAATATAATTGTTAATCAACATATAGTAGTCATAGATATACATCCTATTTTTGGTTTATGTTTATCAAGAGACTTTACAGCCAAGATAGGAGGATATATGTCTCTTGATTGGTCTCACTTCATTTTAAGAACCAAATATGGTTCAAAGATGGAAATTTTGTCTGAACCATTATCAAAGGTCATATAACCAATGAACCAACATCAATATTAGAGGTAGATCATGCTATGTTAAATAAGGAAGAATGGGTTTTTGTTGAAGATTTAGGTGACTGGACTGAGCATGATCAAGTAGAAGAAAATAAGCAGTTGTTAGCTATGATGCATAGTGACCCATATAGGAATTATAATTCTACTGGTCTGGGAACTTATGTCAATTTTGATGAGGACCATGAAATCCCTAATGTTTTAAGGGAAGAGGCACCAACTACTCAATAATCTAAAAAAGATTCAAAAATTTGGACCTTAAATTTTGATGGGGTTAGAAGTAAAAATGGTGCTGGAGCAGGAATTTGTCTTACTGCTCCAAATGGTGAGAAAATTTTAAGGGCTATCCATTTCCAATTTGCTTGTACACATTATGATGCTGAGTATGAATCTCTAGTACATGGGCTCCTGTTAGCCAAGAAAAAGGGAATAAAGAATCTAATGATAAAAGGAGATTCATAATTAGTAGTAAAACAAATTAGAGAAAAGGTAATAGCCAAAAATGTAAGGATGAGATCCTATAGACATAAGATTTGGGACTTAATAAAATATTTTGAAGCCTTCAATAGTGAAGTAGTCCCTAGGATTCAAAATTTTGAAGCTAATAGGATGGCCCAGATTGGCTCACAGTTTGATCCAGCAACTGGCCTATTAATTAATAATGAGTCAGTAAAAGTTATAGTGAGGCCAACTATTCTAGACAATGATGAGAATTGGCAAGTATTTGAAAATGATTCTCAGGTACTCTCATTCTTACAATAATCAGATGAGTTTGTTGATCAATTGCAAACCAAAATTGAAGAAGCATATGGAGATCAAGTCATACAATTAAAGATTAATAAGCTTCCCAAAGACTTGATCACTTTAGAGAATCTATTTGCTCCAGAAGATGTAAGTCTAGAGAAGAGAAGGTTCCAAGTAAACAAAGTAGACTATTCTAAAATTGAGGTGAGTGAAGGGAAAAAATTAAAAGTTGAAAATTTTGCAACTCAAGAAGAAAAGGAAAGACTAATTGAATTGTGCAAAAAATATGACAGGGTCATAGCTTGGAGTTATGAAGACCTTCATGGATATAATAGAGACATAATTCATCACACAATAGAACTGACTGAAGGATCTAAGCCCATCAGATAGAAATAGAGGCCAGTAAATCTAAGGATTGAGCCTCTAATGGTAGATGAGTTGTAGAAACTTTTAGATTCTAAAATAATTTTTCCAATCAAACACTCAACTTAGGTATCAAATCTAGTACCAATTAAGAAAAAGAATGGTGATATAAGACTTTGTGTAGATTTCAAAGATCTAAATAAAGCATCTTTGAAAGATCACTATCCCTTTCCCTCCATGGAACAAATTCTACAAATTATGGTTGGATCAGAGAGATTTTCTTTGTTAGATGGTTTCTCTGGATATAATTAGATTTGGTTCGCTGATCAAGACCAATACAAAACTACTTTTACTACCAAATGGGGAATATTTGCATATGCTAAGATGCCATTTGGCCTATCAAATGCTAGAGCCACTTTTTAAAGAGTTATGAATGTTGCATTTGGGAAACTTATAAATAAAATCATCTTGATTTATCTTGATGATCTTACTATTTTTTCAAAAAATGATGTTGATCATTTTGATCATTTAGAAGCTATTTTTAAGAAATGTCAATAATTTGGAATATCCTTGAACCCTAAGAAATGTATCTTTGCTATCCCTCAAGGCAAATTATTGGGGCACATAGTATCTAAAGAAGGAGTTTCCATAGATCCTGAAAGAGTTGTAGCTATAATGGATTTACCTCTTCTAGTAAATAAAAAATTAGTTCAGTCTTTTTTAGGGAAGATTAATTTTGTCAGTAGGTTCATATCTAATTTTGCAGGCTTAGTGAGACCGGTAACACTCTTGTTAAAGAAAGACCTTATTTTCAAGTGGACTACACAAGGAAAGCAATCTTTTGAAGAGGTCAAGAAGGCTATCTCAACAGCCCCAATACTTAGAAATCCATATTTTTCTAAGCCTTTTGTAATGTATGTCTATGGAGGAGAGTTAAGTATCATTGTTGTCTTAACACAAAAGGATGATAGACAGGAGGGAGAGTGCCCAATAGCCTGCTTCTCAAGAACTCTCAGGGAGTATGAAAATAGATACAACTTTGTAGAGAAACAAGCATATGTTATGGTAAAATCCTTGAAGAAATTTAGGCATATGGTATCAGGAAGCAAAATTTTGATACTTGTAGCTCACTCAAGTGTCAGAGAATACATCATGGAGGGAGAAATTACTAAAAAAAGAGCTAATTGGATAACCAAGATCCTTGAATATGATGTATAGGTCAAACCCACTAAGTTAGTTAGAGGTAGGGGTTTGTGTCAATATATGACTCAAGAGCTTGAAAAGATGATACCTGAAGAGACAAATTCAAAAGAAGAAAAGGAAGTTGTATTAAGGATATAAGAGGTAAATCAAGAATCCTAGATTACAAGTAGGATTCATTTTATGAAATATGGGATTTACCCAAGAGAACTCCCTCAAAATAAGAAAAGATACTATAGGATACAAGGAGTTCATTTTGTTTTGATTGAACAGGTTCTTTTCAGAAGAAATTATGATGGCAAATTGTTAAGATGTGTAGAAAAGGTTGAGGCTAAGAAGATACTACATGAAATGCATCATGGAGTATCACGTGAACATTTTTTTGCAAATACCATAGCTATAAAGATAAGTGAGGTAGGTTATTTCTAGCCTACTTTATTTGTATATTGTTATTAGCTAGTTAAAAAATGTCAATCCTATCAATATTATGTGGGGATGAGAAGGAATGCAGTAATGCCCCTTAGTCCTATAATTATGGATGAACCTTTTACTTAATGGGGTCTTGACTTCATTGGAATGATAAATCTAGTGTCTAGTATGGGTCACAAATGGATATTAACTGCCACAAATTATTTCACCAGATGGACTGAGGTAATGCCACTTAAAAAAGCAATAGAAAACATGATCCTAGATTTTCTAGGGAGTATCACTACTCACTTTGGGGCTCCTCGAACCATAATTTCAAATAATGCTAAAGCATTTTTAGGGTATAAAGTATCTAACTTTGCATTAAAGCATAGAATATATCTAAAAACTTCCTCTAACTATTACCCTCAAGGTAATGGATTGGAAAAATCAACTAACAAGAACTTGATTAGACTCATCAAAAGAATAGGGGCTGATCATCATAAGGAATGGCATAAAGTGCTTAATTTAATACTATGGGCTGATAGAATCATGCTTAAATAGGTGATCAAAATTTCCCCATATGAATTGGTATATGGAAAATCTGCTGTAATACCACTAAGTTTGGAGATTCTTGCTCTCCAACTGATCAAACAGATTGAAATTAAAGAAAATGGCCCCATGTAGGTCAGGCTTGCGGAACTTTTGGAGGTTCAAGAAAAGAGGGATGTAGCCCATGATTCATTAGTAAAGCATCAAAAAATAATTAAAGACTATTTTGATAAAAGGACTTTGAATCCCCATTTCGAAACAGGTTCAATTTTTTTGAAATGGGATGCAAGAGCCACCAAGTCGGGTCAACACACTAAATTTGAAGCATTATGGACTGGCCCTTATAAAATTTGTACATGTAAATATAAAAATTTGTTTGAGCTAGAAATAATGGAAGGAAAACTTGAAGATATTCTAGTGAATGGAATCTATTTGAAACATTTTAGTTAAGTTGTGTCATTGTCGCATTATAGTTAGATAATTTACCTTTCTTAGTTGCTTTGTTTTCCCATTTTGCTTTCTTGATTTATTTTAAATAAGTGTTATTTAAACATGTAGTAGTGGCTTAGAGTTTTTCAAAAAAATTCAAAATTCTCAATACATTTAATATCTCCCAAATCTTTTAAAAATCCCCAAGGTACCTTGCATTGCCACTTGCATAACGTGTCTATCTCGTTGTCCCATGAAGATTGAGTAAGATTTGCTAACGGTTATCTAAGTTTAATGCCATTTTGAGACTTGATGGGTCAATAAATACCTCGTAGCAAGTGTTAAAGCTTACAATTTCTCAAACATTCCTACATCTATGAGAAAATATCTTGCTACTTGCATTTTTAGTTCCTTGTAAACTTGCTTAAGTGAAAGTGCTTTCTATTTTGCAAAAGTTCATACTAGTTATCACATAATAGATATAGAGATGGAGGGAACATAGTCTTCACAACAAGGAGCTGAGATTTATGAATCCCTTGTTAATTTTCTTATGAGTAAGTCATATGCTTTAGCTCCCACACAACCATTGAAGACCTATCCATGGACCAAAATCCCTAAAGTTGGTCAAGCAAGTGACCCAGTAAAGATAAAAGATTATGCAGATGGAGTCATGGACCTAATTCTTCAAAGGGCTAGTAGCAAAAATATTAGAGAAGGGGCACATAAAATGTGTCTTTAGAGGGCCAAGGTGGGACAATATGAGACATTTTCAATGTGGATATGGACTTCACAACTGGCACAATTCATTGTCCCAGGTTTGCATCCTTGCCCTGACTTGGTCAAACTATGTGCAGACTTGTTCCATGCACCCTTACACACCATATAATAGGGTCCATTCATAGTGCAAATCACACCACAGGCTATCAAAGACATTTATCCTTTTATCATGATAAGACAACTACATTTCCCATTGTTGCTAAAATGCAAAGAACATGGGCAAACATCAATACTCAGTTGAGATTCTTAAGATCTGAATTGTAAATAGGTGATGATGATACTACCATGCCTACACTCCCTGTAGCAAGAGCCCAATTCACACAAGCTAGCCAAGATGCACTGTTTATGATGGCTTTCATTTTCAGAATGAAAGATGATATGGCAATCTATGGAGAACAAATGGCTATCCTCTTCAGACTGAAAATTGTCGACAAGACTTAGGAGTATCAGCTTGATTTTTCTAAACAAATTACATACTCAATGGTGGAATAACTTGCCCAATTCAAATCAAAATGGGTTTTGAAGTATTTTTATTATTTTTTTCACCTCATGTTGTATTAGAACTTTGACATCTTTTCCCAACATATGCATCTTGATATGTATAACCCAAGTTTTGATCTCCAAAGGACCACTCCTGTGTCTACATGGACACATATTTTGTCAAAAACTAGCGATCTATATGAATTATGGGAACTATTTGTTACCCCTATTTTTTGTCACCTCAGCCTTAAACCAATTATAAATAGATTATTTCCAAGTGTTTCAAACCTTCTGGCCAATTGCCCAATTCCTTGTGATTTCTTTTTTGGATCCCACCATACAATTATTAGAGTCCATGGTTTTTGTGGGGAACTAATGTTGCTACTTAAGATTTTGACTCTTAGGTTAGCATTCTTAAAGGTCACCAAGAAAGTGTCTATAGTAGATAATGACTATGGCTTTGGGAAGAGGAAGAGGAAAATGCATGACCTCCCATGGATGATAAACAACATGGTATTAGAAGCCAGAGACGCTGAGATTGTGCAACTAAGAAAGCTAGCCTTCTTAGGTTTCCTACTAATTGAAGATAAATAGGTATATGACCCAAATGGTTTCATAGCTTCTTAAATAAGGACTAATAGGGTTGTAACCAAAATTACACCTGAGGGCTACCCCTTTTGGGAAAACAAGAAAAATCCTAGGGAAGATACTCCTAGATTTTATGTTGAATTAACAAATTTGCCCCTTCCACAAAATAGACCATGGGAAACTTTCTATGCTAAGCAGAGGGATTTTGATCCTAAAGTTAGAATGAATTTTGGTTTAAGAAGGGCACTAAAGAATAAAGATTGGGATGATGAAAAAATAGAAGCCTATTAGAAATATAGGCAAGAATTTGTCAGACAACTCATTCTTTTGGGAACATGGACTCAGATGAGAGATGGGAAGAACTATGGGATGAGTGCCATCTATCCCATATATCTATCCCTAACATAAGAAATTTGCCTACACAGGGTGTAGAGCTGGAAGCCAGAGTAAGATCAAGCCAAGAGTCATAGGCCCCAGAGCAAACCACAACTACAATCATTGTAACAGTTTGGCCACAATCTCTTAACATCATGGAAATACAAAAGAGTGTGTTTCCTTCACCACCAAAATCTTCCCCATCGGCAATAGTTATTGAAGTTCCTAGTTCCCCACAAGCACCACTAACAATAGTGGTAGATGTTAGAGAAAAAGAAGCACAACCAGAAGAAGAAACACAAAGGAAACAAAAAAGGCTAAGGTTTTCAACTTGAGTCTAAGGAGAGGGCAAAACCCTCATAATGCCAATTACAAAGTACTATAGTTACTCCTCAGGTAAGTATCATTCCTCCACCTCCTTCTCAATCTTTTTCTTCTCCTGTCGGCATGATGCTTTCATTTGGCTAGATGATATTCCCTGCCACCTCCACCATGCCCATTTCTCACTTCACACCATCTATCCTTACTCAAGCCTTAACATTGCCTCACTTCTCTCCCTCTGTTCCCAAGAAGCTGCCTCCTCAGATTGCCCATATCCAATAATTGGCTATTCCATATGGTTTGCCACAAGGACATCCTTTTGTGGGTGGGCACATTACCTCTCTTTCTACATTCCAAACTCAAGTAGACACTGCTAAGAAGGTGAGGGAAGCCTAAAGAGAGAAAAAGAAGATCAAGGAAAATAAAGCCTTGGCTACACCACATCTATGGTCATAATTTGACTCAATTCAGTAGTAATTAATGGTGACTCATTTGTCACCAAATGTAATCAAGCCAAGTGAGCAGATGTAGCCAAAAGACTACTCAATGAATGCAGTGGCCATAGACATGTCCTTATTCAGGCCACAAGACAAAATTGAGCTACTAACCAAATCCAATTCTACAGTTGCTGAAGACTACTTGAAAACATCAAGGAAGCTATAAAAGATGGAGGCTAACCTAGCCAAGGAGAAGGTAAACTGTAGCAGTTTGACCACAAAAATTGATAGAAAAGATAATGAAATATAGAGTCTAAATAAATAATTGCAAAATACTATTTCCCTTCAGACTCACCAGGTGATCTAGGCCCAAAATGATTCCTTAAAAGTAGGGCTAATGCAAGTAAAAGATGTAGTTATGACCCTAAGGTGAGAAAAAGTAGCATTACAAGGAAAATGTGAGGAAAGCCTATTACAAGTTACTCAATTGCAATAAAAGCTACTATATGAACATAATAATATCATAGCTATACAAGCCCAATTTCAAGCTGAGCAATAAAGAGTAGAACAATTAACACTGGAGCTAGCCAATAGGCCAAAGAATGTCAGAGTGTTAAATCTAGTGAAGGAGCTGTATGAATCAATGTGGAAGAGAATCTCTTTGGAGATTATTCAGCTTAGGCCTTCTCTCACCTTCCTGCTAAATGCACAAAAATTGTGTGAAAAGGTGGAGAATTTAGTTGTAAACACTCTGGCTACAATTTTTAGGAGAGTATTGGACTCTGAAACATTGCTACAAAAGCTTTATGATGCAATGGATGGAATGTTGTTAGTAGCAGGAATTGATAATAGAATGGTCACTAATAAGCAAGGGAATGAGGTTCTTAGTTGTAATTCTATAGCCATCAATTGCAGAGAACTTCTTAATGTAATGAAAGAAGGAATCAATGAAATGAAACAACACATTGAAGACCTAGTGTAATTAGGTCTTCCTTCTTCATTTATTGATGACAATACTGTGCTCATGGTTGATGAAATTGAACCTTTGCTGTTGGCCAAGTAGAAGAAATAGTTTTTCAAGATTTAAGGGATGATTCATTAGTCCCTGAAGTAGAAGCTATTTTGATTCCTATTTCCTAGCTTGAATTCAAATTGAAGGCTATGGTTCAGATTTTGCAAATTTTTTCACACAAGGATATTATTAACCTTGATTTAGCCTTCAATGAATCATAGAATAAGTAGGGGTTATCTGATGATGAGTGGTCTACCTATCAAAAAACATTGCAGAAGTTGTAATTTTTTGACATTTTGATTAAGCAGGAGTTGTGGTTTCTTTTTGAGTAGGCTCAAAAGTCCTTGGGGTCACCAATAACTGTAGAGTAAAACATACTCTACGTTTCATTTTGATTCATAGTTACACAATCCAAAATTTGTCCTTGTACACTTTAGTTTGAGAAGATGGAGTTTTGATTCAAAGTATGGGCTCAAATTTCTTTTTACCTCAATTTTGTCTAAGTTTCAAAATCGAGCGAAAGTTACCAAGTGTCATCAGCTAAGGCACCTTTCATAATTTCTGGAAGTTGGTCAAGACATGCCATGTGTCTCATAGCAATTCAACAAAATGTGACGAGTGTTGGCATCTGTGTTTCATATCAGCATCTACATTTCAAATCTCTTTTGAGTGGAAGGTTTCAACAAGCTAAGTATCAAAATCAAGCAGAAGGCACTAGGTGGTGATAGTGGAAGATTTCAATGTGCTTTTTAAAAACCAATAGAATATGACATGTATCCCTAGCTAAAGAGAGTAGAAGCCACCATGTGTCAACCTTTGAATTATCTTCATTTGTTTTCATTGACAAGTAAAGACTATGGTGGGTCTTGAGTTTTTGTTTTAAAGTAAGTGAAAGTAACCAAGTGTTGCCATCCATGTAAGTATGAAATGAGGCCTGATTGTTTCTATAATATAGATAGGGCAATGTGGATATGGACACGTGTCACCTTTCATAGGTTTCTCAAAAGGTAGCTAAAGGCAATAAAAATCACCACGTGTCCTTTGTCAAGAATAAATATAAAATACCACATGTCCTTGTCCTTTTTTTAAATTTTCTCAGGTGAGAACTACTTTGGGTCCCATTTTCTATAGAAGTTGTTTAAGTTTTGGGAGAAGCGGATGGCAATAGATGTCAAAGATTGAAAACTTCTAAGCGAAGATATAATAAGAATATAGGTAATGTAGAGAGCACCGTGTGTCTTTGATAAGGCTACGAAAGATGCCAAGTGTCATTCTCTAGTGCCTCCTAAGTATTAAGAAGGTTTTCAAGAAATTGGCCAAGTGTCCTCTTCCGTTTGATAGAAGGGAGCGTCCTATGTATCTGTTTCAGCCAATGAACTACAGAAAGATAGAATGTTTCAGAATCTAAGAAATATCTTCTAATAAACACTTCCAGTTTAGTTAGAGTTTAGTTGGGCCATTAGATTGGGAGCACACAGACAATTTGGAGTGAATTTGATGCTATAAAGAGGGGTGCAGAGATCATCAGAAGATAGGAGAGAATTTTTTGTGAGAGACTATTGTCAAGAGTTTTTAGACTTTTAGAGCTATGATCAGGTATATCATTTGCCTTTGTTCTATTTTCTTGAATTAGAAAGTTGATGTAACTGTGCATGTTTTTGTGCCTTTTATGTAACTTGAGAGTTAATAAGAAAATTGAGTTATGTTCCTTTGTTGGTGTTTTCTGTGTCATTACAAAAGTAGTCTAAGTTATGAGCCTCTGTTTCTATTGTTTCTATCTTTTACATTGATCATGCCTTGTTCGCTCTTTAATTTAATTGAATCTTACATATAGTTTCACTATGCTTATAATTAAGGGTTGAATCACACTTAGGTGCATTGCCATAGTTAGATTTTCTTTCTTTGCATTTGTGTTTCTATTTAATTTTCTATCCCTTTCCTCCCAACACTCAAGATAAAGAAGATACCAGCTTCTTAAAAATCTGAAGGTCATTTCAAGTTGCAAGTCCCACATTCTTAAAACTTCCCATTGTTGGTGTTAGAAGCAAAGCACAATTTTAACCATCAACACTATACTATAACTAGAAAATACTAACATTTAATGCTTACTATCAACACATTATACATCCATATGTACACAATATTTTATTGACTAGTAATAAAAAATAATGAGACTCATTGATTAAAAAAATTCAAACACATCACAAGCATAATTCCAAAGTGAAATAATCACACACACACACACACACACACACACACACACACACACACACGCGTGCGCGCGCGCGTGTGCGTGCGCGCGCGCACACACACACACACACACATCTCAAAAGAATATACATGTCAATCAATAATGGGGGCATCCCGCCATACAAACTATCACTAATAACTAGTTTTATCCTATAAGGTAGAGGCTTCATATAGTTTGACTGCTCCACATTATCATGATCTTGGATTATATCATCTAACCTATCTCTTGAGTAACTTAATGTGAACCACAACATAGGTATTCTTTTACTTCAATACATAACTAACTAAGCAAATCCCTAGATAAATCTAAATCCTAACTTGACATAATATGTCTATCAAGATTTGCCTATAGGTCATTGCATTGACTTGAAACCATAATTTATGATACAAATATGAATACACAAAGATAAAATAGATAAGCATGCTCACCAACAATTTACTCACTCACTCTATCAATCCACCACCTATTGTGTCATACCACACATTTCATGTCAAAGTACATATGTTCACATCCACCATAGTAGATGAATATGAATCACCTACAATATCAAATAATGTGAATACATTATAAACAATTCTAAATTATTATCAAATAAATACAAAATCAAATATTTCATGAAATAATCATGCTCAATTATAGCCAATGCAACCTAGGCATCTACACCAATCAACTATGTTTTAGGTTGTGGTCTAGGTGGTACACCTCCTCCATCTCCATCCCATCCACACTTTGTTTAGGGCATCATAATAGGATCATATACTACAAAAATAAATAATATAGTCCATTTTGCAATGGATTAGCATTATGTGTTTTATTATATGCACCCTGCATCATCATCGTCAACTAAAGGAACAATAGGATCTATATTGGTCATTGGAAAAGGAGGAAAAAATAAACATGTGGTCCTTGAGATCAAACCCACCCAAATATATGATCTCAATCTCTTCATCCATGGACATGAATTTGGAGACACATCCTATATCAATCTAAATTATCGAGTCACATGCTTATATTGAAATCTCTCATGAAGATCTAAAAACAAATCTTGTATCCATATTCTCACATGAGTAAATCTCAAGTATTTAACATCCTTAGGCCATGATATATATCCAAAATATGGTTTCCACAAAATCATATGAAGGGTCAACCTATCCAACACCACTCTATACTCCATGGTACTCAATACAATCCATTATAGTGGAACCCACTAATATGAAAATATAGTTACATGTGCCCAATGATGACGTGGGCCACCAAATAGAATAATAATAATATGCTCATATTCATATACATGTAATAATTTTTTACTACTAGGAAAATCTCCATGCATCTATGAGATCAATATATAAATCTCATGATGCAAATGAGATAACATAATTCACCCCCAAGAATACCTAGTGTGGCTCTCCTCAATGGATCAAACTATAAAATACATGTGATATGATATGGATACTATTATTTAATCCATAGCTGAGAAAAATTCTAATATATAACATATAAATTTCATAATTATGAAACATATGATCACATAATTTGATCCAGTAACACAACACCACCTTGGTTGGCACCCTCAGATCTAACTATCATAAATTTGTATAGTTTTTGCATGTATCCCAAACACAAAAAATCCATAACTATATGTCTCTATGAAAAAATTAAAGTCACAAGATACACCAAATATCCTCTAGTGTAATGGTCATCTCACCTATCGATAACCAAAAAAATAAAAGAATCAAGATTCCATTGCTCAGCTAATGAGATCATTAAATGCATATTATATAGAATTTGGCATAATCATTTAACATACACCAAACTAATCTCCTCCAATATATGTTGATCAACATCATCCAAACCTATATCCAACAAGGTAATAATATGTCTACCATGTCAATAATCATGTGGCTATAAGTCATGTTGAAAAAGAGGTAAACATATAAAATTTAATTTGTCTATAATCCATGAAAAATTAAATATAAAACTAAAAATTATATAAAAATCAATTAAATTTTCATTGATTACATTTCCAAACTCAGATATAAACTTAAACATTAATATATATGAGAATCTTACATACATGATAATAACACCCATAATTGAATGATATTGTCCTAAATGGAAAAAAACTACTAGATTCATATTTTATGAGTTAAACTTATCAAAAATAGTCAACATGAAATAAAATCATAACTTTGAAAAAAAATACTAAATGAAATTTTCAAGTTGAAATTGGGAAAATTAGATATATACCAACTCCCATGTTGTCTTCATCTTGATTATACTCCACAAGCTCTCAAATTATAATTGAAGCCTAACTCATCGAATCACCATATGTTTACACTCAGAGACAAAATATCAATCAAATCAATGGGAAAAAATAAAATACAAAATCAATTTTCATCCTATTATCTATTTTTGTGTTAACTTTTTATCAATGTTAATTACTATGATTAGTGTGTGCTCAATTCTATCAATAACTCCAAATTTTAGAAAGCAATATATATTTCTATTCATCTAAAACACATTCCATAAATTACATTGAGACACACATGTAATATTATTATGAATCATAATTTTAATTAGTTATTAAAACCAACTTAACAAATTAATCAATTTTACATTTAATGATAAAATCACCATTGCTTTTGGAAATTCTACTTCACAATCTAATATGAATATTTACAATTATATCAATTATACTCTACTACGACTAATATAACCATAAATATCAAACTTAATACACAATATGTTAACATTTATAATTGATCAAATATTTCTAACTTGATATATATTTTGATTTTATTAATTTATTACTCTCATAGTTTGCCTCAAAGCGGGGGAAACATGGGGCATAAATCTATAAAATTATATAAAATTGACATTTCTACCACTTATCATATTAAAAATTTGACCTCAAAATTTAGATATTTATATAGTCATGAGGGAATTTTACATGCTCATACATATAATATCATAAATTACATATTCTAAAAATACTATACATTAGAGTTGTAGAGTTGGGCATGATATAGATTCATGTTCATTCATGAGACATTATGACATATTTGGGAATGGTACAAATTCATGGTTTTTCATGATACATAGTTACATATTTTAGAATGATAGAATTCATGTTCATTCATCAACCATTATTACATATTTGGGCATGATACATATTCATGTTCACTATGCCATTCAATTTCATGAGACAATTAAAAATTGTACATTTTCAATGGGGCATGATATAGTTTCATGATCACACATATATACTATATTAAAACATGGTAGGGGCCATTATCTTTTGACCATACATTTAGGAACAATATGAAAATTGAATCACAAACCATCTATTGTGGTTTTTTAAATTTTGGCAGCATATAACATAACTTAGAGATGATTAAAAATCTAAGATTGTGTGTGAATACATTTTGGATTCTTAACTATTCCATGTATTGGGGTTATAAATATCAATGAAGTCAAATTAAGGTCTCAATATCACTCAATGAGTGTTACTTATTTTATACATGTACAATTCAAAGTGGGGCTTGATCACCCCAGTTATTTAAATTTCTCAATAAAAGTGCAAACTTCTCTAAAAAAAATACCTATTATAGGAAACACATTGAGATCTCAACATCCCTTAATGGATCTACACATTCATTACCAATTTAAATATTATTCATATCCTTGGCTAGGAAATGAATAGATTTTATAATTCCCTTATTTTTCTCCATGTTAGTTATACTTATTCATAACACACATACATGTGTATTTGTTCCTTGATTGATATCTACAATATTTCATTTATAGCTATATATTTTATTACTTGAAAAATTATTACATATAACTAAACACATCCCATTTTGTAGAATCACTTTGGATCATTATGGGACATGATATATCTACACAAAAACACATGCACATGGATTTTCCATTCTCTTTTTCTCCTTTATCCAGTATTTGTAGTTTCACTAAAAGTTTAGATTAAAGCGGAGGAAGATGTAAACACCCAAGCCTAGCACAACACTTGTTTTTTTTTTCTTTTTAATTTTTTAAATAATTTATTTATGTGAGTCTTGGACAATTATTAAACACTTAATGGTTCACTTTTATTATATTTCCCATTTCACATTATGAATCATCTTATATTTTCCTTTTTACTTTATGAGCCGTAATGACTTGATAAACCATATTTCAATTCTTTTGAGTCTTATCTTAATTATTTAAATTTATTCTTAATTATTATTAACCCATCCTTGAGTCTTTTAAAGCTTATTAACACCTCTTCAATTCCTTTTTAATTCTTCTTTAGTTTGCCCCTTTGTGTGCACCACTAAGTTTAAATTCAAATCCTAAGAATCCCTGTATAAAAAATATAATTTAAGGTATTCACAAGTAATGTTTCTTGTACACACATGATTTAAACAAGATGTATTCATGAGAAAACACCAAGAAAATACCAACTAGCATTCTCAAAATACAAATCATTCTCACACTATTAAGAGCTATTCAAAGTGACATTATATAGATATGTATCATGAAGTAATATTAAACTTGAATGTGACAAAGGTGAACTAGGATAACAAGTATCTAACTTTGCATATCATGATACATCCATAAATGGATAACTACATTAGCTTGAGGTCCATTCAGCCTATGTAGGTAACACTTTACTACATAGGGTTTTTGAACATAACTCAACCATTCCCACTAGCCCACTTCCCACCCCCCTCCCCCAACTTTTTTTTATCTAATCATGTATCTAGTCTATGTGTAGGAAATTAGGTTTTTGATATTTTAGGTTCATTCTCACACAAAAAGTGACTTATAAAATGGAAAAAAAATTTAATCCTTCATACCTCTTAGGAAAGTCTTAGGTATTCACTATCAAATGACATAACCACCTAATAGGGATAAGACTAATGGGTTTACCTATTTGAGTCTGGTGTTATTGTCTTAAGTTCAAAACAACATTTATATTTTGGAATAAATGAATCAACTAATCATACTTAGCCTTCAATAAATATTTCAACCTAAATGAATTAGGGAAGTATTTGGAATAAGATAAGTCTCTATTTATACCTTTTCTTTCCTCATTGATTTTTAAGAAACTTTCTTGTCATAAAACATACTAATCAAAACTATATTTTATTATTTACTTCAATCATTTACATACAAATTAGTAACATGTTACTTTTATTAATTTAATATAATTTAATAATAATACTACATTAATTAAATTTTAGATAAAATAATAGAATAGATAAAAGTAAAAAAATATCGATATGTATGTACATCTTACTATGAGAATGAATTACCAAAGGGAGAGAAAAAGAAACATGCCCCACTGTAGAATAAATAATAGATATGCAAAAATAATATCTATATATAAAATTATGTACTAGGAGTAACATTGTAAAAAGTTCCATAGGTGGGAATCTCATGATAGTGATGATGAGATTATGCAGGGCAACATGATGCCTTGATGTGGAAATGTGCTCTAATGTATCAATATATGTATCATGTGTGAAAACAAAAAATGTGTCAAGGTAAATGTAATAATTAGTGTCATATATTGATATGTAAATAATGCAAAAATAGTTAAACATAAGGGTGTAAGAATCTTCATAGGAAGTACGTATTGATAAAGACTCAAGGAGGATAATTCATATGTATGTGATTATTGTAGAACACAAAACACAAAGAGGGTTAAATAACGTTAGTGAATGTAATTCAAAATGAATTCAAGAACTAACACTCTATGCTTGATCTCTAGGGTGAGATATAATTACTAGACAAAGAAATCAATAAAAGAAGATAAACAAAACATTTACCTTCCTCAAAGATCCCAACTAGCAATTGTTTTGCAAATGATTAAGCTTAGTTTAGGAAGTGGGAGTCTTTGTCAATGAAATTGTTCATTTAAATGACATATCCCCTTTTCCACCAATGTATTTGATAAATCAAGATGAATAAATGGTGAAGCTTTTAACATGATTTTAGCATTATATATTTGCACAATAAAGCTTGATAATTGTTCATTGAGGCTCTTGTATTTATAGTTTTCCTAAAATGATATTGACCATCCATCTCAATATCAATATGTGTGTTCCAAGATTCAATCAACTTTAGAGACCAAATGCATTAAATTTTAAATACAATATTACATTTATTAGGCATGACTCAACATTTCTAATTTTTGTTGCATTTATGTTGATATTTTAAAAATTTGACTCTATGACCATTGATGTCATGATGATGTCACCTTTTCAGATATTTATTGAATTTTCATTTTCCAAAATTATATATTAACTAATTTGATATGTATTTTTCATTTAATCATTTAATTAGATTTTATTATCTAAGTGATTATTATTAGGCTTTTCTTAATTCTTAGAATTTGATTAGTTGCCTTACACTATTGGTTGAAAATGTCAATTTTTAGGTCACAATTTGACTAGAGATGAATTAGAATAAGTTGATGATTGTGTATAGGGTAATTTTATAATTAGGGACAAATTTATGAAAATTAAAAATCGCACATGATGTGTGTAGATGAATCATATCATTTCAATGGTTTATAGGTTTAATTTGAATTGATTACAAGAAGTCATTCTAATTATAATTTGAACATGAGAGTGGTAAGAATTGAGTTTCTATATTTTACCCCTATTTGAAAAGGAATTGAGAGACACTAGGCATAGTAACATCTTTTCAAAGAATGAAAAAGTTTTTAAGAAGAAGTTGAAAAAATTGGATGAAGAAACAACCAATGACCCATGATACCCCTTGAGAGGACATGTGGGGATGAAAGACATGCATGGGCTATCAAAAAAGAGATGGAATAAGCAATAATAATGGGATTAATACAAATGAGGTAATGGCTAAGAAAAAGAGAAATAAATTGGCCCCTAGATAGGAATAAGTGGGGAGGATAGATCCTAAAACAAGCAACACACTTTGACTTACCCCAAATGGGATGAAAACTATGAGCTTGGAATCAAAAGAAAGATTAAATGAGGGATCTGGCCCTAAAAAAGGTGGTTTTGGTTGATTTATAATAATATACTATAATAGGGAAAATTTGATCATTTGATTCAATGAGTTTCCTTAGTGGGGAATATTTGAGCATTGATATGTCTAAATGGTTTGCCCTATTAGGGCATATATTCATTTTGATAAATGATGATTAATCATGTGATGAATTAGTTGGGGGATAGTAGACAAGGAGAGCTCTTATTGCTACATTATTGATTAGAATTATAACATATTTATTTTTGATATAGAGTCATATAGTATGCATCATGATATAAAAAACCATAATGACTTAACCAAAACATGCATAAGGACCAATCCCTGATCTAAAAGCTAATTGAAAGAATGCACTAGTGATAGAAACCATAATGACAATGCTAACAAAGGCCAATGAATGGAATCAAGTACAACTATATAACATGAAGAACCATGATGATGACCTTGTCAACACTGTATATTGAGCCGATGTGATAAAAAAATGAAAACAAACAAACATGTAAATAAATAAATAAACACAAATTGAAATAAAAGCAATAGAAAGCATCTAGTTGCTCAAATAAATGAACCAAAAACAATCAAAGATAATCATGATAGAAAAACATATAAACACACCATAAAAGAAGTAAGGAGCCAATAATATATTATTGGGCCCTTTTTTGGCTAAGTTTGGATCCACACCAACTCAAAATACATCTTGTTATAAGGAAATAACTTAGTATGATTGTTATTTTGGTATATTTTGCACTAGCTAGAGGAATCATCCCATATCTAGCACCAACTAGTAGGTGATTAACAGTCACCCAATTTTTTAGGACATCATTTTGAGTGGCTACACATGGTGATCATAGTACAAAGGGTATAAAGTGATGAATCTAGTATAATGATCAAACGAAGGCTCCAACTTAACACCCATCATGCACCCTCCAACCCAGCATGAAGATGATCTTATGGGATATAAATTCAAGTTTGATCTAATGAGAAAGGGGATGCAAATTGAGGTAGTGAAGATCTATGGAAGTAGCTCAGTATATCATGTTATGGACACCATTAGAATAATTTTAATCATGAATGCCTTTGAAAATCCTCATTTTAGTGCCCATACTCACCTATGAGCCTTTGGGCCATTAGTAGCTTTAGATGAACATCTTATCTATTTCAATTATTATGTACTTTGTTCACTTGAACCTTATTTAATGTGCCAAATATTTGATACCATTCCTAGGAGTGATGGCCTAAGCATGGAAATTTGATATAAATTAATTCTCTTGACCCACTAAATTACCTAATTGATGCTTACCTTAGTCAAACAAAGGCTTATGCCCTAGAGAGTAGAACTAGCTTGATATAGGCTTGCATCCCTATGAACAGAAGTAGTTCCCAAAATAGGTTTTACACTTATAGACCATTATAATCCACTAAAAAATGGCTTATGCCAATGAAAATACCAACACCATTATTGCAATGACCAAGTCTTATGAAAATTAAGTTGTGCCATGGCATAACTAGCCCAACATGAGCCCTTGTTATTTATCTACTGTGACTTGGGTAAGCGCATAAGGCTTATGCATTATGTGAATTGATGCCAACACTGCTAAGTGATAAATTTTGAGTATATGGGAACATACCTTATTTGTGCCTAGTTGTAATAAGCCAAGAACTGAATTGGAATAACTAGATAAGCACTAAACAAAGTAAATGAATTAAAACCCAATTAAACTATAACATTTTGGTTTCACTATTGGGACCCATGTTAAATTTTATTGTTGTAATGATATAACATAACATTTCTTTTAATCTCCCTCAATAACATTGAGTTCTAAATACAACAGGTGGAAGATATCTTTGTGCTAAAGCATCCATCTTGTGAAGGACAAAATCTAAGAAAGTAGGTTTATAATAACCTGTATGATGCTTTGTATGAGGTCTTATTTATAAAACTACCTAAACATGTGTACCAATGGTTGGCTATTTATGTGAACCAAAAGAATTCAAAGATATGGATAGTGCCTTGAGTGGATGAAAGATCACCTAGAGAGGCTTGAGAACCTAGATGCCACTTAGACTAGAGATGTAGATAAATGGTGGCAAGGAGTGATGTATAGTTACATGCTTGAGTTTGAAGTGTCAACATACTCCTACCCTGAGGAAGCAAAATATCAATTTTTGTGTGAGCTTAGAGGCATGTTTATGAAAGAGTTTAGCATAGAGATTAAGAAATTGATGGTGGATTATGACTTTAAAACTGTGTGAATGGATGGCTAATTCCTTTCATGTATGATCATCACAATAAGGAAGAAGGGAATATGTAGGTAAAGCACAATGGAAGGGGATGATTAGATTAACCCTTGAGAGCTCAAGAGATAGACTTATAAAAAAAAGAGGTACAAGCTGATAGAACATCTAAAACTTAAAAGTTTTAAGAAAACCTATTGTGAGAGGCAAGGGCATGAGGAAGGATATCTTGAATTGTAATAGCATGAAGAGAGGAATAATGAAGCCATAGATCAAGATTAACTATTGATGTGTGAAGAATGCATTGGGTCCCTACAAAATTTGACCACTGAAGATGCACCAAAAGTGCTTACCCCCTTTGAACTTGTGGTACTATCTCATGCAATGGATACACCATGTGAAGAAAGAAGAGTGATAATTGACCCTATTGTCCACATAAACTTTGACCATTTTGTTGACTTGGACTATAATTTTGTGATTGAACAATTTTTTCCTTACAAAGAGTTATGAGAGGATACCTCTATATGTTTGGGTGCTAGCTTGAAAACACATAATATGAGTGCAAGCATTCTACTTCAACCAATGTTAGCTACATAAACTAGGTAATAGCCCATAGAAAGTGGGCTAGTGCCACAAGTCAATAGTAAAATACCTTCATCATCTTTAATATTGGTAATAACAATAGGACCAATGCCTAACCTAATGGCTAGAGGCATTAGAGGACCACTGGTAAGATAAGTACAAGGGAAAAGTGCCTTAGATTCTAGTACCCTCTGTAAAAAATTATTATGAAATGGGAATGTACTTACCAGAATACAATGGTGTGTAAAATTCTACAGAGCATGTGCTAAAATGTGAACTACAATGTCATGCTTAAGGTATAACCTATTCAAAGTGTAAGACTACACATTTCATGACAAATCTACTTGATCATGCTCATTCTTGGTATAAGAAATTTGATCATAACTAGGATATGATTGACTATAAAAACTTAAGGGAAATATTCCTAAAGAAATTTGATATTCTTGAGTTTGAATAGTAAATCATCTTCATGCTCAAAGAACTTAACCAGGGGATATTTGAAAGCATGCACCTATATGATGCCATATTTAAAACACTTCTTTCTAAGCTTCTTTATGACATTCAAACCTCTCAACATGTGTAGTGATTTGTTGAAGGATTTCTAGTACCATTTTGATGAGCCCTATCCATGAAGACATTCATCAACCCTTGCAAAGAGATTGAATATATACTAAGATTTGAGGTGGTTAGGAGCACTGATACTAGAATTAGTCCATTCTTAGAGGCATAAATTGCATCCATGTCTAGCCAACCTTAGAAACTAACTACTTGTTCATCATGAGATGCTTGAAGTGGATTATGGTACATTGACTATGAGATAAAATACCATAACAGGAATAAATACCCTTAAAGTAATATGTGCACTTGATTCTAAGTTTTTAGATTTGTTATGAGGCACATGATGTTTGTAACTTCCCTTTGTTTCAACATGCCAATTAGGCTAACAAAACCATTTATTTCTAGTTGTGTGATTCCTATAATCATACCATAGCTTATTACCACATGATCGATGAGATGCATGAAAAAATGGAGAGAGGCATATAGTATGAAAATAAATTAGGTAGAGGGAAGGTGACCCAAGGAAATGAGGGATATGTCCAACAAAATGTAGGTTATGAAATGCAAATAGGTGCTAGAGAGTGAGGTAGAGGATGTAGTGGATGAATATTCCCACCAAGTTCATGTTACAAGTGCAATTTGATAGAGCATTATCAATGTGAATTCCCTATACATGTAATGTGTGGGTATTATTGAGGAACACATAAGGTCAAGGAATGTCATAACTTCTACAAAAAATTAACCCAAGGCTAAATTGACACATATAAGGATACATAAATGATCAGGCACAAGCCAAAAATGGAGAAATGGATTTCAAAGTCACAACCAACCCATACAAAGCCAATCAATGTAAAAGACACTACTCATAGTGGATTTACCACTCAACCGCTAGTTTTGATAGTACTTAAGTTACACCTAGAATATGGGGAACATAGTCACACTACGTACATAATGTAGCCTAAACCTAAAGCTATGCCATACCTAGACCCTGCATGCTAGAAAGATGTATTATAGTAGGATATGAGTGTGAATCAAAATGTACAAGGGTATTTCCAATTGGTATAAGACATAAAATCACAAGCTATTTCCTATTTTAAGAAGTAATATGGCCAAGAGGTAAAGGTATAAGAGTTAACAAAGATATTGCACCTCCTACAGATATAAGGGATGTTGCCCCTATTGAAGAACTTGTTTTTAGACCATGTAGGGAAAAAAACAATTAAAGTTTTTGTGCCATACATAAAAAGGGCATGAGAAGTTAGGCATACCCAAAATATGGAGTATGATCAATAAATCTTGGTGAATGGCACCATTAATGGATGGTCTGTATGTGAGGTCCTCATGGACATAGGTGCTTAGCTTAATATCTTGAAAAAAAATGCTTGGGAAAAGATGGGTAGGTTAGAATTTATGCCTTCCCCTCAATTGGAATTCTAAAAGTGTCATTATACATATCATGGGTGTCGAGTTCCATGTTAACCTTAAATTGAGCAAGTTGGCTGAATAAGATAATTATCAAACACTCTTAAGAATGACATGGTGTTACGTTAATAATGTTGATATGCATTTCAAGAATTACTATATGACCTTTAAAAATGTCAAGGAGAGGGTAGTAATCCCCCTTTCAAGTGACTAAGGACCCTTCATGTAGAAAGTGTTGATCTAGAGGATGAGATCAATGATATCTACAATATCATTATTGATATAGTGTATTACACCCTCTAAATGGAGGCTTAGCTCTCTTAATCCACATGACATAATGGAGACATACCTCTTATTATGGGTTGTAAACATGAGGGATGAATCTCTAGATTAGGGGATAACTTCCCTTGATGCACCTTGAGGCCCTAGATTTTCTATTGTTAACAATAGGGGGGATGAAAAGGGAGAGAAATATTAAAAATGGGACCTAAGCTAAGAGGTGATGCACCAAAATAATTGGTCTACTCAGCTTTGGCATACACTTTGAACCATGGATAACAATCATACACTTAATTCAAATGATAACCTTTCCTACATCAATGTTTCAATAGGGGGTCCTATAGAGATACATGGAGGAAGAACTACCAGAGGTATTCTAAGACACACTATTCCATAGCCTATTCACTTACCTATACTTCTTTCGACACTTCTTATGACTTGCAAGAGAAGAAAATCACTATGCATTAGATATGCTGGAATAAATTTATGAAAGAATGAAAATAAAATGACTTAACACAAGATAAAACCATAGACATATGCAAAAGTGCAAGCTCAAATTGAGGTAAAATACTCTTTCTAATTCAAGGTAATTTCCTTCAGGGCTTCACCATATAATATGAGAGATATTTTTTCAAATGAGAAATTACAAATATATAGAGAATTGGAAACAAGATAGCTAAAAAATCAAGGAATGAAAACCCATGCTAATTTAAACACTTCTATAGAGACCAAAAGAGCATGTTATTTCCATATTCTTCAAACTACGTATGGGAGAGCCATGATGTAGATGTCCAAGTCATTTCCATTGCTATATTAGGCCTAAAAAAGCATGGTATACTCCTTTTAGCAACTGACAAAGCCATCCCCAAGTTGTTATGGCTAGACATGCTCTTTTTAATGTTGGGCGTAATTGGCTATGTATTAATGGTGAAGCATGAAAACATGGGCTGCTCTCCTCTATAGTTTGAAAACCAATCTATTTATTGGTTTTTGGTAGATATATTCTACCTAAATGTATTAAATCCTTCTACTAAGTTGTCTATGCCACTTGTCTTGGTCTGAGTGGTCATTGATTCTATCCCTTATCTTTGTTTTGTCTTTTCCACTTTGTCTTTGCCCATGTTTTATCTCTTTTCTATGACTTCTCCTTTACCTCGGCCTTTTCTTTGCTTTCTCTTTGAGAGTATTTTTTTTAGGAGGGATTTTATTCAATGTGTCCTTCAAACATTTTGTCTGAAGGAAAACTCCTTTTGAAGGAAAACTCCTTCCGCTTGTCACTTTTCCCAAAGGGTAAGTGCCCTTCGGCTTCTTATCTTTACCCCTTTGCTTCAACCAAGTGCCCTCTACAATGGTATTTTGAGCCTCTAGTTTCCATTTGAAATTTTTGTATTGGTCCTCACACTAATGAAAATCCCTCCTTAAGGTCTATTCTACCTTCAAATATACCCTTTGGAAGTTTTGTAAAGGTCTATTTCATCTTTGAAGTGCCCCCTACAAGGGCACATACCCTTCAAGGAAATTATAAATGACCCTATAGAATTCCCAGGTGCCCTCAATGGAAAAACACTTGCCTTAAGAAGCATCTAAGACCAATTCAGGCTATTTCAAAGGACTTACTCAAAAATCTTGAAGTAAAGACGTCTCAAAAACCCAATTGCTTCTTCCTTACCCTTTCAGGTTTGTGAATGACTCCAAATCATGAAAGATCATAAGTTAAGTAATCCCAAAAACTGAAATTGAACTGCTCTGACAGTTATTGGGTTTTTGAACTACTTTTACTCATGAAAATTGGTAAGTAAAGTAATTTGCAAAACCCAACTTGCACTAAAATTGGCCATAGACCCTTTCAAATTTATCAAGTGCTCCTACTTATTACTTGTAAAGTTTACAAGTAATGCTATTCTAAGAACCTGACTTGCTCTATGAGTGATAGAAAAGACCAATGCTTGATGAGACAACACTTACACCTACACAAAATCAACTTTTCCCTAGTTTTTAAATGGTTAAGACTTGTTTTTAGGGCAAAAGGTCATGAAGAACAAGGTTTAAAAGCAAAAAAAAAGGGGAGTGCCCATTTTGGCATGCAAGATTCACAAAATGGTCAAAAATAATCATAGTTAGAATTATTTCATTCACAATCATTTTCCTCATAAATATCGTTAGAATTATTATTCTTGAAATAATAATCATTAGTCCATTCTTTAGAATAATCATGTGGTACAACATTTCCATAAAGTAAAAAATCTAGAGGATGAGGATAATGAGATTCTAAATTGTTTTCATCAAAGTAACCATATGACATATTATTGGGAAAATTATAAAATGCATAGGATGGGGAGGATTAGAGGATGCCAATTTTAAATCCTAAGATGTGCAAAAGAAAGATTTAGAGATTTAAATAAGTTTACTACGTATTTTTTTAAATCTATTAAAGATTTTTATTAAAAAAATAACAAATAAGCAAAATCCATAAAATCAAGAAAAAATAGAATCCCTTGTGCCCTATTTGTGAAGATTTACCAAAAATAGTGAATTGAAAAATACAAAAAATCTATACAAAATTTTGGGGAAAAAGAGGTTTCTGATTATATCAAAGGAATATAAAAAATTTATATGGAATTTGAAAATTGAACTATTATGAAGAAGAAATGAGCCAAATAATTTGGAATTTTTTACAAGAAAAAACCTAAAATATCCATAATAAATAATTGGTTATTGTAATAAATCAGGGATGCATTTTATAAATATAAGTCTTTTTGAAGACAAAACTAAGAATAAATGAAACCTATAAATTGATTATAAAATAGGTAAACCTTTCACCTTTTATGAAAATATCTATTAAACATAGTAAATTAAAAAAAAAATGAAAAAACTTTGAGTAATTTAATTTTAAATTTCTATGAATCATAAATGAGCAAATCAAAGAAAAATAAATTACAAGTGTATGAATAAAGAACCGTAGAAACAAGATGAGGGTAAAACTCGAGGGAAAAAAGTAAGGGAATTCTTATTTTTATACAAAGGAGGAAAAATTAGAGATAAACTTTTAAACCCTAGGGAAAAACTTAGAGTTATTAAAAATAATATTGGAATCCTGAAGGAAACCTATGGTTTGGCAAAGTTCAATCATTACATGGGTTCAACAAATGTTTTATGTCAAATTAAATTAATCAAGTTTTAATTCTAAATTTATTAAAAATAATAAAAGTAATATATTATTTATTTATATGTAAATGACTAAAATAAATAATAAAATATAGTTTTGACTAGTATATTTTGTGATAAGAAAGTTTAGTAATTTGCAATGATGAAAGCAAGGGGATAAATAGAGACTCATCTTGTTTTGAATACTTACCTATTTATTATAGGTTGACATAATTATTTAGGTATGTAAGTGATGACTATGATTTATTCATTCTAGAATCTAAAAGTTATTTTGAGCTTAAGATAGGAACCCATACTCAAATAGGAACACCCATTGGTCTTGTCCTTATTGGGTTGTTATGTCCTTTGATAGTGAAGACCTAAGATTTTATTAAGAGGTGTAGAGGATTTATTAATGTTTTTCAATTTAAAAATATATATTTTATGTGCAGATGAACCTAAAATATCAAAATCCTAGTTTCTTTTATATACTCTAGATATATTCTTAGATAAAAAATGGGGGAAGTGGGGTAGTGAGAGTGGTTATGTTGGCCTCAGAAACCTTACAAAATTAAGAGTCAAATATGTATTTTTAATGGACCTCAAACCAATGTATTTCCATATTTAGGTATGTATCATGATAAGCAAATCTAGATATTTTTTCTCCTAGTTCACCATTGACACATATAAATGTAATAGTACTTTAGACTATAGATTTATGTAATGTCACTTTCAATATATCTTGAGTGTGAGAATGCTTTGTAAAATGATATGATAGTTTGTATTTTATTGGTGCTTGTTCATGAATACGTATTATTTACATCATGTGTGTATGAAAATGCTTTCTTAGAAATGCCTTCCAAAATCTTTGTTTATATAGGTATTCTCAGACTTTTAATTAAAACATAGTGGTGCACACAAATGGGTTGACTCAAATATAATTAAAAGGTAATTGAAGATGTGTCAGGAAAACTTATAATACTCAAGGAAATGTTAAGGATGTAAAATATTCAAGTAGGGGTTAATAATAATAAGAAATAAACCTAAAGACTTAAATTAGGACTCAAAAGAATTAAAATTAGGTTTATCAAGTCATAAAGGCTCATAAAGTAAAATGGTAAATATAATACAAGTCATAAAGTGAAAGGAGAAAATATTAAAAAAATGCACTATTAAGTATTTAATTATTATCTAGGAACTACATAAATAAAATAATTAAAATATCTTTGAAAACAAGTGTTGTGCCAAAATTGGGTGTCTACATATATGGTTTTACATGTATATACTACTTATCTATATGCTCACCTATAAGTGGGGATATAATTTCCCCCATATATAAATCATTGTACTATGTAGATTTAAATTTTTCCATGGACTTTTAAATTATGTTATATATTTTATGTGGTTATAATTGCACATATTACTTGTCTATTTTGCCATTGAGCTTTATATATGCCTTTACATGTTGATATTTTATGATGGTTACATATACTTTTTCCAAGAATTTACATGATTAGACTTTATGATAGTTACATACATTAACTCAAAAAAAAATCTCAAGGATTTTCAAATCTTTCAATAAATAATATTATAAACGTAATGTTTTTAACTATACCTTTTGGGATGAGTAATCTTAGGACTAGGTTTTACAATCCCTTACCTTAAAAGGATGACGTATATCTAGATATTTTAAGTATATTACAGAAAATATAATTGAATAAATTTGATAAAACTTGAATGAATTGAGATAAAATGAAATTATCCATTTATTTACTTCCTTGATGATGAAATAGGCTATGTTGTGGAAACTACTTGAGAATGATAGTGATTCCTAGTATTTTTCTAAAAAAAATTAATCATAATATTGTTTTTTTTTCAAAGTAGAAATATAATGGGTTTGAATAAAACATGCATTGTCATTATTATGTATAGTTTTTTTTTCAAAGGTATTATATTTTTCATTAATCGGATATAAAATTGAATACTTGTGGGTATATCTCCATTTCTCACAAGTACACTAGATTTTTGTGAACAATAAAAGTGTGGATGGACACATAAATGTTTCATACTTTCTTCCTATGTAATTCATGGTACATTATTCAATTATATATTATTTTAATTTTATACATTAATGTGTCCACTCATATGCACAATCAAATTATCAACATTATGTATACACATATTCTTATTGTAAGGCTTGTTATTATAATTCATTTAGTTTTTTGGGTTCATATGGTCCATAAATTTAACTTTAATACTTATTGTCATTTTTCATGTGTTTTTATTGTCTAATTCTTTGTGTGGCCCCTTATTACTCTTTTTATTCTATTTTATATCTCTTCTATATTTTATATCTTTAATGGCCCCCTCCTTTCTCTTTCTCTTTCTCTCTCCTCTCTTTATTTTCTATTTATTTTTATATTGATATGTCTCAACAGGTTACTGAATATATCCCTATTATTTTAATGGGTCCTGGACCCCTTCCATTTTATTTTTCTTGTATGGGTATGTTTTTTATCTTATTTATTCCTCCTTGGGTAATCTTGAATTTCGATAGGTCTCTAATTTGAATTAGAGAAGGATATATTTACAAGACCTCCTAGAGGCATTTTAATAATAAGAAACAAGATCAATTATCTAGCATTTCAAGTCTAGGCACAATCTACAAATATATATTTATGCTCTTAAGGGCTTGTATTTTAAGGTTTAGTGTCATATTATAATAAAAATAGGATGGTTGAATGTTCATGTAGTTATATCTCCACCTAGGAAGATGATATTGAAGCCTTCACTCTAAATATTCTTTCATACTACATTAGAACTACACACTATCTAATTCCAAGTGTGAATAATATATAGCCACAATATCTTGATCATTTCCAAACCGACCTAATTTTTTGTATCCTCTTGTAATTATTTATGGTGAATTAGGTCAAAAAGTTAGAATAAAATATATTAGAAAAAATTTCCTTCTAATTATAGGAAGAAAGGACACAAAACTTTATGACTCACTCTATAACCTATATAAAAACTAAAAATATGAAGTGGGACGATTACATATTTGATCCCCATAAAACAATTATTTGATAAAACAATAAGAGCATGTTTTATAACAAAAAATTTCTTAGGCTTATCCAAAAATACATAAACATGTGCCAATTGTGTCACTATAGATTCATACTTTTAGATTTAATGAAAAGCTAAAAAGGGACATACATATCTTAGATCAATTTACAAAATCCCAAGATTCTTCTAAGATGCATCATTTCATCAATATTTTTCTCTTTCTTTACTTAGGTTTTCTTATTTTTTCCTTAATAGGTCATAAGGTATATTAGTTATTATTTTGGACTTTCATATCATTAATCTCCCTTTTTTAAATAGTGTTACCATTTTATTAGTGTCATTATACCCTAGTGTCACAACAAGGTAAAACATATAGTCAATCAACCACTTGACCATGTAAGCCATTTTTTAAAATTAAAGGTTTGGATTACAATATCAAACAATCACTTTACTATGTATACACATAATAATTTCAAACTTTTATTAATTACCAAAACTTTGTATCTTGTAGGAACCTATCAAGTCTCAATCTCTCTGAGTGCATGCCTTAAGGGGTGGACCGAGAAAGGGGTGGGCAGACCATTGGTGCTTCATAACATTATTGTCCCTTTTTCCACTTTCCATTTACATACTTGTCTCCTAAAAACATTAACCCTAAGCTTATTATTCTCAGTCCTACTTCTTCTAGTATTTTCCTCTTTCCATTCCTCCTTTTCTTGCCTTAACATCATTTTTGACTATCGGTTGTACTAGATCGACTAGGTCAACCTAATATAGTTTAGGGGTATTATTTATTTTCTTGGTTTGTTAGCCTTTTTACCAAATTATCATGAACCTAGTAAATTGTCCCCAAAAACACACTAGGTCGACTGGGTTAACCCTGTACAATCGATGTTCCTAGAAGGATTTAGGGTAAGATCCACCTATATATACAAGGTCATTTCCCACCATTTTATAAGAGAAGAATGATTACAGAATAAGTACAAGAAAACATATGCTTATTGACCATTATACTTGAGGAATAAATCTTATGGTTTCATACTTTCTTTGGAGTTATAGATCTTGTCTTGTGCATAAGTCTTTTGGATGCTTAGATAGGTCGTATAGCCTAGAATTGATTTATTTTAGTTATCCTTACACACCACAATAATCTCTTGTGAAGCACCTTGGCCAAGGGAGAGATTGAAGCTCAGTGGGTTCATCTTCAAAGGTAAGTATTCCTAACTCTATTTATCCTTTGTAAGAGTAGATAGATAATGAATTTGTATTCTTCTCTCCATGTATTTACTATTTTGTATACATTGACATGAGTATATGTCTTCTAATACATTTCTGGTTTATTTTAGTTTGTTTTATTATTTCTAACCTCCACTTTGAGTCACAAGATTTGGTGTGTACTAGATTAAATATTGATTTCTCGCTATTAAAATAGAGTGAACATTTAAAACCTTATGACTCCATTAGGGTTATTGTGTGATTATGTTAGATTATAGGCTTTAGAACCCTTCCTAGCATGATGTGTTGTGACAAGTGATACAAGTGATCCCATAATTAGGTCTAGTGGATCCCATATTGGTCATGCTCCTTCTTAACAAGTGTATCCCCAATCAGAAGTGTAGGTGTGATCTATCTTATCTGATTTAGATTTAATTCATAGATATGATACATTTCCAATTGAATACATTCTAGTGAACCTAATGTGAACTAACCCTTATAGGATTTTTTCACTCTTTCATTCATTTATTTCATCTATTTTGATCATCATTTTTATCATACATTTTTGACATTTTAGATCAATTATATTGACCCAACTCTTTTTCTCTATGTATAAGTTTTAGGAAAAGGTTATTAGATTGACCTAATCGACCCAATACAAGTTTTAGCATACTAGGTCAACCCAATCAATCTGTTATAGTTTCAACACTTTTTTAACACTTTCCTTTATAGCTTGATCAATTCTATTGACCTAGTTTGCAAGTTTCTCAATCACACTTCCAAGTTCTAGACTAGAAATTTTCTTCATTACATCTTTGATCCACTAAGATTCCTTTCTACTTATTTGTTTCTATATTTTATATATTTCCTTTCATAGTTTTCAGTCCTTAAAATTTCCCCTACATAGTCAATTAGATCAATACTACCAACCCAATTTTGTGTTCTATTTGTTGTTTGAAATAACTAGATCGACACTGTCAACCTAGTTTATTGTTAGACTTTACTTCCATAGTATAGGTTCAACCCTATTCTATATTTTATGCATATATTGTTCACACTATACCTTGTTTCAAATTTGGAATTAAAATCATATCTATTAGTAATTATCTCACACATTTCTTTTCCTATTGCTTACATGCTTAGATTAGTACACACAGTCTAATTAGGGGATTTTTAATTAATCAATTAGTTTCACTATTTATATTTTATGCACACATGACCAGATCAAAAAAACATTAAAAATAACTTTAACATCTTTTCTATCCTAGGCCAACCTACTTAGATTTCATCACCAAGGGGGAAGGCAACTTAATGCTTTGGTCAAGTATAAAGCATGGTTAATGGTATATTCTAGCTAAGCACCCAAAACCCTTATCATTACAATGTGTGAAGTGAGGGGATAGGACCCAATACCAATCTTGTATCATTGCCACTAAAATCCATTTCAGCCTAAACTACCCAAAACCATCCTTAGATTTCTATTTAGTGCCTTGCTTATAGCCAACTTCCAATCCTATTTTAAAATCATATCTTAATAATCTAATTAACAATCAAGTTGAACAATTAGTTATCTTTAATTTTCAATTTGTTTTCTTTCTCTTTACTCAATTATGTGTGAAAAATCTTGCATTAGCTAATGTTAGTGCAAGATTTTGCTTTATGTGTTCCAATTAAATTGGCCAGTGTTAATCCAATTCACTGTCTATTTCCTTTTAGTACTTACTACTTTTCTTTACTTGTAAAGTTAGCTTGTTTCATTTTGTAATCTATTTTTAGGATTTTTGAGTTCCTTGTCTTCTGTACTAGATCAACCTAGTTGACCCAATGTTTTTTTGACTTTTATACACTATATTGGATCAACCCAATCGACCCTATATAGTTTTATATTCCCTATTTCTTTATTAGATCAACCCAATTGACCTTGTATAATTTTAGTCACATCTCTTAATATTAGATTTATAATTTATCTTCTTTTTCCTTCATCATAGACTTTATATTAGGTAATGATACTAAGTTGTAGTCAATAGACATGATGAACTTTACCAATCCTAATAAGGTCTCCCATAGACAAAGTAGGGCTCCTATTTTTGATGCTATTAATGTTCATACTACCACTCACACAATGAACTATGGGACCCCTCCTTATACCTCTTCACATCAAGATCCTCTTTTCTCATTAGAAGACCAACTTGACTTAGAATATACTCCCAAAATGCTTTTCTTTATATCTAAATTTCCTCAACATAGAGGAAAGGATCTTTCTACCATTTATAACCTCATGATTAGTGGTCAAATTAAAGATCCTCATTCACCTACTCATAAATTACATAGAATATTTGGAGGCACCACTTTCTTTGGTTCTCAACTTTTTCCTTCATTTTCAAATCCTTCTTATGCCATGACTTCTTCTTTAACTGTTTCTACCTTCACGCCTAGTATCTCAAATAACATGGTGGGTTTTACATCTAGTGGTACTCTCATAAGGTCCACCATCCTTAGTCCTTTAATTATTTCATCTATTTATACCCAAATTAATCATTCTTTTAGTGCTTCTTCCTCTTAACTATTCACTATTCCATCTTTTGCTTCACAAGCAAATTTTGCCACTAGTACCTCAAATTCTCAAAATTATTCTCAAGCTCATAAATACTAACATTGGTACCCAAGCCAATAATACTAACACAAATTCCAATTATAGTGCTTATAATGTTAATTAAACACATCAAATTTTATTGCAAGCTCTCAACTAAATCAATACCTTTTAAGCTCATAACACCAATCAAATGATGAGAATGCAAAACCACCTCCTTAATCTTCAATCTCATCTATAACCAATGGATTGGGGTACACATAACCAAAAATTTCCCCCTCCTCCTCTTTTATATTCTCAAGGAAATCTCATTCCCCAACCTCCTTTAGTTAATAAAACCATCAAGCATCTACAAAATGAACCTCTCACTGCTCAAATTGCCAACATTGATATGGGAGGTATAACACCTAAAAATTATTATGATGGGTCAACCAATCCTACCATTCACCTTAAAAAATTTATAAATATTTACAAGGATTTGGTCAAATTAAATACCTTTGTTGTTACCAAGATTCTAGCCAAAAGTCTCACAGGTGATGCTTTGGATTGGTACATTCAACTTAAAGCTCATTCCATTTTTAGTTTGGAGAACTTAGTAAATGTTTTAGTTCAAGAATTCCAAACTAATAATCTTCCTAAAAAAACTTTGGCCCATTTTATTAATTTAAAATAACATGATAATGAAACTACCCAAACCTTTGTTAAGAGGTAGAAGACTTTATCAAATAAATGTGAACATAACATGGTGGATGACAATCTTTTTAATATCTTTACCAATGCTCTTTTTCCTAAATTATAATATCAAGTCCACACTCTCTCTCCATATACCTTGGAGGAGGATATTAACCAAGCTACAAGATAATATTTATTAATGCATCAATTTGATCCACCCTAACCTTCTACAGGTCCATGTCTATTACTTAAGAACAAAAACTCCAATATCACCAATGATGGTGTTATCGGTTCTTATGACACCATTCACAATGTTCAAGTTGTTCCTAACCCTTCTTTGGAACCAAATATTTCTTCTTGACAATATACCAATCCTAATTTCTCTTCACCCAATAACATCAATGTTCAAAAACCTTTATCCTCTATCAGTGTAGGCTTTTTCCACCTTGTGGTTTTACCTACATGTCTTTTTAGCTTACTTAGGTTAGTTAATTAAGTCGTTAGGGGTCATTTACCTTTAAGTGGGTTCTAATTCTAAGTTAGGGTCTTACATTTTTGGTGACCTAATATCACCCTATATGCACTTTCTTTTTTCCTAAAGTGGCTAATGTAAACATTTCTTTTGTGGATTTTTCTTGTTTTTAGAGCTCTCATTCTGCCTCTACATGAATTTGACATTCATCACATGGTCGCTATTCATATATATTGGTGAAATCTATCATGGTATCAAATCTTTTTTGATAACCTCATACATTTGTTTCCTTTGGTAATATCTTTCTGTATTCACCTTGATATTTTTTCATACTGTACAACTACCATTTTTGACCTTGGAGGCATTTTCTAAAAACAACATCAAAACTCATGTTAGAAAGCCTTTGATGAAAAATCTATTTGCATATATTTTGTGGGTTTTTTGATATCTAAAATGCGTTATTATTATTTTTTTGAGAAAGTTCATGGATTTTACAAAAAAAATCAATTTCTTCTATCTGGTCACCATCCATATGGTTGTAGTAATCTAGCTTGTTAACCCTGATCTTCTCTTCATTGACTAAATTATGTTCCTAGAGTGCTTCTACTTGCTTTCCAACCAAATTAGGTTTTTGGAGTGCTTCTACTTGGAAGTAATCAAGCTTATCCAAGGCAATTACTTATAAAGTAGTTAAGCTTTAGCAGTCATACTTCACAACCCTAAAATACACTACTTGGAAGTAATTGAGTTTTTAGAAGGAAACTATTTTGAAGTAATTGGGTTTTCCAAGGTCAACTAATTTTAAATTTTTATAAGTTTAAGTAGTTCAAAATGTTGAAGTAAAGCAACTCGAAGAACCCAAAATACACTACCAAAAAGTAATTGGGTTTTCCAAGGTCAACTACTTATAACTTTTATAAGCTGAAGTAGTTTGAAATCTTGAAGTAAAGAAGCTTAAAGAACTTGAAATACACTACAAGAAGTAATTGGGTTTTTGAGGGTCAACTGCTTATAACTTTTTATAAGTTGAAGTAGTTTGAGAAATTGAAGCAAAAAAATGATGCAAACCCACATGACGTTCAAGTGGGCATCAAATTTTAGGTGAAAGGTAATGAAGAAATAGATTTTGGATGAAAAAATACAAGTCTAGAAAAAAAATTCTATTTTTGGAAAGTGTCTAGGAATATGTGGGAGTGAGAACTTGTAAGTGCCATAACTTTCAATCCATAGCTCTATTTTGGGTGTTGCTTTTTAAAAAAATGCATAATTTTTTAAACTCTACACATTGGTAGTATTGTTTTAGACTTTTATAACATCCATTTTTTCATGGTATGGTGGCTTAAATCTCACTTCATCCTTATTGTACTCTTTCTTGGATGCATTATCAGTTGAATATGATGTCCTTCTAGTTCCTTATACTTACGTACCTACTACTAAAGATGCATTTTTAGTTGAATCCAATGTCAATACATGTGTGCTTGTATTTGAAACATTTAGGGGGGTCATTATTGATAGTTCTAAGGGGGTACTATGTTATGTTATGCATTATTTCTTTTTCTACATTCTTCTTTACTTATTGAAATAATCATTACTTTTACACTATGGATTCACTCTGTATTAGTTTTATTACACCATTTAATTATCATGAATGGAAACCTCGAATAGAAATCATCTTATAATCCAAGGGTTACTATCACATTATAATGGGCACTAAGATTGAACCTATTAATGCTAGAGAAAAAACTAAATGGTTTAACCATTATGATAAAGTCCATGGATTACTATGTCTTGTAATCTCTCTAGATCTACTCTTTCACATTGAATCTACCAAAACACCAACTAAAGTGTAGACCATAATATCCAATCCCTTTAGAGTGTAGGATGTGATGAGAGGCCATGAGCTACAAAATGAGATCATTAGATTGAGCCCAAATGACTTCAACATCCTTTAGGACTTATTCACCAAGTTCAGACTTTTGAGATTATAGTTGAAATCATGTGAAATTGACAAGAAATATGAACAACTTATTTTGTCAATCCTCTCTAAATTGGGTCCTAAATATTCTATATTTGTGTCCACTTTTCATGCCACTAAGAGTGCTCTTGACATTGCATAGAAGATGCCTTATTTAGATACCTTTGTTTCCAACCTGATTTGAGAGAAAGATAAGTATATATAGATGGGCACAGTGAAGTTATCTAAATCTCATGCATTGCTTACTTAGAAAGATAAGGCTTCTAATAGTAGAGAGATAAAGTAAAGTAAGAAAAATGTTGAGAAGGGTGAAAATATTTCCACCTCTAAATAAAAAAATATGACTTCTTCTTATATTCATAAGCCTAAGAAAGATTGGATCAAATGTGGAAATTGCTTAGGTAAGCATGATGAGAGTAAATGTTTTAAGAAAAAAATTGACCACCTTACTAGCCTTCTTATTCAAAACAATGTAGGTATTCTAGATTTTGTCAAACCATATTCATCAACCCATGAATCCACTAAGGCAAATGAATTTGGTAAAGAAAAAGCAAAAGAGAATAACAAGGGGAAACATAAGGTTAAAGCCTTAATTGTAGTTGTGCCTCTAAATCCTCCTACATGGGTCATTAACTCTAGTGCTTAACATCACATGACCTCTTCATAGATTGAGTTTAGTTCCTTGGAACCATGTGACATGTCCTCTATACAACTAGGTGACAACATTTCTATAAAGGTTCTTGGGAGAGGGTCTATTGAAATTAGTGGTGTAACATTAAATAATGTTCTAAGTGTGCCCTCACTCTCAAATAATCTCCTATCAGTCTACCAGATCACTCACCTTAGTCTGGGTATGAGAGTCAAATTCACCCAAGATTCATTGTACATCAAGGAGTTTCATAGTGATACTATTTTGGCTATGGGAATGGTTAATCATCAGACTCAACTATATATCTTCTCACACTTGCTTCCTAACTCTTCTTCAAATTATTTAAATTCCTCTTCAAATTCACTTATACCTATTAACACTTTTGAGCCTAAGCTTCTTTCTGATATTGATAACTATTCTATAGATGACTATAATAGTGAAGTAGATGCACCTCCACCATCTTCTTGTCACCTTATAGATATTCAAGAGTTATTTCTTAACCCACCTACCTCTAGTCTACTTCTAACATTACAAGGTAATGGTCTACTAATTTAAGACACATCATACATCAAGTAGTCTATTCCATAGTTATAGAGGATTTATCAGACCTTCACCTCTACTTTTATTGCACCATCTTGGAATAGAGTAGATGGGCTACCTACATTTTAGTATGAGGATCATTATTTTCATAAAAATTACACCTTAGTTCAAGATCCATCAAGCACTTGGTGAATAAACTCATTATTCTAGGGTAATCCACTCTTCACTGCATCTACTTCTAATTCATAGTCACTTTTGAGCATTCCTCTAGGGGACACTAGATGGTTAAAGTCAATTTTAGACCTTAGTGGGGATTTGTATCCCTCTTCTCTTATTTTATCTCTTTTGAGGAGGAGTTTTGTTCCTATGGATTTTTTCCATTACCCTAGTTTATGGGAGTTGCATTATACTAGGGTACCTCATCAGGTCTCATTGTCAAGACCCAATTTTTTTGTGCACCTAAGCTATGCTTTAGGGGGGTGTCAGTGTAGGGTTTTTCCACCTTGTGGTTTTACCTTCATGTCTTTTTAGCTTAATTAGGTTAGTTAATTAGGTAATTATGGGTAATTTACCTTTAATTAGGTTCTAATTATGAGTTAGGGTTTTACCTTTTTGGTGACCTAATCTCACCCTATATGTATTTTATTTTTTCCTAAAGTGGCTAATGCAAACATTTTCTTTATGGAATTTTCTTGTTTTTGAAGCTCTCATTATATCTCTATAGGAATTCGACATTCATCACATGACCACTATTCAAAGATCTTGGTGAAATATATCATCCTCAATTGAAGTGCTTAAGAGTCTACCCAAGCCTCTTCCATAAGAGCTTGACCCTACTCATCTTATGAAATCTTGGTATGATCCTAACAATTTTTGTTGGTTTCATGATAGTTAGGGTAATTCTTATGAGACCTATAGATAACTTCATAATTTATCTATGGATTTTCTTCTTGGACCTAATTTTGATCATGATTCTATTATCTATAAGTGTTAACAAGCCTATGAGATTAATTTTAAGGACTATAAATCAAGCAAATGTTCCTTTGGCTATCTATAAGGATCCTTTACCTAATCATCAACCTATCCAAGAAAATCAGGACAAGCCCATCCCTTGTACCAATAACATATAAAGTCTTGTTGAACCAACTTTTGAAGAGAATGTGGTTAGCATGATTAATATACAAAGGGTGGCAGCTTTGATTGATTCCCAAGCTTTCTACACTCCTCCTTCCCATAAGACATATTGTGTTATCAAAGAGTATTCTCCAACTCATTTAAATGAGTTGGGGAAAGAAGATATTATTACTTTTTATGATCTAATTTATGAGTCCCCCTTGGATAAGACAACCCATTCTACTTCTACCACTCTTCCATCATCTTCTAATACTAATGATAATCAAGCATTGAATAGCACTTCTTCTTCCAATTCTTAAAATAAATTTAAACCAAATAGTTCATCATCTCAACATGATTTACAACCTTATTCTAAACCTTCTTATTCTTCTTACCAATAAAAATTCCAATTTACTTCATCTCCTCCTTTTGAGGATCTCCTTAACCATTATGCACCTATATATTAATAACCTTCTTATGGGTTATGATGAGTGGGATCCCATTACAAAACTCACTAATCTCCCATCCCAAATTCTATTCCTTGAGCTTATGTGGACATCTCCACATCATAGAAACCACCTCATGAAACTCCTATTTGAGATGAATGTCCCTTGTCATCCCCTCACAAGATGGGAGGTAAATTTATCTAGTTCTGAAAATAGTATTTAAAATAATGTGAAGGGATATATAAACATTGAAAAGACCATAGAAAATTTTCTTTCCATAAAATTTCCCATAGTTTTTATGATTCTTGATGAGATTCTACTTTGTGTAAATGATCCTCCTTTATTCATTAATGTCCAAATCAGTGATATCCAAGTCAAACATGCATTTTTGATGAGGATTTTAGTACCTATGTCACTTTTCTTGATTTCATTAAGACTCTTGGGTATTATAAATGAAATATTAAGTATACATTCAACACATGCCAAGGATATGATAGAAGGAAAATTCCTCCTTTAGGTTGCATGTGGCCCCCCATTACCATTCCATCTATCACTATTCATGTGAAGGTGATGATCTTTAACTTACCCCTTTCTTATAGGATCATGTTTGATAGGTTGTGGACTTACTGCATGAGAGTTATCACTTATTCCACATACCAATGCATGAAATTCATTCACAATAGAGCCATTTATAGGATTAAAAGTGACACTAATCCTTAGAATTTTAAACAATTCCAAGATCACGGTGTTTTTAATATTTCTACTCTTGATCCTTTACCAAGCATTCTATTTTGTGAGTCTCAGCATCTCAATTTTCCTATCAATTCAACCCATGGTTACAATGGGTATCTTGAGTTCATTGGTAACATTCTTATTAATCTTTTATATTTGATGATGATGAGGAGCCTAATGAGATTAACTTAAAGATCAAAACTTATTATCTCTTGCCTCATATTATCTTATAGTTTCTTGATTCCTTGCAACCTCATTCATACAAACCTCCTTGTGATGACTTTTTTGTAGTCTTTACCAAGACTAGGCATTCTATTCACCATTCTTCATTAGATGAAAAGGTTATCCCTACTTTTGTTATTAATCTTCACACCCTAGATTATGATGATGGCTATTCCTTCGATGATCCATTATTAGGTGGTCTTATCTAAGCCAGTGATACTGAGATTATTGGTTATCATTCTTCTTTACTTGATTTTTTTTGTGCATCTCATCATTTTACTTCACTTATAGTTCCTAATTTTTATAGTTTTCCCCTTTATCATAAGGTAGAGATAGCATAGACACCTCCAATTTTTGAGTAGCCATGTAGGACTATGCTCATGGATCATGCTATGATTACACCTTACTACTTTTATAGGTTCCTTAACTCTCATCATTAGTTCACCCCTAAGGTTAGTGAAACCATCCTTAGACCTTCTATAGATCCTACCCCTCCCTCAATATAACTTGATATAGTTTATCTTCTTCACAAGCCTATTATAGTTGATTATGTTATCACTGTTATTATTGTTGAACCTATCCCTAATTCTAATGTTATTGCTACTTACATTGAGCGTAGTTCTATTCCTTACTCATCATCATATTCCCTTGGTGATGGTTTTATTCCTTTGCCTAAGATGGCTCCTCTATTCACTAAATGGGATTATGAGTGTTCTCTAGCTTCCACTCCTATTTTACCTCCTTCCATGAGTTCTTCTAATAAAACCACTCACAATGTATTTGTTACTTCTATGGGATAGATAACCATTCTTCCACACATTGTCATAAGTTAAGATAATATCTTGATACCTTGCATCTATGATCTAGGAATTTTACTCAAGAGAGGATGTTTAGTATGGTGTTAGTTATAAAATGAAAAAAAATTTGAAAGAAACACACTAATAACATAACATCTCTAGGCCTAGACACTAAGGAGAGCTTAATTAATAAAAACAAATGTCAAACACAACTAAAAATTAAGGAATAAAATACAATAATTACTTCACCTTCTTTGGATGATCCAAATGACTTTGTAGTGGTGGCTTGCTTAGCTTGTGCTCATGAAGTCCTTAGTAATGGAAGCTTGGCTACCTCCATCTCTCCTTGGCACCTTGTGGCTTTGGCTTAGATTGGCTAGGAATCAATTTGACATTATAACTTTGCATTATCAAGTCTTTTGAAGATATTTGAGCATAATAAATTTGCACCAAAATAGCTTAGAAATGATGTGGTAAGGCCTCTTATTTATATATTTTTAGATTTGATCAAAATCAACTTGAACCATCCATCTTAAGATTGAGATGTGTGGTTGAGGATTAATTCAATTTTTAGACTTAAATTTGTAATTATCCTCATCATGACATTAGAAGAAGGGGTAATTATAAGGCATGGAGGCCATCATGGAAGGAATTGATGAGGCATGGAGGGCATGAATCCTGATATTTGTGGCATTTATGGCCTAAGGATGCCTTCCCAAGAAATGAGGTCACTTGATGATGAAAATATTCAATATTCATTTCCAAAGATAAGTATTCAACAAGTTTCCATTGAAATTTTTATTAGGCTTTGATATGGGCTGATTATCTCTTAAGCATGATTAAGCACTTTATACACAAATTACTCAAATTGATTAGAATGCCTTGTTATTGGTCCAAAACTTGACTAGATTAGAATAGGAAGATGTTATCAGATGCATTAGAACCATATTCCCATTTAGTATGTTACCAACAACAAATAATAAAAGCACATGTCTTGTGAAAAATATTTGATAGGAAAGATCCATCTAGAGCACCTAGGTGCAAATTTGGCATTTTGACTTGAAATGATCTAATCAAAGTTAGCCCATAAATTGTATTACCCCATTTAGGGATACCCTAGCCAAAATCAATACTTGAATATTCAATTTAAAATATTTTAATGTGCTTTAGTGTTTTTAGGCTAAATTATGCATTTTGGGTGGAAATTGGTCAAAATCATAGTTGGAGGTTATCAACAGCCAGATTTAGGTGTCTATAGTTTACCCTTATTTGGGAAGGCATTGCAAGCTATATGCATAGTAATGTATTCTCAAAGAATGAAAAGGTATTGTATGCCTACAACTACAATGATGATAAACTAACTATATAATTCCCCCTTGTGGAAATGGTTGGCACAAATAGGTTGGCAAACAGTCCCTCAAAAAGAAAGAAGTGAAATGAGGGGACCAAAGAAAGGAAAGATGATGGGGTGAAATAACAATGATATTGAAAAAGTACTCAAAATAATTGAGAATGCAAGTGGAATGGTTCATAATAGTTTTCCCAAAGGTGGTTATAAACATTGTACCCAAATAGTGGAAACGTGGTATGATAACATAATGATTTTCTCAAAGGTGGTTATAATCATTAAGAAGATGGAGCTTCCCCAGTTAGGATAGACAAACGAGATGGAGCTACCCTGTATAGGTAGAAAAAGTAAAGTGGTGATAACACAATGATTTTCCTAAAGGTGGTTATAACCATTGAGAAATTTAGGTGGGAGGGTGTGCAATTATTTTCTCATAGGCAATTACAATCATTGGACCCTGATTATGGAAGACATGATAAACTTGGTTGAGGATGATGATAACTTAACACAAAGGGTAATGATGAATTGGAACAACCTACTAGTAGGGAATGTTTATTCTAACTAATAAAGGTTAGAATTTTTTCATGTTTAATTACTCTATTTGGGATATGATTAGGATGAAATCAAGATGTCGGTGTCAAAGAGATACTACCATTACTGAATAGAATTCTTGAAGTTGAGGTTTATTGTAGCATGTGTCAGTAGGCATCATGGTATAACATCATGAGGACTTGGTTGAAATATGAATGAAGATTGACTCCCATAATCTAATACTCAATATAAAATAATGCACCAATGATAAAAACCATGATGACAATGTAAACATATGAATATGGATGGATTCAAGTGTAAATGTGGGCAAGGAATCACCTAATGAACACACATAAACTAAATCAAGGCAAAAGTGTTGAAAGTAAACAAACAAGAACACAAATAAAACAACAAAGAAAAAAACAAAGAAACCATATGAACATTTCCCCTAGAAAATAGGTGACAACTTAACAAATGAATAAAATGGGGGAATAGAAGAAAAGGAAGGGGGTGGCTGAGTTGTCTCCATATGCACTAGGCAAGTGGGCACTACCTGTATAGTTCTATGGATGTAATATCCAATAAAAAACTTCAAGCCAAATATATTTCTCCTAGGGAATGGGAAGAATGTGATAATTGAGGAAAAAAATAGAATGGATGTGATAGAAGAAGAGGAATGGTCTTGTAAAATGACAAGTGCTTGAGAAAAAAGGCCAAAAAGGATGGGGAAACTAAATGACAAGTGATTTTCTTGTAACTTAGTAAGGCTTCCCAAAATACTTAAGGTAAATAATTGGTCAATGTTTTTTTTTCTTTTCTAATGATTTTTCAAATGTTTTTGGAATTTTTCAAATTATCTCAACTCAATTGAGAATGATGAGACACTAAATGGTTCAAGCTTGCAAAACAACAAGAGCATTCAAACTGAGGTTGCTCAAAAATGGAAAGAGCATGTATGAGTTTGCTCATAAAATGGTGAGAGAATTCAAACATAGGTTTCTCACAAAATAGTGAGAGCATGGCTTAGGTTGCTCACAAAGTAGTGAGCGTGTTCAAACTTATGTTTCTCACAAAATGGTGAGAGCATGGCTTAGGTTGCTCACAAAATGGCAAGAGGGTTCAAACTTAGGTTTATTGAAAAATGGTGAGAGTGTGGCTTAGGTTACTCAAAAAATATTAAGATAATTCAAACTTAGGTTAATCACAAAATGATGAGAGCATGGCTTAGGTTTCTCATAAAATGGCAAGAGCGTGGCTTAGGTTACATGTAAAATAGTGAGAGTATGGCTTAGATTTCTTGTAAAATGGTGAGAGTGTGGCTTAGAAGGGTGACTGAGTTGACCCCAACAAGTATTGAGTGCTACCTACATAGTCCCAAAGTAGGACCTTAAGTCACTGTAGTTCCACCTTTACAGTGGGGGAACGAGACTAGTGTATTAGTCAATTCAAACAAAATAGGTATAGTTCATAAAAAGGCACATCATGGAATAAGAAGTGGAAAGTTGGTATGTCAAGGCTTAATGTTGCCCCTATTTTTCCCATAGGATGTTATAACCAAGACACAATGGCATATATCAATGGTAATAATTTTCCCAAAGGTGGTTATAATTAGTAGCAAGATCAGTGGTAAGAAAGGAATAACAAATGAAGATTGTAATTGCTAAAAATTCTATCATACTGCTCTAAAATATAATCTCTATCTAAAGTACATGAACCAACTAATGAAATTGATCAGATACCTTAATGTTGAAACTATGTAATGAATGGTAAAAACCAAGGTCAAACGAGATAGGTTTTATAACACACTAGGTCAATAAAATGGAAGTAGAAAGTGGATACAGTGAAGAGATGGATAAAGATGCTATTTGTACAAAGAAGAATAGTGATAAAATGACATAACTAAAATGGTCCTTATAGACAATACACCTTATCATTCAAGAATAGTACCATTTGAGATGAATGATATTCATCGACTCTAAAATTTCATCGCCATCTAGTGTGGGAAGCCTATATGTTCCTAATCCATAATCTGTAGTGATGATGAAAGGCCCTATCTAGTTTGGTGTGAATTTCATTTTATGATTCTTCTCAACCATTGTATTATTTTGGTTTTCTTTAATAATAAGATCACCACATTCAAATGTTTTATGCTTAACATGCTAATTATAGTGGCCTTTGAGTCAATTTTGATATGCTTGAATATTATTGAGCACTTCTATGCATTTTTCATTAAGTAGATCTAGCTCTTGCAGGTGAGCTACTCAATAGTCATGATCATCTAGGACATGCTTTAAAGAGATGCATAGTGAAGGAAATTCAACCTCAATGGGAAGGATGGCTTAAGTACCATCAATAAGTGAGTATGGAGTGGATCCTATTGGGGTACAATGAATGGTATGGTATACCCAAAGGGTAGGGAATATCTAGAGGTACCAATCATGACCGACATTATTGAAAATATTTTTGATAATATTAACAATGGTTTTGTTGGATGCCTGGGCTTGGCCATTACCCTAAGGGTAATATGCTATAGAAAAATGTTATGTGATGTTGTATTAAATACATAGCTATTTAACATCCTTGTTCTTGAATGATCCTCTATTATCAAATATAATGTTAGAGGGGATACTCTAGTGACAAATGAGGTGGTTGAAAATGAATTTATAAATTTGCTTTCCAATCATGTAAGTGAGGGGTTAGATTCAACCTAGTAAGTGAAATACTCAGTGGTGGTAAGGATATGTTTATGGCCATAAGATGAAGTGGGGTTAATTTTACCAATGAGGTCAAGTCCCCATGTATAAAATGGCCATGGTATCAACATCAATTTTAGATTTTTTGCTAGGGCATGAATCAAATTAGCATGTTGTTGACATTTGTCACACTTTTTTACATAGGTAGTAGCATTTTCTTTCATTGTGGACCAATAATAACAAATACACAAAATATTTTTGGATAGGACTATCTTTCTAGAATTATCTCCACATACTCCTTTGTGAACTTCTCTTAATGCTAGTGTAGACTCTTTTGAAGTTAAACAATGAAGCAAAGTTTCATCAAAACTATGATGGTAAAGGGTGGATCAAAGTAAAGTATGAAAAATGGAGTGATGAATGAAAGATTTGGTTTATTTTTGATATAGGTTAGGTGGCATAACTTGGTAATGAAGTTATTTGTAAAGGTCTGAGTATCAAATAGAATTAGGACCAACAATATCATAAATCATGGCAACAGTTGAAGGTTCATGAACTAGTGCCGACAAATTCTTGACAAAGAAATGATACTTTCTAGATTTATCTATTTGTCAAATCAGAGAACTAATATTAGCCATGGCATCTAAAATTCTATTACTAGCCCTTGGTATGTGCTCAAACTGAATGTTGGTAATTTGTTGTTTAAGAGTGTCGACATTGCGTTTATATAGAACTAGTTTATCATCTTTAGTCTAGAAATGATTTATAACTTGATTGGTGATTAACTAAGAATCACCATAAATAGCCATGGCATCTAAAATTCTATTACTAGCCCTTGGTATGTGCTCAAACTGAATGTTGGTAATTTGTTGTTTAAGAGTGTCGACATTGGCTTTATATAGAACTAGTTTATCATCTTTGGTCTAGAAATGATTTATAACTTGATTGATGATTAACTAAGAATCACCATAAAATTAGAGATGAAATATATTCCACTACACTATTTATCAAAGTCTTGTAACAAGTTCTTCATACTCAGCCATGTTATTTGTACAAGGAAAGTTGATTTTGAATGATTTAGGGATTAGATCCCCCTATGGTGTAATAAACAATAAGCCTACCCCCTATCCCTGCATAGTGAATGAACCATGAAAATATATTTTATAGGGCTGATCCTCAATGGGTGTGTCAATGATGATCATTATGGATTCATCAAAAAATGGAAACATGAGTGGTTGTGTGTTTGTGACAGGCGCTTCAACAAGTTGATCCATAAGAAATTATCCCTTGATTGCCTTTTGATTGACATAATCTATGTCAAACTCACTGAGAAGCATGATCCATTTAGCCATTATAACTTGAAAATCTATTTTAGATAGTAGATACTTGAGTTGATCTACTTTTGAAATGACTATGGTCTTATTATTCAACATGTAATGGCATAGTTTCTAAGCTATGAAGACCATGGCTAGGTAAGCTTTTTTGACAAGTGAATTGTTGTGTTAATATGTAACCAAAGTAAAAATTAAGTAGTATATGGTGTGATCCTTTCCATTTTTATCATGTTCAGCCAAGAGTGTCCCAAAAGCATGATTGATAGTTGATAGGTATAACAAAAATGGCTTTCCTGGTATAAGAGGTAATAAAATAGGTAGATTAACAAGATAGTCTTTGAGTTGTTGAAAAGTTATTTAATAGTGATCATCCTAGTGAAATTAAAATAAATTATTTAAAATATGTGTAAATGGATGACATTTGTCTATTAACTAAGAAATGAAGTGTCAGACTGACTGGATCTTACCCTGTAAACTACAAAGTTGTTTTAAATTGGTTAGTGGCATCATCTCAATTATAGCATGAACTTTAGTTAGATCAACTTAAATACCTCTATGAGACATGATGAAGCCAAGTAATTTGATTGAAGTTAAATTTAATACACATTTATTTGGATTGAGTCTAATTTGTACTCCTATAATATTTCAAATATCTTACATAGCACTGTTGGATGGTCAACCCTAGTTTTGGATTTTCCTAATATGTCATTAACATAGTCTTCAATAATATCATGCATCATATCATGGAATATTATAGTCATGGCCATTTTATATGTATCTCTAGAATTCTTAAGTCCAAATGGCATTACTTGATAACACAATGTTCCCCATGGAGTGGTGAACATTTTTTATGTTGGTCATTTAGTGCTTTTTTGATCTGGTTGTATCCTAAAAAACCATCCATGAGTGAAAACATTTCATAACCTATCATATATTCAATGATCATGTGGATATTAGGCAAGGCAAAATCATATTTAGGATAACTTTTGTTGATGTCTCAAAAACTAGTACAAATTCTAATCCCTTCAAGATTTTTACTAATAGGTACCACATTAGAGATCCATTTTGAGTAGTCAATGGATCAGATACATCCTGATTCTAAGAGTTTTTCCAACTCTTTCTTTACCAATATAGCAATGTGAGGATACATCTTACGTAGCCTTTGTTTTACTAGTTTGGCATCAGGATTAACCACAAAATGGTATAGAACCAAGGTAGGGTCTAAACTTGGCATGTCTAAATAGGCCCATGCAAAGATATCTACAAATTATCCCAATATAGATGTAAAGACATCACGTTCCTCCTTAGTGAAGGATGCTCTTAATTTTATCCATTTTAGGTCTGATGGAGTTTTGATATTTATCTCTATTGTATCTTTAACTAGAAGTGTCGAATGATCTTTGAGGATAGTAGGCAGTGGCTTGAACTATTAAATTATGTTAGGGTCCTCCATTAGGACTTACTCTTCAACTTATCCTAGGCATGATGAATTTGAGTCCACTAATGGGAGATCTATCCATGTAACAAAAATAGTCAAAAATTCTTAGAGAATTTGATCAAATACTTGTTAATCAAATTTTAACTCTGATCCATAGGCATTTTCATCGTTGGTGGTATCTTGATCTAAATTTGAAGAAGAATGAACACCCCCATCTAATGGTGCTTGAAACAAGTTTTTACCACTAGAATGGCCTTTATTTTTAATTTTTCCTTGGTCAAAGCACCTCAAATAGGTTTTCACTTTGGGACCTCAATGTTTTACTTATTTGTTTTTTCTAAGGGTGTTCACTCATTCTCTAAAATAGGTTCTAGGATCTTATGTGATTGAGAATCCTAATTTGTGATCTTCCAATGAAACATTATCTCTAAGGCCTAAGAAATCAAATAATGCCTCATTATTGTGGAACTCATCATTAAAAAAATTGGATTCTTATTGGTCCTAATCTATCACTTGGGGATAATATAATGGTAATGGATTGTGATGAATGACCAAGGTAAGGGTACAAATGGCATTGTTATCAAACAAGTTGGTTTCATCTAGGTTATCAAAGGTGAGGCTATGATCATACTCTACTTCACTGTCATCATCATCATCACTAGTCACCGATGATGGAGTTTGAATAAGATATGTGGGGTCACCTCCAAGTGGTTTATATCTAAGTCCATAAGGTATTTCATACTTAGTCATAGAAATTGGCTCAATGGTTCCTTATTGATTTAGTCTAAGGCCTTTTCCTTCATAATTGTGATGCTCCATGACCTTATTGGGAATAGGATAATTGGCATTTTTATAAAAATCACCTTGGTCATTGTTGTATAACCATGATTCATCCCCTTTAAGAGGGTTAGGTCCTAGGCCAAATGCTGGTACAAATGTGACAGGTCCCTTATCTTCATTCTTTTATTGCCAATGCAAATGTGGGATGACTTTAACTGACCCAAAGGTTTTTAGATTTTGAGAAAAATTGGCAATATGAAATGTATCATGGGTTACATACTCTCCTAGTCTATTATCTGAAATGGTGAAATGATTAGAAGCTTTAGGAGGCAACATGTGGGAAAGTAAATCTAAGGTATTATGATTTATGAAATTATCCAATGAAGGATCAATAAGTATAGCTTTTCCTTTATCCTACTTGGAACTTGGATTCATACCAGACTATTAATTATAGCTTTGAAATTTGGCCTCAAGATGATTGTAATGTTCATACAAGTTTAATTCTCTTGGAATATTCACTTTCATCCTTGAATGGTAAAATTTGATACATGGTGCAACATTGATAGGACTGCATGAATCTCATGCAACCAAGTCCTACCTAGAAGCATGTTATATGATAACTCAAGATCAAGTGCATGGAAAAGTGTATCATGGGTCAAAAACCCATTGATAATTGATAAAATAATGGTGCCTTGTGATTCTCTTTCCTAATTATCATAGGATTTGATAGTTATTATTTTTTATTAGAGATCTGCCATTGTGTACCCAAGAAGCTTGATGAGCTTTAGAGACACTATGTTGAGGTTGGATCCATTATTGATAAGGACACATTTCACTTTATTCCATATTATATAAACCTTGATGTATAATGGTTTATTATGGAGTGGTCCAAGGGAAGACATATCACTTTGGTTGAATGTGACTTGTTGGATTGGAGCTAGGTGTCCAACCAAAGCTTGAAAGTTATTAGGGGATATGTCACTAACAATAGTAGATTGGGTCAAAAACTCATTCAAGATGTTTTTTTGGATAATTGACATCTGTAACAAATCTAAAATATAAATTTTTACTTGTGTTTTTAGTAATTATTCCACAATATCAAACTTTTTATCTTGGTTAATAGTGAATGGTTTATTCTAAGGTTGAACGGTTGGTTGGATGATAGGCAAAGCAGTAGTTGGTTGTGGGCCTAGGATAGTAATATTTGACCTCTAAATTGTGATTTCAAAATAAAGATTAAATATGAGACCATTATTACTAATCAATGTTGGGAATGGTGTGGAACTAGATATGACAAGTATTGGTTACTAGTGCACTTACATGTGGTCACATGGCAAGGACAAGTTGTCGATATAAGGTCCAAAAGGAGAAGTACTAATTTTCTAGTTTGCCTATATGCATTCCCATGTCAAAGAAGGATTATCTATGTAATTTGGTTGAATTTTGTTATTTACCAATGGTCTAGACTAATTAGTGTTTGGTCTAGGATTAATGGAGATGGTATTAATGCTACCCCCTAAAATATGACCTACAACTTTGTTGTAGTCATGTGAAAATACATGGTAGGTTTGTTGGTTATTACCATTATGACCTTGGTTTTATCTATTATTCTGTTGTTGTGGGTTCTAATACTAATTTTGTCGATTCTACTAGTTTAGCCTTTGATTTTGATACTATTGATTTTACTACTACACTAGCCATTATTGTTATTTCTAATTATAATGTGGCTATTGATTGTTATGTTAGGAAAAGGTGTTTTGATAGATCTAAAGAGTTTGATTAGAATTGGAATCACTATTATCCAATTTTATCTCCCCATTCTCCAACATATTCTCATTTAAATGCTTTATTTAGACATATCTTCGTAGATTATGCCCATTGACCTGATGATAGTAATAGAATTCATTTTCATGGTACCAATCAAGATAAGGAATGCCTTGCGGATAATGATTTGGTATAGGCAAACTAATTATATTAGTGGTAGTAAGCTTGTGAAATATAGACTCAATAGCTTTTCTTAGTTCACTAAAGACATGGCATGTAGGCATGATCCTTCTAGGAGGAGGGATTTGTAATGGTAAAAGCTACTATATTGGTTGTGTAGGTTTTGGTTGTTGTGCTTGTGGTATTGGTTGGAGAGGTTGTTGGGTAAGAGTAAGTTAAAAAGGTGGTGCAGATGATGTTTACACTATTTTCACATGATGGGATTCAATTACTCCATTTCCCACAACATTCTTATTGTGATTGAATTGCTTCAATCTTTCATGGTTATTAGCATGTGCCAGTTGTGATGCTTGATCTTAGATGGGATATTGGTCATTTCCATAATTGGTACCTTGATTTTGATTAGTTAAATTAAGCTTGATGACTCCTTTATTGATGAACACCCTCTCAATCAACAAACCTTAATCAATGATGTCCTTGAATGCATGTGCACATTATAGTTCTAAATGATAAGCTATCTCACTATGTAAATTTTTGGTAAATATAGTAGATAATTATTTATCTAGTAAACTATGGGTGAAATGACTTTCTAGGGCTCTACATCACTGTAAATAGCTTGTAAAACTCTCACTAGTTTTTTGCTTTGCTTATATTAAATCCACCCATGAAATCTCATGCTGAAGATTATAGTAAAAATGCTACACAAACTTATCAAAAAGATCATCAAAATATGTTACTAAATTTTTGGGAAACTCTAAAAACCACTCCAAGGATTGTCTAGCCAAGATTTTTGGAAACAACAACAAAAGGTATATGTCACTATATGCCACTAGTTGACATGCAATGAAGAATTCAGTCAAATGAGCCTTAGGGTCACCTTTCCCTTTGTATTTATCAAATTTTGGTGGTTTGTTTCTTGGAGGAAATAGTATCTACAAATACTCCATGTTGAATGGATAAGAACATACATCATCCAATTTGAAATTTTTAGTTTGTTTACCAACTTGAATGGTAACAATTGCATCCTTTATTTATTGTAATTCTTGGGATAGGAAACTAGAAGGAATATTGGTTTGAGGGGGAATTTGGGTTTGGATAGATGGTTGGGAGGTCATAAGTGGAACACTTTAACCAAAGTATAATGGAGATACCTATTGGGGTATATTGGTTTGGTTAGGGAATGGACTAAGAATATGTATATGTGGATTAGGATGTACAAGAAATTGCACATTTGGTTGTGAGATATTCTAGTTTAGGTTAGCAATAAAGGTTTAACTCAAAGGATTTTGTGGTTGGGATGGATGGATATAAATATACTATGCCTATCATGGTTGAAAAGGGACATGATGAAAACCAATATAACCTTGCTATTGAGTGGGAATTTATGGACCAAGACCCTATCTCTAGATTTGTGGCACATTTTGAACCAATGGTTGTCTAGTAGGTATTTGAGAAATATGGGAGCCTCCTTGTTGCATGAATCCCCATGAGGAAGTGAAAGTTTGTTGTAGATTTGACATCTATTGTTGAATAATATTTGCACATTATTGACTAGTCATTGCTTGGTTTTGTATTGGCATATTAGTCTATAACTGAAGAGGTATGTTCATTATTACCTGGTGAGGTGGAACATTTGTTGCTCCTAATTGAGGTGGTAATGTATTTGTCCTCTATTATGTTAATACACTAGATTTTACATGTTATTGTGGAATAATAATCACTAATTATTGAGGAGTACGATTCATCACATTCTATCATTCAAGTGTGATATTGGTCATTGTTTGATTGCCTAATCCCATAGGTTGTACATTTGATGAAGTAATCATTTGAGGCTGGGGTGTAGAAACCCCCACTCCCTAGTATGATGACCTATTCATATGATTAACTATAGGCACATGTTGTTGGCTAGTTTTTTATGCATTAGTACCACTTTAATCAATATTGGACATTGTTTGCACATTATCTATTACATTTGGCTCACTATTTAGTGTAGAGGCCAAACACACTTCTTCAATAATAGGCATATGCATCAAGTTATCTATTGAAATAGTTTGTAATAATGGGTTGGAATTTGGATTCTCTTGTCAAATTAACTCTATTAATACTCCTATTGAAGGAACTAGGTCAATGAGAGGCTTACTTACCATGTTCATCTAATTGAAATCACGTGCTAGATTCATATATGTTTGATATGCCATCTATATTTAGTTAAAGTGTTATTTTATTATGTTTTTGCCTCAATCAGATATATTACAATCTTGGTATGCTATTTGGACTAGATCCATAGGATTGATAGAAGAAGCCTATTGATCATAAATGATATTGTGGGGCACTCTTACTAGACTTGGTAAATTTTCATGGGGGAAATCCGCTAGAAACTTGGCCCCTACCTCAATGGCTCTAACTAAAATCTCATCTTTGTTCTCTAAAAAATATCGCTTAAACTAAAATGGATCATATGTGGAAGGTGTATTAGTAGAATATGACTATTGAAGTACTGGCTCATCCACTGTAGGTATTATAGCTAGGTATTACATGGTTTGCTCTAGGTCTTACTCTGAATATGGTGGTGTGTTAACCAGATATTTGGCTAATGGATCTTGGATTTGTGCTCCTAATTGAGTATTATAAGAGGGATAAGAATCCATCTCATAATCAATATTATCTACATAGGGGTCTTGCACCATTTCTTCTTGCGTAAACACATTACTAATCCATAAATTGTACATGAGTCCACTATGAGTGTAGGAATGCATGTTGGAATCCATATTCAATGCTTTTCAATAAAAGGTCAAAGATTTATACAAACTCTAAAAAGGAAAATGTCTAAAATAAATGATGTTCCAACTTGGTCTAAATTTTTCAAAAAGATCAATAGGTTTATGTAAATGTTTGTGAAGAAATAATCTAACTTGAAGTATCTAACGTTTCACTATTCACACAAAGGTAAGCAAGTAAATAGTCCTAAAAATAATAATGCTAAACTCTAAGGTAGAAGTGTTTCAAATCAATCTAATCTAGGAATTTAAAAGTTTCTAGGTCTTTTAGCCAAATACGACATCAAAATCTAGGCTCAAACAAGGCATGTGATACGACTCTTGGCTGAACGGTGTCAAAAGCTAGACTTTGAAATAGATGAAACACTTCTAACAAACACTAGGCATTTGATTCTTGGACATGAACTTGATCAAATAATTATAAGGTATGAAACAAAAGGCACTTTAGAAATAGTTTATTTTCTCACAAAAAAATGGTATAAAACTTGGCTCCTTTGACAAACAAGCTAGACAAAGGTGATCAATATAATTGTGCTTTAGATAAAGGATCACAAAAAGTATACTCAAATTAGTCTAAAAATGTAGGAATAAATTTGAAATTCTGTGCAAGAAGTTCTATGAAATAATATTTAAAATGTTTTGGTAGCATAATGACGCTATACTACCCAAAAAGGTGTGACAAAAAGGTTTGTTTCAAAAACTCTCTAAGGCAAAGATGCTTTCCTAAAATTTTTGTAGCATAACATTACCTTTCTTGAATCAAAATGTTATGGTGAATAGACTTAAAGTGTGAGTGTTTAGCACAAAATGGATTAAGTCTACCAAATGATGATAATGATTATGAGTCTTAAATGACCTTCAACCCAAATTGGAAATTAAACCTAAGTTCCCTCAAGTTTAGAGCAAATGGTGAACCCACTTAACACATCAACCTTATGAACTTATAAAGGTATAATTCTGAATTTAGATTATAAGTGGACTTTAAATAAATTTAGTGAAGGTCTAGACTTAATTAGGTAGCATAACTACACCAAAGTGGATGATATGAATCTTAAGCTTTTGATGAACTTTTGAACAAGGCAAATTGATGATCTCATATGAGCAGCATAATACCTCTTTGTTCAAAGGAAAATTTAGACTATGTGTTTGGTTTGGATTGTTTGTTTACACCAAGTTTTGACTCCAAATAAGACTTTAATTTAGGACAAGACCAACTAATTAATTATTTTTAGATCCTAAACTGACAAGATTGCTTGGTATTATTAGAATCCATTAATATATGCCATTTTGAGAGGATTTTAAGTGTTCATCCAAAAGTAAATACATATTATATAGTAGGGGTTTTACAACCCCTCTTCTCTCAAATGAAAATAGTATGACATGGACCTTGAGGTGCACCTTACACCAATAATACTTACACATAAAGTGAGGATTTGTCTAAGATCCAATGAGTTTCTTAACTATCTAGGGGAATCAATTACACAATGACTTTCACACCAAATAATGCAAAATAAAAGCATGGATTTTGGGTCCATATCATTTGGCTTGTTGCATAAAGGTCTTGTCCTTATTACAACCACTACATCCTACTATTCACTTAGTGTAATATGATGTCTAAAGTACTAATACATCCCATGTGAAACTCAAAAGGAGCCAAATGAAGTCAATGCTAGGCGATGAAACCCTAGGTCAAAGATTCCCTAAATAACTTATAGGAGGTGATGAAGTCCCCCTCACAAGCCAAGATTCATAAAAATAAAGAAAGCATGAAAGTAGAAAGATGCTAGGGTCATTTTTAAGGTCACACAAAATTTTTGAGTTTTTAGGGAGTGATTTAGATAACTTTATTTCTAATACTTGGAATATGATACTTACAATAGGAATGACACTTTTGATTCCAAGGGTTCCCTATAGGGGACAAATAGAAGAGCATACATGCAACATTCATCTTTTTGCCAAACAAAGATTGATTAAACAACTATTGTAAATAAGAATTGACAAGTGTGTTCAATTTTAAACCCAAAAATGAAAGATTTGGTGGTGTTTATTTGACCCCTTGGTCTTAGTTGAAAACTTTGAAATAATTCACCAAAACATCTAAGTCCTTTATTAAACACCAAAACAAGGTTCCTAATTAATTTTTCAAGCATGAAAATAAAGGTGATTTAAACATGTTTTGAATAAATATCAAGTTTGGTCTTGCAGTAAAAATTTTAGCATGTCCTTTAGCTTTGAAGCTCTTTTTGGTTTGAAATAATAAACTTTGAAAAATTAGCTCTCGAGTCTATGTTTTTGGAAAAACATAGTGACCAACGTCAGTTATTATCACCGATGTCGATTCCTTTGGCTAACTAAAATATAACTGATGTCAGTTTTATTAATTGACATCAATTAAGACCTATAACTAATGTCATTCTTACTTACTGATGTTGATTACTATTTAAAATTATGGTAACCAAAAATGTCAAAATAAAGTTAGAAAATCAATTTGCAAGAGTTTTAAAGGTCCAAATAAATATTTTAGTGTTACAAAGTGATCTTCTTCATTGTAGGATGCATCTTGTCCCACCAAGTGTGCCATTATGTGATCTAGGAATTTGAATCAAAAGAGGATGGTTAGTATGGTGTTAGTTCCAAAATGAAAGAAACACACTAATAACATAACATCTGTAGGCTTAGACACTAGGGAGAGAGTAGTTAACAAAAACAAATGACAAACACAACTAAAAAGTAAGGAATAAAACACAAGAATTCCTTCACCTTCCTTGGATAATCCAAATGCCTTTGTAATGGTGGCTTTCTCAGCTTGTGCTCATGAAGTCCTTGGCAATAGAAGCTTGGCTACCTCCATCTCTCCTTGGAACCTTGTGGCTTTGGCTTGGCTTAGCTAGGAATCAATTTGGCATTATAACTTTGCATTATCAAGTCATTTGAAGATATTTGAGCATAATAAATTTGCACCAAAATAGCTTAGACATGATGTGGTAAGGCCTTCTATTTATAAATTTTTGGATTTGATTAGAATCAACTTGAACCATCCATCTCAAGATTGAGATGTGTGGTTGAAGATTAATTCAATTTTTGGAATTAAGTTTGTAATTATCATCCTCATGACATTGGTAGAAATGGAAATTAAGAGGCATGGAGGGCATCATGGAAGGCATTGATGAGGCATGGAGGGCATGAATCTTGATAGTTGTGGCATTTATGTCCTAAGGATGCCTTCCCAAGAAATGAGGTCATCTGATGATGTAGATATTCAATATTCATTTCCAAAAATAAGTATTCAACAAGTTTCCATTGAATTTTTGATTAGGCCTTGATATGGGTTAATTAGCTCTTAATCATGATTAATCACTTTGTGCAAAAATTACTCAAATTGATCAGAATGCCTTATTATTGGTCCAAAATTTGATTGGATTAGAATTGGAAGGTGCTGCTAGATGCATTAAAACTATATTCCCATTTAAGATGTTACCTATAAAAAATTACAAAGGCACATGTCTTGTGCTAATGATTTGATAGGAAAGAGCCATCCAGAGCACCCAAATTCAAATTTGGCATTTTCACTCAAAATGATCTGATCAAAGTTAGCTAGCCCATAAATTACATTACCCCATTTAGGGATACCCTAGCCAAAATTGGCACTTGAATATGTCAATTTAAAATCTTTAATGTGCTTTAGTGTTTTTAGGCTAAATTGTGCATTTTGGGTGGAAATTGGAAAAAATCCTAGTTGGAGGTTATCGGCAGCTAGATTTAGGTGTCTATATTATCCTTCTTCCCCATCATACAAATCCATACCTCTTATGAAGGTACTTCCTAAATATTTTCCCAAGTATGGTGAGGTATATTATCTATGGCATCTATGTGGAACCCATCACATGGATCATTATCACATCCTAAAACATCTCAAACACCACCTTATAGCCATTCTTAGACTTTCTACCACTCCTCTCATAGGACATTCCCATAAGAAGGCTCTTCCTTATTCTCCTATGGCTACACCTCCAATGGTTCCATCACCTCCTGTGGTCCCTTGACCACCTTTTGTGCCTCCACTTGTGATTCCTTCACATGTGGACCTTCCCTCATTCATGTATTCTTCTCCACCCATGAGTCCACCCATGGATCCTTCTCCACCTGGAATTCCTTTTTCTCCCATAGTAACTATTTACACACATTTTCTTGACTAGCTATTGCCTAAATTTCCTCCTTAGCATGATCTTTTGAGCATTCCTACTTTTTTAGTTGAGGAGATCAAAAAAGAAGTATTTGCCTAGTATTTATTAAAGATTGATGAAACCTTAGCAGTGGTTTGATTACAACTTCATATAGACCTCTCTAATGTATTGGATAATGTGTGTAGATATATTTACCAATATTTATTAGCACATTCTTGGTGATTCCACATTTATAGTTGGATTGGATGTATGCTTCAATCTTATTTTTATTTATTATATCATTTGACACTATGTCAAATTTTTGATTATCTTATATCATGATTTCTTACCTTATACTATATGTTGTTTATCTTTTATATGTTTACATATGATTGTCTTTGCTTTATCATTGCTTTCTCTTTTCCTTTTCCCTAGAGTTTTTATCAAAACTCTCTTATATCTTCATGATCATTTTAATTTCTTATCCTCATTTTTCATAGATAATTTGTTATGGTTATTTGCTTACACTTACCTTGTTCCCCTTGGTTATTATCTCCCTTTACCATGTGATCATTTAGAAAAAAAATTATCTCATTAGTATATCCTATTATCGGTCCACTTTGGATCTCCTTTTTGCCTCTTCGTTTTTATACAAACTAAGCATATACACAGTTGAGACTTGAGATCACATGTCAGTTCATTTTCAAGCATAAGTGTCCTAATCAGTCTTTGTCTTTGGTTACTTAGCTTCTTTTAGCCTTAGCCTACATCTCATTCATGTGTATCACTATCTCTCTCATGATTGGTCATTCCAAATTCATATGGAAGATTAATCTTAAAAATACTTCAAAATAAAGTTAAAATATAAATCATTTAAATAAAAGGAAATGATATCAAAAGCCAAAATTATTCTTAAAAGTCAAATCACACTAAATGACATGATTCAAATCACATCTCCTTCTTTTAGTCAAAGATCAAATTCCATAGATGGACTCAAAATAGATTTGAGGTTATTTGAGGTGTTGTAAGCCAGTAGATTAGAAGAGGAGAATAAAAAAATCTTTCAGTGCTACCTAATTTCTCACACAAGTACCCAAAATTTAGTATAGACTAACAGCTTTGTAAGGGGTCTTGAAGAGCAAGGAACATGTTGTGACAGGGTAGGTCCATTTTATTTTTCTATACCAATCTACCTTCATGAGTTGATATTAGTAGGATTCCTATTTGCCTAAAAATCTTTGTGTATATAGAAAGTAGGTTTCCTTTGTACATAGATGACCACTAGTCACTTAATGTCTTCTCATATCCTTAGTATTCCTCTTACCTCCTAAGGTCTTCTCATAATATGCCTATGTCTTGATTTTTACACTCCCTTTTTCACTCATTATATTCCTTATATTTCCTCTTGATAAATTTGTTGTTTGGTGTACTAATCACCCACTCCCCTTGGGATTTTATTTTTTAGTTACTTTGTAAGACTACGGATAGGACCTGACCATCCTAAAAAATTACCATCTTTTCCTTCCTATTACCCACATCCTTGATTTCCTAATTTTCCTATTTATTCCACCCTAGTGGTGTTCTCTTTGTTGATTTGGAGTATAAGACCATGGATAGGAGCCGACCCTCCTCAATTTTTTTTACAATACCCAAATCACCATCCAAATTACATGTGTCAAATTTGAGATAAGATTCAATTGATTATGAAGTTACACATCATTCTACATGCTTCCCACATTCAATTAGTATGTTTTATGATTACTTTCTTTTTTCCTTTTTATCTTCTTATTTTCAGAGTGCATGTAAGATTTCAACCATTTTCTTGAATTTTTCACACTTTCTAGCTTGAATTAGTATGACCAATTTAAGACCAATATTTTAAAACTTTAATTTTCTTTCATACTTCTCAACATGATTTAGTATGATTGATTGAATTAATTAATTTGTTTTTATTACCATTTTTTCCCTTTTTCATACCTTCCATTTTATTTCTTTGTTTGTCATACTTCCCAACATGATATTTAGTATGATTTTACTTGTCTTAATTTGGTGTAAAAATCTCACATTGGTTTAAAAACAAATTCTTTTTTACCATCTTGTATTGCCATTTCTTAGTTCTTTATACTGAATCATTTTTTTTTATTAGACTTTTCCCATCTTGAAATAGTGTGTAGTACATTTTTTATTAATCAATTATATTTTTCCAAGTCTTTTTGCCTATTTCTTTTTAACCATGCATGTGTTTTTCATAATGCTAGAAAATAAACTACATCTCACATATTTCCTATAGCATAAACAACAAAGCTAAATACATGTGCTAAAAATAAATATATCTTAAGCATCCATAAACTCAACCATAATAACATAACTAGAATTAAACATAATGACAACATACACATACAACACCAATATGCCAAAATGATCTATATATATCTCATGAGTTTTATACAACATATGCAACCATATACAATGTTCCATCTCTATGGCTAGGTCCCATCTTGTTTATCTCATAGACTAACCAATGTTACTGAGGCCTCTATCTGACTCCTACAAATGGTACACTATAAAGAGGCCATCCAAGATCTCAATCCCTCTACCTACCCCTATAGGTGTGCTATTCATATATGTGGCTCCATCAACTGGGTCCATATTTTTATCATCTATGCTACTATGGATAAATGCATAGCTCTCTCATATATTAGGGCCTACCATGCCTATAAATCCTAAAAACCCATCACTATTGGTGGTTGTATCCTCTTTCTCTCTATGCTTGTATTTGCCTCACTACCTCTCTAGCTAATTTGAACTTGCTCACTTGAGTTGGGGCAAATGGTACACTCGGATCCTCCAGTGTTGTGGGGTCATATGGCTGTAAAGTCTCATCTAGGATGTCATAGAGTGATCCCCTCACTAGGTAATAGTCTCCACTCTCTCCTCTACCTCTTGCCTCCATTAAATCCATGTCCTTAATAATCATTATTCATCTCAATGGGGAACTATTAGTGGCACATCTAGTATCTTTGCCTCCACATCCCTATCCTCTTACTCAGCTCTTCATCATGCCTCAATAACAACCTCACTACTAGTGGCCCTAATACTTTCCTCCCTCATAACTCCCTCACATGTTGAGCCCACTACTTAGGCATCAGTATTAGTGTCACAAAATGAGGTAGGCACATTTTCCCTAGCACTTGTGCCATCACATATGGATCTTTCCATCAAAAGTAGTGTCCAATCACCTCTATCCTCTTTGTCACTAGTGTAACTATGTGCTAGCTCACCCATGTAGCTGTTATGTGCTCATAGTATACACATCTCAAAGACTAAAAAACTTGCATATGGGGCATAGCCTATGCTACTTGGTCCTTCCTCCATCTCTATACATGAGGTAACCTATCATTTACCATATGGAATAACCTAGCAACTGGTACATAAGAAATCTCTCATAGATCCAAGCTATCAATAATATGATTGGACCCATGGTCCTCTGCCCTCTGACTAGCATCTCATACATATCATGTAATAGTTGGACCTAGATGATTGAGCCTAGCTCATATAGCACTCACTCCTCTAATATTCTCCTGTTCAAGGTTACCATGAATAATGGTACCTTTCCATCTAACTTGTGAAATAGAAACTACTATGTCACAAGGCCTATCATAGCTTTTTAGATATCTAGAATCTATGATGTATAGACATAAAACATACTCAACCTTCTACTTGGCAACATCATCTTTGAGCCTATATCCCACATGGTTTAAGATCTCTTCTCTTCTAGACTATCTGATATCCCTACAGTCACCTGTGCTCCTACTATAGGGAGCCCCAAGATGGCATGGACATCCTTTAGCATGATAGCCACCTCTACTAATCCCCATTCACCTCCCATCTAAAGGTGTTAATTAATCATTCCCAACAACTAAGGAACATGAATAAAATGTCAACACTGAGGGGGATGTGACACATCTATGTTACTCACCTAGACCTATGGATCCTATCCTAGTCTTATCTCCATCTGATAGTCTATCTAGTAAATCTGGTAACCATACCACATTTACGTGTCACCAAAATCTCCATTAGACCTATACCTAAGAAACAACAAAGGATGTATCAGTTTTACCATGTCATGTATAGTCAAAATACATTCTTTTTATATTTTTTACATTAAAACCAAGCCTACATTACCTTATTTTATTCATTTTTATCCTTATCAGTCCTTCTTGACCTTCTTTGGTCATTTCAGGCCCTTATAGCCCTCTTTCAACCTTTTACACACTTTTTTATATCTTTTTATCTCTTTGGTCAAACTACTTTGACAAAAAATTTCCTATCTTTTTGTCTAGTCAACTCAAAAATTTGAGTCAACCCCCTTATCTTCTTCTCCCTAGTGTTGAGTTTTTATTTTAGACCTTTCAGACCACCTGGCAGCTCTAAACTAGGTCTTTAATCTATATAATGTATAGGGTCAAACCATACTTACTAGGTCAACACTATGGATTCTACCTATTTTCCAACCTACTAGGTTGACTGGGTCAACCTAGTGCTTTTTGCGTACCAACCCTTTGTATTTTTTCAAGAGTTCAAATTTCTTGCTTTCTGCCTAAATACTTCAAACCCATTTCTCATTTTCCTATTTCCTACCCCTAGAATGTAATTTTGCTTCATTTTAACATCTATAAATGCTTAAAATTCAAAATTACTAAAATTTTTCTTAATTCAATATAAATTTTAAAAATTGGTTTGAGATTCTCAATTACATACCTGTAGTGCACTTGTTGCTACCTCTGGAGCCTCTCCTTATCTAGCATGTCATCTCCTCACCATCCTAGCTTTTTTTCTCTCTAGATATCTTGTTTTCCTTTTATCATAAATAAAAATGACAAATGACTTGTCTTTTCCCCTATTTTAAAAAACTTTTCAAAATGCAAATCTTTCAATTATTGTCAAACAAATTCCTTGTTTTGCTTATATCTTTGTTTCTACTCATCCATTTTGTAAAACATAAAATGCATTAGATTCATGATGAAGTAGAGATTATTTTGCACTATCATATTCCTATCTTCTATTTTTTTTTATTTTTGGCTATTTTTTGCACTAACTTCTATAGGTTTGTCTAGTGTTCTCTACATTGGACACCTTCTCATCTCTTACAATCTACTTCTTTATCTATGGCACTGAGGTAAGTTAAAGGTATGTGTTTTTCAATGTATTCTTTTCATTTATCTTATTTTATACTTACTACACTTTACTTAGCATCAACATTATGTGTTATCATGGTTTATCTTGAAGTATCATCCCATGTTGTACTTATGTGACACATGATGATATTCAAGTGGGGCATATGTATACACATAATAATTTCAAAATTTTATTGATTAATGACACTTTGTATCTTTCAAGAACTTATTGAGTCTTAATCTCTCAGAGTGCATGCCATAAGGGGTGTACCAAGAAAGGGGTGGGTAGACCATTAGTGCTTTGTAAGATTGTTGTCCCTTTTTCCACTTGCCATATACACACTCTTCTCCTAAAACCATTAACCCTAAGATTATTCTTCTTAGTCCTACCTCCTCCAATATTTACCTCTTTCCACTCATCCTTTTCTTTCCTTAATATCCTTTTTTATTGTTGGTTATACTGAGTTGACTAGGTTGACCTAATATAGTTTAGTGGTATTATTTATTTTATTGGTTTTTTAGCCTTTTATCTGACCTAACATGAACCTAGTAAATTATCCCTAAAAGCACACTAGGTTGACTAGGTCAACTTGTACAGTCTACATTCCTACAAGGATTTAGGGTAAGATCCACTTATATATACAAGTTCATTTCCCACCATGTCATAAGAGAATAAGTATTAGTGAATAAGTGTGAGCAAACATTTGCTTATTAACCATTCTACTTGAGGAATAAAGCTTAGGGTTCCATACTTTCTTTGGAGATATAGATCTTGTCTTGTGGAGAAGTCTTTTGGATGCTTAGATAGGTTGGGTAGCATAGAGTTAATTTTTCTTGGTTATCCTTACATACCACAAAAATCTCTTATGAAGCACCTTGGCCAAGGGAGAGGTTGAGGCTCAACAACTTCATCTTCAAAGGTAGGTATTCCTAACTTTATTTCTCCTTTGTAAGAGTAGATAGATAATGCATTTGTATTATTCTCTCCATGTATTTAAGATTTTGTATACATTTACATGTGTATATATCTTCTAATACATGTTTAATTTAGTTTAATCTATTTTATTGTTTCTAACCCCCACTTTGTGACACAAGCTTTGGTGTGCACTAGATTAGATTTTGCTTTCTTGCTATTAGAATAGAGTGAACATTTAAAACCTTAGGAATCCATTAGGGTTGTTATGAAATTATGTTATATTGTAGGCTTTAGATCCCTTCCTATCATGATGTGTTATGATAAGTGATATAAGTGATCCCCTAATTGGGTCTTGTGAATCCCCATATTGGTCATGCTCCCACTTAACAAGTGTATCCCCAATTGGAAGTGTAGGTGTGATCTATCTTATTTGATCTAAGATTAATTCATATACATGATGCTTTTTTGATTGCATACACTATGTAGGTTAACAAATAAAAATATTATTTTTTATTTTTTACATTTATTATTTTAAATGTTTGGCCTACATGGTTAAGTGGTTTCTTTGCCATGTAGGTCATAAATTATTAATTTTTTAAAAATGGCCTACATGGTCAAGAGTCTTTTTAACCATGTAAGCATGTGTGTGTGTGTGTGTGTGTGTGTGTGTGTGTGTGTGTGTGTGTGTGTGTGTGTGTGTGTGTGTGTGTGTGTGTGTGTGTGTGTGTGTGTGTGTGTGTGTGTGTGTGTGTGTGTGTGTGTGTGTGTGTGTGTGTGTGTGTGTGTGTGTGTGTGTGTGTGTGTGTGTGCGTGCGTGCGTGCACACACGCGCATGCATGCATGTTCATGATAAAAAAATGGAATTTAGGAAATAAATACAATATAATTATTACAAACTATTATGTAAAATAAGAATGTATAAAATCAGCATTTTTTATTTGGAACTTTCTATTGATGGAAAAAAGTAAAAAGGGGAAAGTACCAAAAAATAATGAATTATAAATTATAAAATTTAGGATTGTGATTGTGTAATATTTTGGGTATTTGAGTAAGGTCATTGTGAATTAGGAACAAGGCTTATATTTATCTCTACATGAGGTCACACTATCTATATTGAGTCATGTCACATTAGTGTTTATAGAGAGTGCTAACATCTGGTAGGGTTTTTTATGTGTGTTAAATCTAACATATGTGATGTCATGTGTTATTTATGCACGTGTATTTTTTGTTGCTCAATTTATTATAGAAGCCATTATGTATCTTATTCTTCATTTGGGACACTATTTTAATACAAAATGAAGAGTAAATAAAATAAATGGGAAAGGGATGTTAGTGGCTTAAGTTGTGCTTGAACTCAACACCCTTTGTGTTGAGTTTTTACTATGTACCAAAACTTTGAAGTGGGATCAAAATCCATGTAGTTATCCCATGATATGATGGTTTGTGTGAAATATTGGTGTGATTCTATATGTTGGTGAAATCATAGTCTGATTATGCACTTCAATAATGGCTCATGACCTTGGATATGTATGCAAACTTAAATTATGGATACTTCAACTATATATAATCATAAGTGGGAATAATATATGTCTTCTTCTTCATGTGTAGTTATAATAATTTTGGTGTTTAAGATATGAAATCCTATTTCTATTAGTGAATAAATTAATAGGAATTTTCTTTATATAGAGGTATTTTGGAAAATTACTTGAATGGGGATTATGAAACATGTGGAATGATCCATTAGATGAAATTTAATTTAGAAATCAACAATAATTTTGTGGGAAAATTTGGCCAATGGATTCAACACTATCGACGATCAAGATAGTCCTGAAGGAGAGGCCTTATTTGAGGAGAAAATGTAGCTATGTTGGAAGTGTGGATCAATCTAGGGATGAGATTAATTTTTTTGGAATGAAATATAGAAATATTTTATATCATATTTTATCAAAGGTAAGGTTAATATGTATAGGAGTAGAAGAATAATGGCTTAGAGCTATGGATTTGAGCATGGGCTAAGTGTGTAAAAGGATTGGTCACAAGTGCATTATTTTGAAATTCAATGATAGTTTTATTGACTATATTTTCCCCTTTATTCTAGTAATGTAGTAAAGCAAAAGTACTAGAGTAAAATAGAATAAGTGATATTATGGCACTTGTCTTATTTTCATTTTATCGCTTGGTAGCATCAATAGTTCTAAGCATTAAATTATTATAATACTAAGACTAAGTGAGATCATGTCATGCATCATCATCTCACTCCACCATAATCCTTTATAATAAAATCCAGTAAAATTCACCATTGTGTTACTATGTGATATTGTGACACATGTCTCCTTCCATTCTATGTGTCTGCATCTTACAATTTAGCTCCAATTTGACCTCTTTTAAAGTTATAAGTCACAAATGTCTCGAATGCCCATGACTAAGTTAGATATTAACATCTATCAAATGAATCCCCATGAAATTAAAAATGTACACTTATTTCATAATATTATCCAGTTGTACCTTTAATAATATACCACATGGGGATCCTTCAAAAAACTATAATGTGCCAAATATATATAAAGTAACACTAGTTCCCTTGGGATCCACCTTGGAACATAATCACAGGTCCCATGAAAGTAAAGTATGGGAGCATGACCAACACACTCTCAAAAATAAATAAAAAATCTTTGAAGCAATTGGGTACGTTAGAGATCAACACCTAGATAGGTCACATCACTATGAGAACTCTAAATAAAAATTAATATTTTTTTAAAGTAAATTATAATAAAAATGTATCATTTTAAATCATGACATCAACTCATAATTTAATATGTTTTCCATGAACTCTATTCACCATTACTACAAGTCTAATTTAAATGCTAAAACATCCCATCTTAGTGCCCATAGGGCCATGATTACATAATATAGTAATACTATATTTTTAATTGATAATGTTCTTATATTTTTTAGAATGGTCATGTTCTACACAAGCTAACACTATAATGAGCATTGATCAAGAAGTGTTCATAATATGAAATTCCATTCTTCATAGTTCTAGTTTATTAATAATATTATCAATTAACAATCCAATATTCTTATATAATTATGTATAATGGTCCTAATATCCCCATTATACAAAAGCTAAGATTATTGGATATTTAATTGATTGTGTTCTTATCTTGTGTTGAATATGCATGCATAAAGTGGGCATATGCCATTTATACATGTCAAGCTACAACTATTGGATTCCTAATTTATAATTTTCTTATCCCCATTTTGCATATGATAATAATATTATGAGCATTAAGAAAGAAATTGCTCATATTATCCCCATTCTAGGTAGGTTTAATCTATTAATAAAATGTTATCAATTATGAGTCCAATATTTCCATATGCATTCTATATAGGTCTAGTATATTAAGAATATTATCAATTAATAATATAATATTTATAGTGATATGTGTAGAATGATAACATTCCCATACTACACAAGATAAAAATACTATGAGCATTGAGCAAGAAGTGCTCATATTAGGCTCCATTATACACATGTCTAATATAAATAGAATGGGCACATGCCCATTAAAAAAAGATATGAACACTATCAATCAAAAATCCAATAGTCTTAAGTTGTGTAGAATGGGAAAATTCTTCCCAATCTACACATGCCAGAGAATAATATTATGATCATTGAGCAATAAGTTCTTGTATTATACCCTTTATACATGCATATAATATATTAAGAATATTATCAATTATGAAACCAATATTCCTTTATTATATAAAGGGGGCATGTGCCCATTCTACCCATTGTCAAGTTAAGACAATTAGATTCTTAACTGATGATTTTTTAATATTATGTATATCAGGGATTACACCAAGATATTTGGATCAAGTGAATGCATCAATTCAATGCAAGCACAAGTCAAGTAAGTGCACAATGTAAATTCAAGTTAATTAAAATAAAATAAACAAGAGTATTGTAATGTAAGTAATCATAAGGTCATCCAACACACTCAAATAAAATATCTCAAAAAATGAAGATGTATATATATGAGAGTGAATATGTAACTACCCAATGAAAAGTGATCAAAGAACCAATAATGGAATGTAACTCACCATACCCAGAATAATTGGTTAAAGAAAAACTACCACTAGCTAATAATGCAAGTAAAGTGTAAGTCCCTATAATAAAATACACCTACACAATCTAACTCCAAAAGTGTAGGAAAACCATGTGAACAAATAATCCACAATAATTAAATAAGTGGAAAATAATATCCTACACTAACACCCCCACTTAAGTGTAGTTTAGGTGGGTAAAATAAATGGGTCTTGAAAATATGGCCTAATGAGATACCCAATTAAAATGTAACTCTCATAAAATGGAAATGGGAGAAAAATCATAAAAAAAAGTCCCCCCAAAAAGAGATAAAATAAGAAGAGGAATAAAATCCCACGTGAAGATGATGATAATACAACTCATACCCCAAGAAGAAAATGAAAGTGAATATATTTGCTCTTATTGAAGGGTTTGGTGAAGATGTTAGTAATTTGCTACATGGTTTGAAAAAATATAAGATTGATTAATTATTTGTGAATGATGTCCTTAATGAAATGCATGTGAATATATATGCTCAGTCTACTGATGCTAAACTAGATTCCTAAAAAATTGAATCATACTCTGGTTGTCGTACAAGATGACTATGGGTCACCTCAATTGGATACCAAAATATATGAGAATTTCTTGAATCCAAATATCCTCAATAATAACATTAATAGATATTATATATTATATATCAGTATATTATAAAGAAATATCATTTTGATTCTGTCGGTATCTTATTCCACCAATAGTGCACATATGATTACTTCTTGTATTAGTAACTAAACACGGAATTTAACCAGAATGAATAAGTAACTAGAAATATGAAACAACACAGGAATATGAGAGACAATACACAATTGTATGAATAATCACTCAGAAGAAAATACAATAAAGAAGATGCCACTTCTTCTTCCACCTCAAAGGCTTGCCACACCTCAAGACCTTCTTCCCTCTCTCTCATGGTCCCAATAATCAAATCCAATACAGAATTGATGTTCACCTCCACCAGTCAGTAACACACTACTAGTACACCAAGCACACAACCATACTCCAAGTAGATCTCTTGCTCTCTGCTGCTACCTGCAAATCACCAGACCTTACTCACCATTGTAGATCTCCAAAAGAAGCCATGCTCACCTGCTGACCAAGATCATACAAACACAAAGAACCCTTCTGATTCTCCAAACTAGCACCCACACTTGGTATTGTGGCACTAGGAGGAACACACCATTGCTCTCCTCTCTCTAAAGGAGCTTATTTAGCTCTCTTACTCCCTAGCACTAAGTTTACAATACAACCCATGAGTCTATATATAGATCTCATGCTTACAATAATTAGACTATCTTAATTACAATAATTAGACACGCAACTCAAGACTACAACTAGCCTTCAACATGTAAAATAATAGTCCAAAAATAGACTCTCTGGAATCAACATGCAAACTGCATGTTCATGCACAGGCTGTCGACGTCGGCTCCTCCCTGATTGATGTTAGCCGATTGGTAACTGACATCAGTTGCTTCTTCAATGCTATCTGACCAACGTCAGTTGATCAGACCGATGTCAGTTTCCCTGTAACTCATTTTGCAACTCTCTGCAACCTATGTAACTCCTCCTGTTTACATCCTAGTGAAGCTTTTAGCTCCACAACCTAACAATCTCCCACTTGGAGATAAATAGCTGCACCTGTACCTATACTTGTACACCATCTAAATTATTCCCTAGCTTGTATCCCTCTTCAAGATCAATCCTGAAGACCAACCACCACACAACCTGTGATGCTACACTTGTCATCCAAGTAACCTGCCACATCTGAACCTACAACCCATGTAGTGAAGACCTTGACCTTGCATAACATGTTAACCTCCTGCTAGTCCATCTCAAATACTTGAGAATCCACTGAACTACCCTCCATTACTCCTTCCTTGAATTGGCTCCATACTTTCTAACAACTCCCACTGCTTGGGAAAACTTAGGTCTACACTAGACCTCATGTGATTTCAAACCCTGTTCTAAGCTAAGCTTGAACTACCCAGCCCTTGGTGTGCTTACTAATTCTGCATCCTGCTTCATGAACCTCACCAATGCCATCTTCACATCAACTCCCACTAGAGATCAACATGTGATCTTCCATGTCTCTTATGCCAAAGAATTTTGCTACTCCAAATTCTCCATGACATACCTCTGAACTAACCTTACCCTTAGCTCAGCAAATCCCTGTATGTACAAACCTGCTAGCAAATCACCCATATATAGTAACAAGATAATGTTGCAATCATTATCCACCTAGTAAGTCAAACACAATGGTTACACTGACATTGATTGAAGCCCTGCTTTGTCATCCACCTAACAAAACCTGTACCACTGTCCTGCAGCTTCCTCAAGACCATATACCTTGGCCTTCCATCTCACGTATCCATCCACTCTCTTCTTCAACTTGGGAATCCATCTATCTTTTAGTGCTTTCTTCCAGCTGACAACTTCACCAACAAACACCTGTTTGGTTCTTCTCCAAGGACTCACACTCCTCATCCATGCCAAGCTCCCACTATTTCTAGATTCTACCTGCATTGCCTCTTCACGTCTTCCTAGTTCTTGAACATCAATAAGCAATATAAAGAAGGTAAACAACAAATATGAGGTCCACTTACCCTTTCAATCCTCTATATGAGCATTTGAGACCTTTTTGACAGCTTGCTATCTGCCCACCATCCATTCCAATGACTGATCTCGGTCATCTCCTAGTCTACATCCGACTGATGTCAGTTCCCTACACTGACCTTGACTATCGACATCATTTCCCTGGACAACACCAGTATCCATTCTACCAATGTCAATTCCTATTTGACCAACATTGATCTTCCTATTGCCAATGTCGGTTACTATATGACCGATGTTGGTACCTGGGAGTGATAACTTTTTACTCGCAAGCTCTCCATGGATCAAAACCCTGTTCAAATCAACACAGCCCTGCTCAAAATAATTCAGTCCCCTCAGATGATCTCTGTCTATCATCTCCTCCATGAACACCAAGGCCTTCCAGTTCTTAAGTTTGTCAAAAAAATATATCTTCTACTTAAGAACATGCATTCCCCTCTTACATATGTGACCAAGCCTACAAAGCCACATCTCTACAATAGAAGGTGAATCAATAATATAATTAGATAGATAAAGGATACCTACTTTCTTACCACCATCTAATTCAAGTGCATCGACTGTGAGAGTTACAGTGCATCTCCCATCACCCAAATTTCCTAAAGAAATTAGACTCATCTCCAAGATTAGGCCCTGCATGACCTCCTTTAACAACCGTGTGTTATCCGTCTACAATTTCAACTTCACTTCCACTTCGTCAATCATTTGACAAGGCTCTTCAACCCGTAAATAAATCTCTCCAAAGTCTCCAAAGACATACACATGAAAATATGCTCTATTTTGGGCTGCATGGAAAGAGGCAAAAGAATCTATAAACAAAGATTCTACTTTATCTAGAACAACCTGTGCAACATCCCCTACAACATCTACTTCTACACACTGATCTTCTATCGACCAACAATCTACCTTTACCTGCTCTTTCTTTCCATCAATCAGGCCATTCGTGCTATTTAGTTTCTCCATTCGTATCTTACTTTCTTCTACCATTGCTATACTCCCACTCAATCTAAAACCCCTGAGAGTGCCCTGTAATCAAAAACACTACCAGATCTGAACTAGTTGTTAGTCAACCCAACCAAAAGCTCTAATACCACTTGTCGATATCAGCTCTTGAACCTACAACCAGGCTCTGATACCACTTGTCGGTATCTTGCTCCACCAATAGAGCACATATGATTACTTCTTGTATTAGCAACTAAACATGAAATTTAACCAGAATGAATAAGTAACTAGAAATATGAAACAACACAAGAATATGAGAGACAATACACAATTGTATTAATAATCACTCAAAAGAAAATACAATAAAGAAGATGCCACTTCTTCTTCCACCTCAAAGGCTCGCCACACCTCAATACCTTCTTCCCTCTCTCTCATGGTTCCAACAATCAACTCCAATACAAAATTAATGTTCACCTCCACCAGTCAGTAACATGCTACCAGTACACCAAGCACATAACCGTACTCCAAGTAGATCTCCTGCTCTCTGCTGCTACCTAAAAATCACCAAACCTTACTCACCATTATAGATCTCCAAAAGAAGTCATGCTCACCTGCTGACCAAGATCATACAAACACGAAGAACCCTTCTGATTCTAAAAACCAGCACCCACACTTGGTACTGTGGCACTAGGAAGAACACACCATTGCTCTCCTCTCTCTAAAGGAGCTTATTTAGCTCTCTTACTCCCTAGCACTAAGTTTACAATACAACCCATGAGTCTATATATAGATCTCATGCTTACAATAATTAGACACGCAACTCAAGACTATAACTAGCCTTTAACATGCAAACTAATAGTCCAAAAATAGACTCTCCAAAATCAACATGCAAATTACATGTTCATGCACAAGCTGCCGATGTCAGCTCCTCCTTGATCGATGTCGGCCGACTGGTAACCAATGTCAGCCAACTGGTAACCAATGTCGTTTGCTTCTTTAATGCTATCTGATTGACGTTGGTTGATCAGACTGACGTTGATTGCCCTACAACTCATTTTCCAGCTCTCTGCAACCCCCGCAACCTCCGTAACTCCTCCTATTTGCATCTTGGTGAAGCTTTTAGCTCCACAACCTAACAGATTCTTAATTGACTAAATAATTAGACTTTAACTAATAGAGAAACTATAGCCTAAAGTGGACTTATGATGATCAGGGTCACTAGCCCAATATGAATCTATGTACCCAACCAAGTCAACATCAATGCCAAATATTTAATGAATCGTAAATATGTGTGTACCCTAAATTTAGTTGAGAATCCTCTTATCTAAATTTTAGTGTATCTCATGAGGCACCTACATGAATCTAGAGATTATGCCTATAATGTATGAAATGTCAAGTCTAGTATGTGTTAAGTAGATGTGACTGCCAAAAAGTTTTAGATACTAGGTAACATCAAAAAATGGTGTATAAAAATCAGCCTCAAGCTTGAATATAGATATAAAGGGAGTCAGAGTTGGATTACATTTATCCATGTGAAATTGAGCAAGTAAATTGAGAGCATAATTAAGTTATGAAATGGTAATTCTTGAGTCATACTATAAGATTTATATCCCAAGGAAGTAATGAAACAAACCCAAGGAAATAATTTAAAATAGGTTATGAGGATATTATTTTACCACTATAATGGATGATGAATAAACCAGTATGATCAATAGATCATCAACGTATAAAAGTATAATCAAAAGTGAATCATCTTGCTATGAGAAGTAGACAATTAAATCAAAATGGTATCTAGTGAATCTTGATGAGAGAAAGAAAGAGTCCATAGTAGTGTTTTATGTTCTTTCATAATTTTAAAATATAATAATCAAGAAACTAAATATATTTTAAAGGAATGTAAATATTTATATTTACACTAAAATACAATTAATAATATAAATTTTCCTAGTTTAACATGTGCAATAAATACAAGTACTAAGTAACTAAGGGATAAAGAGAGTTTATCTTATTATTTTGTTCTAGACTATGGTATTCATCAATATTAATCATAATGATGTGTTGGTGATGTGGAATTTGTTCATTATATATTATAGCTATTTTTGACTTTTGGATAGTTGCATTGATGTAGGATAGTAATGCTGATATTTATGTCTGTATCTAGTGCTAGTGTCTAGTGAGAGATATACACATGAGTGACCTCAAATTCACACCAAACCTATAATTCCCCCTATATAATAATTTTATGCCTCAAATTATGTTCACCTAAATTCCATATCTATATAATAATTAATTCTAATTATTTTGCATTGTACCTATTGTAACTTGGTAAAAAGGGGTTGGTAACATGAGTTTATCATTGCTAAGTGATGAACTACATAGCCAATAATCTTAAGAGAACCTCATAATTGCATGTAGTTCTCCCTCCTATGCATGTGTTTGGAATTATAATACTACAACTATATGCACTTTCTCCTAGTAATCCTTGGTACAAGTCATGCAATAATATATTTGACCTTTTGAATGGTTTAGATATTTAAAATAATTTTGTAGTGTAATTTAATAGCTTAAACTAGGCAATACTTTCTTATTACGAATTACCTTATCAAATTAAAAGTGTATTAATTAGACCATAACCTTTGTATATATATGAACCTTTTGACTTTGAATTAGAACCTAGTGACTGGTGAACCATAAGATGGGAATATAGGACTAATAAAATGGTCACAAAGTGAAAGATACCAAAAAAGATAAAAATATAATCCTATAAAGTTATTTCGTGGCTAGACACTAACATTGATGCTAATGTCTAGGATGTATACAAGTGTCTAGGGGATAAAACATATAGAAAACAAGTAGGGGTCTCTACCATACAATAGATGAAGATAAAAAAATATAGCACACACACTCAAGGGGAATGTAAATTAAGTGAAATAATATCAAACTAAAAAGTTCCATGAGATACCACATCACTAGATGTCTAATTCTTAGTACAAATGTATATACATACAAGAAGACTAGAAATATGTGTGCTTATAACAAAATGAGTGTATACCCCTATAATACTCCTAAGAGAGCCTTATAATCACATGTAGTTCTCCCTCTTATGAATGTGTGTGGAATTACAATAGTACAACTATATGTACTTTCTCCTAGTAATCCTTGGTACAAGTGATGAAATAGTATATTTGATCTTTTGAATGCTTTAGATATTTAAAATAATTTTATAGTGTAATTTGATAGCTTGAAATAGAAAATAATTTCTTATTATAGATTTGCCTTATCAAATTGTAAGGTGTATTAATTATACCATAGCCTTTGTATATATAAGAACCTTTTGACTTTGAATTAGAACCTAGTGACACATGAAAATATGACCATAATATGGAAAAGTAGGGCTAATAAAATGGTCAAAAAGTGAAATATACCAAAAATATAAAAATATAAGCCTAGAAATTTAGGTCGAGGCTAGACATTAACATTGACGCTAATGTCCAAGATGGATGCAAGTGTATAGGGGATAAAACATATAAAAAAATAAGCAAAACAACTAAGGGTCTCTACTATACAATAGATGAAGATAAACAAATATAAAACATAGGCCCAAAGAGAATGTAAATCAAGTGAAATAATTTGAAACTAAAGAGGTCCATGAGATACCACATCACTAGATATCTAATTCTTAGTAAAAAGGTATATATGTATAGGAAGACTAGATATATGTGTGCTTGTACCAAAATGGGTGTATAAATTTATCCCACTTTAATTTAATAATGTAAAAAATATGAATTACTAGTTTAAAGGAAAATAAAATGTATATCATGGTGTGGACAACCAAGGATATGTCAAAAAAGGTAAATCAACATACATAATCTATATGTAAGAAATACTAAAGAGTAACATAAACAAAGAGCATAGATAGAGTAAACCTATGTATGTGTCACATAGTAACTAAGTCTGGAGTGTTAGAAACTAAATAAGTATATAGGGGGACTTCCAACCTCATCCATATTTTGTATAGGAATATGATTGAGTATACAAGTGGTAAAAGTGTATTTCACCATGGTGGTGTTATAATTTGGACTAAGGAGAGTTGGGAGGTGATCATACCCCCAATATACAATAGGTAGAGTGGTGCTTCAACCATTAGGAGTATCATTTATAGATGAGCATAACTCGAGTGAAAAATATATGTATATGTATAGATTAGTATGGGTTGAGTGATTTAATCAATATCACCCAAAAATTTTATGAGATGAAATGATTTATTCCCTCCAATCACAAAAAAAATAAGAACCAACCACTATAGATGGGTAAGGATCAATACAGTCTATAAATGCTCAATCAAGGTATCGGTATGTCAGGGTATAAGTGTATAGAAGTTTTTGGCATTTTTAAATTGTTATGTATTTTTTCAAAATTAGGCACATGTTACAGAGCATATGCACCTCATATATGTCTCATGTTGAAACTATGTATAATAAATGGTACTAATGTATAGTATTTTGCCACAACTATGAATTGGGATCATATATTATGTATGTTTTGTGAATTTGGAAATTTTTATGAGTGTGGAGAACGTATTTCAAAAGCATGACCCCACTATGTATAAAGGAATCTAAAACTAGAATCAATAATAATGTGGAGGGCATGTTTTTCAAAACATGCCCCCGTTATAAAATAGAGATGTTTAATACTTAATAGGTGTGGAGAAAATGATTCCCAATCATATCCCCACCTAATATGAGATATATGAATGTGTGGAATATATTCCCACATGACATTACCCTATTTAATCTAAATGATAATATAAGTACCACATATTGAATGAATGTGGAGAATATGATTCCAAAGCATGCCTTCACTATAATCTAAAAGTTGTGCCAAGTGTGTTTTGTTTATGTAGAACATGTTTATAAACATGCCCATATTGATATGACCCCATTTTTAGAGGAAATAATATAGTTATTTATGGTGATCTCATCATAAAATGAATAATAGATAATTTACTTGATAACATTTGACTCGGTAATATTTTGGTAATGTTGTGTCCAAGAATTTGTAATATTGTTTTTGGTAGTATCTAGACTTTAGTAGGATATTTATGTAGCAAAATTTTTAGTGATTTTTGGTAGTGTTTGAATTTTTCAAAATTTGGTATAATATTGAAGTGCTCATTGTCTAGATCCCAACCTAACTTGTGGTTTCAAATTTGGATAACTGGGGCTCAAGATATGGCCATTTGAAGTTGTGCTAAAGTGGTATATTTGGTGGGTTATAATATAATTTTGAAATCATTTTCATTTTGAAATTTTGTAAATTATGAGATCTAATTCTAGAGAGTAACAATTCCACATGAAATATCTCCTCATCCTTTGCAATTTTTATATGCTCTAGAGTCCTTGGCCAACTAGGATTTTTTGAAGATGGTAACTTTATGATGATTTATTGGTAATTTTGATTTTTTTAAAATTTATGTTGAGTATAATTTTTTGGATTTTTCATGGGATGTCAGATGCTTGCATTAGATCTTGGATTATTACATCAAGATGGTGATGCAACTATCCACTATTGGATGTTATCATTTGACATTTTTATACATTACAGATGTTATCATTTGATGCATCTGTAATATGTGGATGCTAGAATTTGACCAGGTAAGATTAGGGAATGTGTCATACTCATGAAAAATTCCTTATGATATACACATCTTTATATCTCTAGTAGAGAGTTGGAGTTGAGATACATGTACATTCTAGCTTTCTACTAGTGGATAGCTGACACCTTGGAGGATGTCTATGGTAAATTTGAGATATTAATTAGGGGTGAGAGAGTGAATATTTTTGGTGATGGTAATTGTGTCTATATTTAGTAGTATTGTGTATATTTTATTAGGCATAGGGGTCTTGATGTAGAGTTGATTAGTATGGTTGTGTTTGATGATAATATTAGTGGTGATGTTTTATGACTATAGAAGTTTATTTATGTGTTGATAGCATCATTTATAGCTGTGAAGGGTGGGAATGTTAGTATCTCTTATCATATGTACCAAATAGTTCATCACATTAAGTTGGATAGGGATAGGTATTTTTAGACTCACACTTTACTAGCCCACTTGTACAAATATCTCTACATATTTACACTAGAGAGCCATGGTGGTGGTATTGGAGTGGATACTTTGTTATATGTTTGGGTGTATGAGCCTATCATATTAATATGGCCATTTGATGGTCCTCTCTCTAGATGGGCTCACCTATAGTTGTTTGATAAGAGGTGGGTATTCCAACATGGTAGACTTCATACAATGATGGATAAATAGACTACTTTGTATATGATTTATCCTAATTAGATTATGTGGAATTATTATAGGACTTCTAATGGGTGGACTTAATATGGCCATGAATTACAAAGAGTTCATGTTAGTACATGGTTGATTGATTAGTTTCCTAGTGTGTGTGAGTTCTTTTAGTATGATCAAGTGTTATGATAGTTTCAAATTGAGTATGAGATTCCCTCAACAACATATCCATAACATCACATAGTACAGAGTGGTCACAAGATATATGATAGGCCAACACCCACTAATTTATATCTAGCCCCATACCCAAGTGATGAGTGAGATCATGTGGTTACCCTAGAAGTAGGAGATGGTGTGGTGTGTATTTATGGGTATGTTTAGTGGTGGTATGGGCCCTGATGGCCTTTTTTGTTTTTGATTTTAGTTTTAGCTCTAATTGTCATTCCTAAAACATAGGGTGGTGGTGGAGAGATATGTGGTGATGTAGGAAACAATACTCTTATAAGATCAACATCAGTTGATGATGTGTCTATTAGATCCATATATAAGCATCTTAATTTTGAGTTTTGCATTTGGTTATTCCATGAAATTATTGGGTTTTTATATGCCACTAACTAGTGTATTATCTCAAATGTGTGTAGGTATTCAAGAGTGCTCAACCATGGTAGATCAGGTGATTCATGACCTTACTTATAGTGTGTCTATATATGTATTTATATACATATTTATTTATAGAGATATTGATATTAATGGTGTGCATGAATTTTTGTTTTATCCTATTACAAGAGTTGTGGTATAAAATCATACTAAAACCATAAAGCATGAGGAGTTACATGCAGAGTTGGATAGACGGCACATCATAGAGTAGAGTTCCATTGAGATTATATAGATACTCATTGAGAACTATTATTATTTGAGGTGAGAGCATAAGATAGTGATACATATAGGTTATTTCAAGGAGAGATTACATGTGTTATCATGTGCACATAGCCCATATTTTGATCATGGTATATTTACCTCTAGAGGTGTTGTATTTATGGATGTTGATAGTGATGATGAGTATAACTTGAGGTAAATTCCCACCTAATTATGATTGATATTATTATTTTAAAAAATAATATATTAATTGATATGTATATGGAATTGTTCACATGCATTTTATTTGGTATATAAAATATTTTCACAATTTTATTCTCTGTTGGTCATTATATGGTTGTGTTAATTACATTTCACTTCCATGGTGTATGTTGTGGATATGGTAAAAGGTATAAAAAATATTTAACTTTAATGAAATACTTGTATGATTTAAATAATAAATTACTCATCGTATGTAATGGAAACCTGTAATAAATAATAATGCTTTACTATAATGATCATGTGGTAATGTAACTATGAGTTTTGATTTTGTAGATAACTTTTCTCTAATTTTAGGCATAACCAATAAATTTTTAGGTACCTACTTAGGAACCCAAATCTATTATGTAGGTACACACCCTCTATGCATGCATATATATAATACTTGATCAACCAATGGTTCCTTAGTAGGATTAGTGTGGGAGAGATCAGTTCTAGTAAGAAACACACGAGGAGAATGATTTTTACTAATGGGTGTATTTTAAAAAGGTTGATGGACCATGTTTTTCTTAGAAGGATCAAAATAAGATGATTTGAATCTATTAGATGAACCTCTAGGAGAATTATACGAATGATTTATGGATGCATAATTTTTAAATTCAACGACTCCCTGATCTACTAACTATTTAATATGTTGTTCAAGAGAAAAAACTCATTATCTCGATGACGATTAAGGCTATGATAAGTACAAAAGTGTTGTCTTTTTGCATTCTCAAATATATGAGGTGGGTAATGCAAATTAGGAGGAAGTTTGATCAATAATTTATCTAAAAAATTTGTTAATATATCATGTGGCCTATTTCAATACCAATCAAACTAAAGAGGATAGCATTTTGTGATGCTATTTGGTCTAACTATGGGATGTAATCTAAAAACATGTTCCTTTCCTTTGTTCAAAATTTTAACTATTGGTGTTTTTAAAGGTACCAATGCTTATGGAAAAGATTTATGAAGTGGTTCTTGATCCTTCATAACTTATTTATGTTCCCTTAAAACATATTCTTAGCATACTTGGTTTATGATGGAAAAATAGGTAACTAAGTTTGCTTATTCATTAAAACACATGCATATATATGCACATCCTAATATAAGGTCTCAAATGAAGAAAAGGGTTTATAAAATTTTATTTATCTAAGTGGTAAAATAATACCACTACTAAGTATAAATTTTACTTCAAAATTTGAAGGTGTATAGTGTAAGTAATATAAAGAATCCTTAAATCGAATAATATTGTCTTGAACAGACTCATTCTCATTTTGGGTCAATGATTGAAAATGTTCCAATGGTAAATTTGGTAAGGTAAACTAGTTAAAATTTGATAGGAATACATCCTAAGTATTCTTTAAATTTGAAAAATAATTATTTAAAACTTTGTAAAATCAATCAAGAGCCCCTTTTGTTAATCTGTGATGGAAATCTTTTAATATCGAGCTTCCATTTTGGGTCCAATGTCTAAAGGAGTGTATATGTTGTTTAAAATGAATAGTAAGATCCCATTGACCATTGAATTAGGATAAATTAAGCATGATAAAATTATGGGGATAAGGATATTCAAATACATCTAGAGTAATAAGTTATTTTAGTAATGTATTCTCCTCAAAAAGAGCTTTGTGAGAATAAACTTGTAAACTAAGAGTGTTAAATAGACATTGTAAATATATCATGGTGGTCATAATAGATGATAAATAATGAGGATATGTTTAAGTCTTTTTTAGAGTTTTTAAAATACCATTCACATGAAACATAGGGATTGTAGGATATTTATCACTCTCAAGAGGAGAATCATCACATGGGTTTGAAACATTTGGTAGAGGAGTACTCATGGTCAAATAGGTAAGTATATCATGTTTGATATAATTAATGCTAATAATATTTAAATTACAAGATGATACTTCAATTGTAATATGGTTGCATTAAATAGGAGTTGGTGAAATAATTTCACTTGTGAAAATTTTCTCTTATTTAGCCAAAAATTCAAAAGAGGGACAAAATGAGAGATTTGGCACTTCATTTACAATATCATGAGAGGGGGAATGCAACTATAATTTTAATTTATAATTATCATAGGAAGAGAGAAGGGAATGTTACTTTTGAGTTACTTTGATTTATATTATTTGACCTTTAAATGAGATATAACAAATGGATTTAGGATTTTTTGTGTGTCCCAAAATAATGCATGTTTTGGGAGTGTTTCCTTAGGGTGTTCATTATAACTCTTGTTATCTTCTTTGAGGATAAATATGGGATCTATAGGACATGTGGTTTTCTCATTACATACTAGAAGGTTAGAATAAATTGGACTAGTTTTACTTGAATTATGAAAAGTAGATATAAAATTTTCAATACTAGTATTATTTGGAGAATAAGGCACATACTTGGTTTCGTCAACATTTTCATTATGAGATATATTTGAGGAACATTCAACCTCTTTATATTTACCAACACTAGAAATGGGAGACTCACACTTAGTTATTGAGATAACAAAATAAGATGGAGTGATAATGATTAGATTTTCAACATTAGGAATAGTATCATTTTTCATGTTTGCTGGGTCTTGAAACTCTTCATCATTGACAAGTAAAGGATTAAGATAATAAGGTTAAACATAGCCAATAATAATACCATTAAATTTATATCCATAAGAATGAATTTCATTATCACTAACTTGGTCATTTAGATTTGTATTTTCATCATTAGTTCTTTCATTATCATAGTTATAAGCAAAGGAAGGGATTTGAGCCCATCTTTTATGTAACATAAGATCATAATATGAAATACATTGATCATCAAGAACATTAAATAAATTATTAAAAGGATGAGGATTTTTTGGTTGAGGATCCCTTAGATTTCCATAAAGTAGGAAGTCCATAAGGAACTGAGCCTTTAAGAAAATTGTGAAAAGCACATTCATGAAGGCCAAAACAATAAGGAGATTTAACATTTATAAAATAAGCCTACATAAGCATAAATTAGATATAAAAATTATCCTTTAAAAAAATTGTGAAAAGTATATTTATGAATGCCAAAGCAATAAGGAGATTTAACATTTCTAAAATAAGACTACATAAGAACAAATTAGATCTGGAAATAAAATATAGAAAGATGAAATGAAATTTTAAAGAAGGTGAAAACCCTAATATACAAACTAGGGTTTTGGTTCAACAAAGAGAGGAGAGTTCACCAAACATATTATGTTATTTTAGAGTTTTACAACATAATACCCAAATAACTAAAGTTATTTGAAATGAATGAAAATATTTATATTTACACTAAAATATAGTTAGTGATATAAATTTACCTAGTTTAACATGGTTATAAACACAAGTAATAAGTAACTAAGGGATAAAGAGAGCATATATTATTTATTATGTTGCTCTAGACTATGCTAGTGGTCAAGAGTCATCATATGATTGTGTCAAAGATTTGGAATTTATTCATTTTATGTTTTGACTAGTTTTGACTTTTGGTTAGTTATATCTATATGGGATAGTAATGTCGATGGTTATGTCCATATCTAATTCTAGTGTCCAGTGAGAGATATACATAAGAGTGACCTCAAACATATCCTAGACCTATGCTAACCCCTATTTAATAATTTTATGCCTCAAATTATGTTTGCTTGTATGTTATATCTAGATAATAAGCAATTCTAGTTATTTTACATTTTACCTCTTACAATATGGTAAGAAAGGGCTAGTAACATGAGTTGAGCTAGCCCTAACAACCTTACTATTGTTAAATATTGCCTACATATCCAATACTCCTAGGAGGGACTTAGACTTAGGTGTAGTTATCCATTTTATGCACGTGTGTGGAACTATAATAATATGAATACATGCTCTTTCTTTTAACAACCCTTAGTATAAGTGATGTAATAATATATTTGACCTTTTGAATGATTCATATATTTAAAATATTATTTTAGTGTAATTTGATAGCTTGAAAAAGGCAATACTTTCTTATTACATAGTTGTAGTATCAAATTGGAAGGTGTATTAATTATATCATAGAATTTGTATATATAGGAACATTTTGATTTTAAATTAAAACCTAGTGACAAGCAAAAATCTAACCATAGGATGGGCAAAGAGGGCTAACAAAATGGTCACAAAGAGAAAGATACAAAAAGAGATAAAAATACAAGCCTGAATAGTTGTTTTAAGGCTAAGACCTAACATCCATGCTAATGTCTATGATAGACATAAGTGTTTAGGGGATAAAACATACATAAAGTAAAATTATTCAAATTATGCTTGCTTGTATGTTCTATCTAGATAATAAGCAACCCTAGTTATTTTACATTTCACCTCTTACAATATGGTAAGAAATGGCTAGTAACATGAGTTGAGCTAGCCCTAGCAACCTTACTATTGCTAAATATTGCCTACATAGCCAATACTCCTAGGAGGGCCTTAGACTTACGTGTAGTTATCCATTTTATGCACGTGTGTGGAACTATAATAATATGAATACATGCTTTTTCTCTTAGTAACCCTTGTTATAAGTGATGATTTAATATATTTGACCTTTTGAATGATTCATATATTTAAAACATTATTGTAGTGTAATTTGATAGCTTGAAATAGGCAATACTTTCTTATTACATAGTTGTTGTATCAAATTGGAAGGTGTATTAATTATATCATATAATTTGTATATATAGGAACATTTTGATTTTAAATCAGAACCTAGTGACAAGTAAAAATCTAACCATAGGATGGGCAAAGAGGGCTAACAAAATGGTCACAAAGAGAAAGATACAAAAAGAGATAAAAATTTAAACCTGAATAGTTATTTCAAGGCTAAGACCTAACATCCATGCTAATGTTTATGATAGACAAAAGTGTTTAGGGGATAAATCATACATAAAATAAAATGCCTCGAATTATGTTTGCTTTTATGTTATATCTAAATAATAAGCAACCCTAGTTATTTTACATTTTACCTCTTATAATATGGTAAGAAAGGGCTAGTAACATGAGTTGAGCTAGCCCTAACAACCTTACTATTGCTAAATAATGCCTACATAGCCAATACTCCTAGGAGGGCCTTAGACTTAGGTGTAATTATCCATTTTATGCACATGTGTTGAACCATAATAATATGAATACATGATCTTTCTCTTAGTAACTCTTAAGATAAGTGATGTAATAATATATTTGACCTTTTGAATGATTCATATATTTAAAATATTATTGTATTGTAATTTGATAGCTTGAAATAGGCAATACTTTCTTATTACATAGTTGTAGTATCAAATCGGAAGGTGTATTAATTATATCATAGAATTTGTATATATAGGAACGTTTTGATTTTAAATTAGAACCTAGTGACAAGCAAAAATCTTACTATAGGATGGGCAAAGAGGGCTAACAAAATGGTCACAAAGAGAAAGATAAAAAAGAGACAAAAATACTAGCCTGATTAGTTGTTATAATGCTAAGACCTAACATCCACACTAATGTCTATGACAGACACAAGTGTTTAGGGGATAAAACATACATAAAATAAAATGCCTCAAATTATTTTTGCTTGTAACTTATATCTAGATAATAAGCAACCCTAGTTATTTTAAATTTTACCTCTTATAATATGGTAAGAAAGGGATAGTAACATGAGTTGAGCTAGCCCTAGCAACCTTACAATTGCAAAATATTGCCTACATAGCCAATACTCCTAGGAGGGCCTTAGACATAGGTGTAGTTATCCATTTTATAAACCTGTGTGGAACTATAATAATATGAATAAATTCTCTTTCTCTTAGTAACCCTTAGTATAAGTGATGTAATAATATATTTGACCTTTTGAATGATTCATATATTTAAAATATTACTGTAGTGTAATTTGATAGCTTGAAATAGGCAAAAATTTCTTATTACATAGTTGTAGTATCAAATTGGAAGGTGTATTAATTATATCATAGAATTTGTATATATAAGAACATTTTGATTTTAAATTAGAAACTAGTGACAAGCAAAAATCTAACCATAGGATGGGCAAAGAGGGCTAACAAAATGGTCACAAAGAGAAAGATACAAAAAGAGATAAAATTACAACGTTGAATAGTTGTTTCAAGGCTAAGACCTAACATCCATGCTAAAGTCTATGATAGACATAAGTGTTTAAGGGATAAAATATACATAAAATAAAATGCCTCAAATTATGTTTTCTTGTATGTTATATCTAGATAATAAGCAACCCTAGTTATTTTACATTTTACCTCTTACAATATGGTAAGAAATTGCCACTAACATGAGTTGAGCTAGCCCTAGCAACCTTACTATTGCTAAATATTGCCTACATAGCCAATACTCCTAGGAGGGTCTTAGACTTAGGTGTAGTTATCCATTTTATGCACATGTGTGGAACTATAATAATATGAATACATGCTCTTTCTCTTAGTAACCCTTAGTATAAGTGATGTAATAATATAATTGACCTTTTGAATGATTCATATATTTAAAATATTATTCTAGTGTAATTTGATAGCTTGAAATAGGCAATACTTTCTTATAACATAGTTGTATTATCAAATTGGAAGGTGTATTAATTATATCGTAGAATTTGTATATATAGGAACATTTTGATTTTAAATTAGAACCTAGTGACAAGCAAGAATCTAACCATAGGATAGGAAAAGAGGGTTAACAAAATGGTCACAAAGACAAAGATACAAAAAGAGATAAAAATACAAACCTGAATAGTTGTTTCAAGGCTAAGACCTAAAATCCATGCTAATATCTATGATAGACATAAGTGTTTCGGGGTTAAAACATACAAAAAATAAAATGCCCCAAATTATGTTTGCTTGTATGTTATATCTAGATAATAAGCAACCCTAGTTATTTTACATTTTACCTCTTACAATATGGTAAGAAAGGGCTAGTAACATGAGTTGAGCTAGCCCTAACAACCTTACTATTGCTAAATATTGCCTACATAGCCAATACTCCTAGTAGGGCCTTAGACTTAGGTGTAGTTATCAATTTTATGCATGCGTGTGGAACTATAATAATATGAATACATGCTCTTTCTCTTAGTAACCCTTAGTATAAGTGATGTAATAATATATTTGACCTTTTGAATGATTCATATATTTAAAATATGATTGTAGTGTAATTTCATAGCTTGAAATAGGCAATACTTTCTTATTTCATAGTTGTAGTATCAAATTGGAAGGTCTATTAATTATATCATAGAATTTGTATATATAGGAACATTTTGATTTCAAATTAGAACCTAGTGACAAGCAAAAATATAACCATAGGATGGGCAAAGAAGGCTAAAAAAATGGTCAAAAAGAGAAAGATACAAAAAGAGATAAAAATACAAGCCTGAATAGTTGTTTCAAGGCTAAGACCTAACATCCATGCTAATGTCTATGATAGACATAAGTGTTTAGGGGATAAAACATGCATAAAATAAAATGCCTCAAATTATGTTTGCTTTTATGTTATATCTAGATAATAAGTAACCCTACTTATTTTACATTTTACGTCTTACAATATGGTAAGAAAGGGCTAGTAACATGAGTTGAGCTAGCCCTAGCAACCTTACTATTGCTAAATATTGCCTACATAGCCAATAATCCTAAGAGGGCCTTAGACTTAGGTGTAATCCATTTTATGCACATGTGTGGAACTATAATAATATGAATACAAGCTTTTTCTCTTAGTAACCCTTAGTATAAGTGATGTAATAATATATTTGGCCTTTTGAATGATTCATATATTTAAAATATTATTGTAGTGTAATTTGATAGCTTGAAATAGGCAATACTTTTTTATTACATAGTTATAGTATCAAATTGGAAGGTGTATTAACTATATCATAGAATTTGTATATATAAGAACATTTTGATTTTAAATTAGAACCTAGTGACAAGCAAAAGTCTAACCATAGGATGGGAAAAGAGGGCTACCAAAATGGTCACAAAGAGAAAGATACAAAAAGAAATAAAAATACAACCCTGAATATTTGTTTCAAGGCTAAGACCTAACATCCATGCTAATGTCTATGATGGACATAATTGTTTAAGGGATAAAACATACATAAAATAAAATGCCTCAAATTATGTTTGCTTCTATGTTATATCTAGATAATAATCAACCCTAGTTATTTTACATTTTATCTCTTACAATATGGTGAGAAAGGGCTAGAAACATGAGTTGAGCTAGCCCTAGCAACCTTACTATTGCTAAATATTGCCTACATAGCCAATACTCCTAGGAGGGTCTTAGACTTAGGTGTAGTTATCCATTTTATGCACGTGTGTGGAACTATAATAATATGAATACATGCTCTTTCTCTTAGTAACCCTTAGTATAAGTGATGTAATAATATATTTGACCTTTTGAATGATTCATATATTTAAAATATTATTGTAGTGTAATTTGATATTTTCAAATAGGCAATACTTTCTTATTACATAGTTGTAGTATCAAATTGGAAGGTGTATTAATTATATCATAGAATTTGTATATATAGGAATATTTTGATTTTAAATTAGAACCTAGTGACAAGAAAAAATCTCACCATAGGATGGGCAAAGAGGTCTAAAAAAATGGTCACAAAGAGAAAGATATAAAAAGAGATAAAAATACAAGCTTGAATAGTTGTTTCAAGTCTAAGACCTAACATCCATGCTAATGTCTATGATAGACATAAGTGTTTAGTGGATAAAACATACATAAAATAAAATGCCTCAAAATATGTTTGATTGTATGTTATATCTAGATAATAAACAACCCTAGTTATTTTAAATTTTACCTCTTACAATATGGTAAGAAAGGGGTAGTAACATGAGTTGAGCTAGCCCTAGCAACGTTACTATTGCTAAATATTGCCTACATAGGCAATACTCCTAGGAGGGACTTAGACTTAGGTGTAGTTATCCATTTTATGCACGTGTGTGGAACTATAATAATATGAATACATGCTCTTTCTCTTAGTAACCCTTATTATAAGTGATGTAATAATATATCTGACCTTTTTAATGATTCATATATTTAAAATTTTATTGTAGTGTAATTTGATATCTTGAAATACGCAGTACTTTTTTATTACATAGTTGTAGTATCAAATTGGAAGGTGTATTAATTATATAATAGAATTTGTATATATAGGAACATTTTGATTTTAAATTAGAACCTAGTGCCAAGAAAAAAATCTAACCATAGGATGGGCAAAGAGGGCTAACAAAATGGTCACAAAGAGAAAGATATAAAAAGAGATAATAATAATACAAGCCTGAATAGTTGTTTCAGGTCTAAGAACTAACATCCATGCTAATGTCTATGATAGACATAAGTGTTTATGGGATAAAACATACATAAAATAAAATGCCTCAAATTATGTTTGCTTGTATGTTATATCTAGATAATAAGCAACCCTAGTTATTTTACATTTTACTTCTTACAATATGGTAAGAAAGGGCTAGTAACATGAGTTGAGCTAGCCCTAACAACCTTACTATTGCTAAATATTGCCTACATAGCCAATACTCCTATGAGGGCCTTAGACTTAGGTGTAGTTATCCATTTTATGCACGTGTGTGGAACTATTATAATATGAATACATGCTCTTTCTCTTAGTAACCCTTAGTATAAGTGATGTAATAATATATTTGACCTTTTGAATGATTCATATATTTAAAATATTATTGTATTGTAATTTGATAGGTTGAAATCGGCAATACTTTCTTATTACATAGTTGTAGTATCAAATTGGAAGGTGTATTAATTATATCATAGAATTTGTGTATATAGGAACATTTTGATTTTAAATTAGAACCTAGTTACAAGCAAAAATCTAACCATAGGATGGGCAAAGAGGGCTAACAAAATGGTCACAAAGAGAAAGATACAAAAAGAGATACAAATACAAGCCCGAATAGTTGTTTTAAGGCTAAGACCTAACATCCATGCTAATGTCTATAATAGACATAAGTGTTTAGGGGATAAAACATACATAAAATAAAATTCCTCAAATTATGTTTGCTTGTATGTTATATCTAGATAATAAGCAACCCTAGTTATTTTACATTTTACCTTTTACAATATGGTAAGAAAGGGCTAGTAAAATGAGTTAAGCTAGCCCTAACAACCTTGCTATTGCTAAATATTGCCTACATAGCCAATAATCCTAGGTGGGCCATAGACTTAGGTGTAGTTATCCATTTTATCCATGTATGTGGAACTATAATAATATGAGTACATGTTCTTTCTCTTAGTAACCCTTAGTATAAGTGATGTAATAATATATTTGATCTTTTGAATGATTGATATATTTAAAATATTATTCTAGTGTAATTTGATAGCTTGAAATGGGAAATACTTTCTTATTACATAGTTGTAGTATCAATTTGGAAGGTGTATTAATTATATCATAGAATTTGTATATATATGAAAATTTTGATTTTAAATTAGAACCTAGTGACAAGCAAAAATCTAACCATAGGCTGGGCAAAGATGGATAACAAAATGGTCACAAAGAGAAAGATACAAAAAGATATAAAAATACAAGCCTGAATAGTTGTTACAAGTCTAAGACCTAACATCCATGCTAATGTCTATGATAGACATAAGTGTTTAGGGTATAAAACATACATAAAATAAAATGCCTCAAATTATGTTTGCTTGTATGTTATATCTAAATAATAAGCAACACTAGTTACTTTACATTTTACCTCTTACAATATGGTAATAAAGGGCTAGCAACATGAGTTGAGCTAGCCTTAGCAACCTTACTATTTCTAAATATTGCCTACATAGCAAATACTCCTAGGAGGGCCTTAGACTTAGGTGTAGTTATCCATTTTATGCACATGTGTGGAACTAAAATAATATGAATACATGCTCTTTCTCTTAGTAACCCTTAGTATAAGTGATGTAATAATATATTTGGCCTTTTGAATGATACATATATTTAAAATATTATTGTAGTGTAATTTGATAGCTTGAATTAGGCAATACGTTCTTATTACATAGTTGTAGTATCAAATTGGAAGGTGTATTATTTATATCATAGAATTTGTATATATAGGGACATTTTGATTTTAAATTAGAACCTAGTGACAAGCAAAAATCTAACCATAGGATGGGTAAAGAGGGCTAACAAAATGGTCACAAATAGAAAGATACAAAAAGAGATAAAAATACAAGCTTGAATAGTTGTTTCAAGGCTAAGACCTAACATCCATGCTAATGTCTATGATAGACGTAAGTGTTTAGGGGATAAAATGTACATAAAATAAAATGCCTCAAATTATGTTTGCTTGTATGTTATATCTAGATAATAAGAAACCCTAGTTATTTTACATTTTACCTCTTACAATATGGTATGAAAGGGCTAGTAACATAAGTTGAGCTAGCCCTAGCAACCTTACTATTGCTAAATATTGCCTACATAGCCAATACTCCTAGGAGGGCCTTAGACTTAGGTGTAGTTATCCATTTTATGCACGTGTGTGGAAATATAATAATATGAATACGAGCTCTTTCTCTTAGTAACCCTTAGTATAAGTGATGTAATAATATATTTGACCTTTTGAATGATTCATATATTTAAAATATTATTGTAGTGTAATTTGATAGCTTGAAATATGCAATACTTTCTTATTACATAGTTGTATTATCAAATTGGAAGGTGTATTAATTATATCGTAGAATTTGTATATATAGGAACATTTTGATTTTAAATTAGAACCTAGTGACAAGAAAAAATCTAACCATAGGATGGGCAAAGAGGGGTAAAAAAATGGTCACAAATAGAAAGATACAAAAAGAGATAAAAATACAAGCCTGAATAGTTGTTTCAAGCCTAAGACCTAACATCCTTTCTAATGTCTATGAAGGATATAAGTGTTTAGGGGATAAAACATACATAAATAAAATGCCTCAAATGATGTTTGCTTGTATGTTATATCTAGATAATAAGAAACCCTAGCTATTTTACATTTTACATCTTATAATATGGTAAGAAAGGGCTTGTAACATCAGTTGAGCTAGCCCTAGCAGCGCTACTATTGCTTAATATTGCCTACATAGCCAATACTCCTAGGAGGTCCTTAGACTTAGGTGTAGTTATCAATTTTATGCACGTGTGTGGAACTATAACAATATGAATACATGCTCTTTCTCTTAGTAACCCTTAGTATACGTGATGTAATAATATATTTGACCTTTTGAATGATTCATATATTTAAAATATTATTGTAGTGTAATTTGATAGCTTGAAATGGGCAATACTTTCTTATTACATAGTTGTAGTATCAAATTGGAAGGTGTATTAATTATATCATAGAATTTGTATATATATGAACATTTTGATTTTAAATGAGAACCTAGTGACAAGCAAAAATCTAACAATAGGCTGGGCAAAGAGGGCTAACAAAATGGTCACAAAGAGAAAGATACAAAAAGAGATAAAAATACAAGCCTGAATAGTTGTTTCAAGGCTAAGACCTAACATCCATGCTAATGTCTATGATAGACATAAGTGTTTAGGGGATAAAACATACATAAAATAAAATGCCTCAAATTATGTTTGCTTGTATGTTATATCTAGATAATAAGCAACACTAGTTATTTTACATTTTACCTCTTACAATATGGTAAGAAAGGGCTAGTAACATGAGTTGAGCTAGCCCTAGCAACCTTACTATTGCTAAATATTGCCTACATAGCCAATAATCCTAGGAGGGCCTGAGACTTAGGTGTAGTTATCCATTTTATGCACGTGTATGGAACTATAACAATATGAATACGTGCTCTTTCTCTTAGTAACCCTTAGTATAAGTGATGTAATAATATATTTGGCCTTTTGAATGATTCATATATTTAAAATAGTATTCTATTATAATTTGATAGCCTTAAATGTGCAATACTTTCTTATTACATAGTTGTAGTATCAAATTGCAAGGTGTATTAAATATATCATAGAATTTGTATATATAGGAACATTTTGATTTTAAATTAGAACCTAGTGACAAGCAAAAAGCTAACCATAGGATGGGAAAAGAGGGCTAACAAAATGGTCACAAAGAGAAAGATACAAAAAGAGATAAAAATACAAGCCGGAATAGTTTTTTCAAGGCTAAGACCTAACATCCATGATAATGTCTATGATAGACATAAGTGTTTAGGAGATAAAACATACATAATATAAAATGCCTCAAATTATGTTTGTTTGTATGTTATATCTAGATAATAAGCAACCCTAGTTATTTTACATTTTGCCTCTTACAATATGGTAAGAAAGGGCTAGTAACATGAGCTGAGCTAGCCCTAGCAACCTTACTATTGTTAAATATTGCCTACATAGCCAATACTCCTAGGAGGACCTTAGATTTAGGTGTAGTTATCCATTTTATGCACTTGTGTGGAGCTATAATAATATGAATACATGCTCTTTCTCTTAGTAACCCTTAGTATAAGTGATGTAATAATATATTTGACCTTTTGAATGATTCATATATTTAAAATATTATTGTAGTGTACTTTGATAGCTTGAAATAGGCAATACTTTCTTATTACATAGTTGTAGTATCAAATTGGAAGGTGTATTAATTATATCATAGAATTTTTATATATAGGAACATTTTGATTTTAAATTATAACCTTGTGGCAAAAAAAAATCTCACCATAGGATGGGCAAAGAGGGCTAACAAAATGGTCACAAAGAGAAAGATATAAAAAGAGATAAAAATACAAGCTTGAATAGTTGTTTCAAGGCTAAGACCTATCATCCATGATAACGTCTATGATAGACATAAGTGTTTAGGGGATAAAACATACATAAAATGAAATGCCTCAAATGATGTTTGCTTGTATGTTATATCTAGATAATAAGTAACCCTAGTTATTTTATATTTTACCTCTTACAATATGGTAATAAAGGGCTAGTAACATGAGTTGAGCTAGCCCTAACAACCTTACTATTGCTAAATATTGCCTACATAGCCAATACTCCTAGGAGGGCCTTAGACTTAGGTGTAGTTATCCATTTTATGCACGTGTGTGGAACTATAACAATATGAATGCATGCTCTTTCTCTTAGTAACCCTTAGTATAAGTGATGTAATAATATATTTGACCTTTTGAATGATTCATATATTTAAAATATTATTGTAGTGTAATTTGATAGCTTGAAATAGGCAATAATTTCTTATTACATAGTTGTAGTATCAAATTGGAAGGTGTATTAATTATATCATAGAATTTGTATATATAGGAACATTTTGATTTTAAATTAGATCCTAGTGACAAGAAAAAATCTAACCAAAGGATGGGCAAAGAGGGATAACATAATGGTCACAAAGAGAAAGATACAAAAAGAGATAAAAATACAAGCCTGAATAGTTGTTTCAAGGCTAAGACCTAACATCCATGCTAATGTCTATGATAGACATAAGTGTTTAGGGGATAAAACATACATAAAATAAAATGCCTCAAATTATGTTTTCTTGTATGTTATATCTAGATAATAAGAAACCCTAGTTATTTTACATTTTACCTCTTACAATATGGTAAGAAAGGGCTAGTAACATGAGTTGAGCTAGCCCTAACAACCTTACTATTGCTAAATATTGCCTACATAGCCAATACTCCTAGGTGGGCCTTAGACTTAGGTGTAGTTATTCATTTTATGCACGTGTGTTGAACTATTATAATATGAATACATGCTCTTTCTCTTAGTAACCCTTAGTATAATTTATGTAATAATATATTTGACCTTTTGAATGATTCATATATTTAAAATATTATTGTAGTGTAATTTGATAGCTTGAAATAGGCAATTCTTTCTTATTACATAGTTGTAGTATCAAGTTGGAAGGTGTATTAATTATATCATAGAATTTGTATATATAGGAACATTTTGATTTTAAATTAGAACCTAGTGGCAAGCAAAAATCTAGCCATAGGATGGGAGAAGAGGGCTAACAAAATGGTCACAAAGAGAAAGATACAAAAAGAAATAAAAATACAAGCCTGAATAGTTGTTTCAAGGCTAAGACCTAACATCCATGATAATGTCTATGATAGACATAAGTGTTTAGGGTATAAAACATACATAAAATAAAGTAGGTATGGGTCTTATGTATACATTAAATGAAGATAAACAAATATAGCATGCAGGCAGAAGGAGTATGCAAATCAAGTGGAATAAGATGGAAAGAAAAGGTGCATGAGAGACTGGATCACTAGATGTATAATTATTATTAAAAAGGTATAACATAAAATAAGAGTATAAATATATGTGTTTGTACTAAAATGGGTGCCTACACATTGCATACCAATCTTAAAGGACCTGTTTGAGGCTCTAGATATATTTATGAAGTATGCATGCCAAGGAAGAGTCCTCAACAAAACCCTTTGGTTACTCCATATAAATATCCTCCTCAAGGTCATCATGAAGAAAAACACTCTTCACATCCATCTAATGAACATCCCATTAATGAGTTGTTATAATATAAAGAGTAAGTATGATAGAGTTCATCTTTGTAATTAGTGCAAATGTCTTAGTGTAGTCAATGTCAGGAACTTATGAAAAACCTTTTATGACCAATCAAGATTTGAATTTATTAACTGACCCATATATTACATAATTAGTTTGACATATCCATCTACATCAAAATATATTCCTTCCCTTAGGAAGGTATGTAAAATCCCAATTGTTGTTCTTAATCAAGGAACTGAGCTCCTCATACATAGTAGTGTCTCACTCATAAATGTTAGATGCCTCCCAAAAAATATGTAGATCAAAGGTAGAGGCATAGAAAGCATGTATCCCACTCTAAAACTCTTAACATGTCTACCTAACATATGAAGTATCCCCAACCCATGTACCTATACACTATAATGTCTACCTATCCCAAAGATGACTAAAAGTAGGTGAGTCAAGTCATAAATCATCATCCTTTGAAGTATGGCTAGATGTGGATTAAGATGGATCCCTATCACTATTATCATTATTTAAACTAGAATAAGAGTCCTCAAACTCTAAAATGTGCTCAATATAATCTAAATAATAATAACCATTATCAAATCTAAGTGAGTCCAATGAAGTGCAAGAAGTGTTAAGTGTCAATTCTGAAGGACTCTCCTAAAAGTGAGCACTTTTATTGATTAACAACTTATGTGTGGTCAGATGAAGAATATAATATCCCATAACATAATCTAGGTAACCTATGAAGATGTAAGGCTTACTGTGAGGTTCCATATCTTTGTGTTTCTTATTAGGTATGCATGCCATAACTAGATATCTGAAGACCATGAAATGATCAACTATGAGTTTTTTAATTATTCCAAGATTAAAAAGGAGTGATTCCTTTCAAGGATTTGTGAGGAACCTATTTCTAAATTTAATAATTTATTTTTATTACATATGCACATTACTAATGTGTTAGTGATTTTTATTTAATCATGTAGTTAGACACCTCTTTTAAGGCCTTGTTATTTTGTTTTGCTACACCATTTTGCTGAGGACTGTATGGAATTATATGCTAAAAATCAATTCCCTATGATGTGGAAAACTATTCAAACATATAGTTGACATACTCACCACCCTTATTTAGGTAAGTGCAAGAATATGGTTGACAAAAAAGGGTCTACCCATGGTCATGCTTTTTCTAAAAAATTAAAAATCTCAAGTTTTGTAGATTATTATAAATGACTACAGTCAAAATTTGAATATGGTATAAGAACATGAATTTTAGCATTTCAAGTCTAGTTTAAAAAATAGTATTTTTTTAAATGATTAAGTATAAGTAGGTCAACATATAAAATTTTAAGAATAACTCCTATTTTTAGGAAAATTGAGTAGATAGTCATCTATATGACATAGCCTTTTTATAACAAAGTTTAGTGTTTTTTAAAACCCTTTTATGGAAATTTAGATAACATCATCTGGTTTGTGATAAATATTTTGTTAAAGAAATTAATGAATATTTTTCAATTAATTTTACAAGTAAATAGATCCTAAAAAATGATAAAAGTGGATAGATTATCATACGACCTCCATAACTACCTCAAAAAAATGAAAATTAGTTTTTTAAACATGTATATAATTAGGCCTAGTTTATGACCAAATATTTCCTTTGAATTTGGATAAAAAAATACTTAATAATATATAGGCTTATATATTTATGAAATTTAGTGGCCTAAAAATCCATAATTTGAAATCAACATAGATAGAAACCTTAAAATAGTCCAAAATATTAAAAAAATCATATATTTGGAAAGAGGAGAGCATGAATATCATTGTGGTAATAATTTTATGAATTTTCTCATTAAAATTCATAGTGTATTTGGTTATGGAAGTTGAATTTTCTTGTTTTTTTATCAAAGATCTTAGATTCAGCTATGTTGATAGATCCAAGACTTTGGCTTGGGAATCCAAGCCATTTTTGATCCAAAAGGACTAGTTTTTGAATTCAAACATAACATAGCATGTACATGCCATATCATGTATGAATTATGTTGAAATTACACAAAAAAACAAAAAATATATATTTATACTTGTTTATTTTTATTTTTATGTTTATATTTATTCACATTCATAATTTAATGTTTTTATTTTAAAGTGGAGTGTGTCAATATATAAACTACCACAAAAAATACATGATTTATATAGTGATGAAATTTTGGTGTGTGTGCACCCATGAACATAATTTTGACTATATAGAATATATTTATGGTTCAAATAGGACTAAATTCATTAAAAATGAATGTAAGAGTCAATTGTTTCAATGGTGAAGGTAATTAGGGACAATTTGGACCCCTTTCATGTAACTATGACTATATACTATAATTTGGGAATAAATTATCTTAGATTTCTTGATATATGTGAAGAATGAGTGAATTAGTAAAAGTAGTGATGAAATTTGAGTAAAATTGATTCTCATGAACCTAATTTTGACTATAAAGGATGTAATTTAGGGTTCTCAAGCCTAATATCATAAAAAATCAACCAAATAGTCCATTGATTTAATTAAAATGTAATCAGGGGTAATTTGAGACCCTTTAACCCAATTACGACTATAAAATGTGGTTTGGGACTTAATTGGCTCCAATTTCATTAGATAGTGAAATAAATAATCATTTGGTTTAATGATAGATACAAGTTTGACATGTACAGGATGTGGTTTGAGGTTATATAGTCAATTAATTTAATTTTGGAGGTAATCAGGGTCAATACGATCCCTTTGAAACTAATTATGACTATACAATGTGATTTGAGGTTAAATTGGCTTTGATTTCATCATATATTAAGCTGATTAATCAAATGGTGCAGTCAATGACATAATTCTAGAAAAAAATAGCTACATCCAAATGTTGTTTGAATTGTATATGATGTGATTTTGAGTGCAATTGACCCTAATGTCAACATATAATGAAAAAAATAGTTGATTCATTCAATAAATAAGAAAATTGAGGCCAATTTGAGCCCCTTTAACCTAATTACAAAACCAAGACATGATTTTTGGATAAATTAGCTTTGTTTATGTTTAAATCGATCTAATTAGTCAATTGGTGTAATTACAAATGTAGTTTGGGCCAAATTGATTCCTATGGAACTAAATTATGGTTTAAGGTTTATGATTTAGGATATTAATTAATCAATTTAAATTAGATAAAATTAAACTTTGTGAACCTAATTTTGATTATATAAGATGCAATTTGGGGTTCAATCGACCCCAATATCATAACAAAATAAATAAAATAGTCCACCAATTAAATCACAAAGGAAATTGGGGCCAATTTGAGCCCCTTCAACTTAACTATAAGATGAAGACTTGATTTAGAGATAAATTAGTCATAAATTGATCCAATTAGTAAATTAGTGCAATTAGATATGTGATTTGGGTCAAATTGAGTTTCATAAACCTAAATATGGCTCAATCAATTGCCTATGATATAACATATGGCTTAATCAACCCTTTGATTGTATTACAAATACAAATACATAGCTAATTGGGGCCAATATGAACCCATTAAACCTAAATGTAAGTATAGGATGTGATTTAGGGCTAGAAATTATCTCATATTTCCTCACATATCAAGCCAATTAGTCAATTGTTATAATTAGTGATGTAATTTGGATGAAACTCAACCTTGTGAACCTTATTTTGACTATATAAGATGTTATTTTAGGGTCAATAAACCCCACTATCATAAGACAGTAAACCAAATAGTCCACATATTCAATCACAAAGGAAATTGGGGCCAATTTGAGCCCCTTAAACCTAACTATAAGAGAAATATGTAATTTGGGGCTAAATTAGCTCTTACTATATCAAGAATTGATCCAATCAGTCAATTAGTTAATTATAAACATGATTTAGGCCATATTGTGTCCCGTGAACCTAAATTATGGCTTAGAGTTATAATTAATTGATGTAATTTGGATGAATTTAAACCTTGTGAACCTAATTTTGACTACATAAGATGTAATTTTGGGGTCAATCAACCTAAACACCATAAAAAACTAAAGTAAATAGTCCACCAATTTAACTATGAATGAAATTTGGTCCAATTTGATCCCCTTCAACTTAAATAGACAAGAACAAGATGTGATTTGGGGCTAAATTTGTCATGAATTGATCCAATTAGTCAATTGCTACAATTAGAAACATGATTTGGGCTAAACTAAGCCCTGTAAACCTAAATTATGGCTCAATCAATTATATAAAATGCAATATATGGTTAAACTGACCTTAGAATTGTATCACAAATGAAAATAGAAAGGTAATTGTATGGGATTACATGACATAATATAATCATATATCATTATATATATATATATATATATGTATGTATGTATGTATGTATGATTATATTATGTCATGTAATCCCATACAATTACCTTTGTATTTTCATTTGTGATACAATTCTAGGGTCGATTTAACCATATATATATATAATAGTTATAAAATATATACATTATAATGTCCATGTGTTTTTGGCATAATAGACAAAAAGTGTTTTTCCAATGTTTATTTTTAGGGTATGTCAAGAATTCTAACTCCACTTACATTCAATGAATCATTTTACATTTTGCACGACAAAGATAAAAATAATCAAATTATTGTTTGGGACCCCATTGTAAAAAAATCAAATTGTTCTTTATCTAGCCATGGGTGATGGTTCTCATTTAAGGAAGAAGAAGAAGTTAAATCATAAAAAAAGATATCAATCAAAATATTTTTGAGAAAATAAAATGTATGAATTCAAACATTTTTCTCAAGACAAGGTACAAACACTATCCCTAATCAGTCAAATGTCATAGATAATGACGAATTGAATAATGATGACGAATGTTTACCTAAAAGTCTAAATTGTCTTTCAAGTCCACATTCAATGTATAATTTTTTTTATTTTGATTATAATGAATCTATGAGTGATGATTTACCCCTTGAAAATGAATAAAATTTCAAGTAAATACATAATGATGAAATTAATAATGAATACATTACCATGAAAACACCAAATAATGGAAGTAGTAATGAATAAACTAGTAGTGAACATAATTATTTTGAAACACCCTCTAAATAAATTCCACCATTAACAACACCTCCAAGGATTGTGTGTAGAAAAATAAATCACTTAATTGAAGTTGATGAAAATATTTTGGAACCAATGCTTAATAAAATGTTTGATTGCCACTCAATAAGACTAGCTAATTTTTTTTGGGATAATTTCTTTGTAAAATTATATTTTGATAGTCAAAATTTTCAATTATTTGTCTCATTTATGAAATTTATTAATATGAGATCTAAAATGTACACCATAGGACTAAGAGCATCTAACATGGATGGTGAAAATAACAAAACTATTGAAAATCTACATGATGCATATCATACTACGGGAATGACTATCAGAGTTGTTGCCAAAATATGGATAACACAAGTGCAATAAAGACGTGATCACACCAGATAAACAAGTGCACACCACAAGATGCTAAAGCAATTTGACAATAACAAGAAGATAAATTGCACAAAACAAAATGGAGAAAACCAAATCTGAATTAGCATGGAATGGCCAAAATGAGGACTACAAATAGGAGAGTACGAAAGTAACTCCTCCACAAAAGGTGGACAAGGCACACCAAAAATAGTCAGTAACTCCTCCATGAAAGGTGGTGACAAGGTGCTAAGAATAGAGAAGTAACACCCATCAAGGGAGTTATGACATTTTTATGACACCTATGACACATCTATGACACACACCTCCACATAAGCTAGCCTATCCCACAAATGTAGGAAAACTCCATGTATGCACAAGAAATACAATTTCCCTAATAGGGAAAAATAGAAACCTACACTAATACCCCCCATAAGCATAGCTTAGGTGGGAAGTGTGGAAATATAAAATGGGTCTCGGCAACTAGGCCTGATGAGGTACCCATGTACAAATGCAATCTCCTATAAGATAGAGAAAAAGAGAAAACCCGTAGGAAAAAACTCCCCCCCCCAAAAGAGAGACATAAAAGAAAAGATGAGGCTAGAAGGCCCCCCTTGAAGATGATGATGCTGTAGATGTAGACTACACCCCAAGAAGAGCTCGTAGGTGAATGAACTTGCTCTTAGTGAAAGGTTTGGTGAAGATGTCTGCAACCTACTCTAAAGACTAGCAAAATATCAAGTCAATGACCTGACTATGAATAAGCTCCCAAATAAAATGCATGTAAATCTCTATATGTTTGGTTCGCTAGTGCTAAACTAGATTCCTGTAAATCTGTATGGTACTCTGATTATCACAATAAATAATAGTGGGCTACCTGATAGGAATGCCAAACTCAGAAAGAATCCCTTGAAGCCAAATAGCCTCAGTAGTTGCATTAATAGATCCCCTGTACTCTGCCTCTATGGATGATATAGCAATAGCATTCTACTTCTTACTAGACCAACTGATAGGACCTGAACCTAGAGAGAAACTATAACTAGAAGTGGACTTACGAGTCTGTGAATCACCAGCCCAGTCTGAATCTGTATATCCAACCAAGTCAACCTCTATGCCAAATCTATAGTGAATCCCATATCTATGTGAACCCTGTATGTAATGCAAGATCCTCTTAGCTTCTTTCCAATGCAGCTCATGGGGTTCTTGCATTGAATTTGGAGACAAGTCTCACTGTGTATGAAATGTCAGACCTAGTGTGAGTCAAGTAGATGAGACTACCAACAAGTTGTCGATATCGAGTGGCATCAACCAATGGTGAAGAAAAATCAGTCTCAAGCTTGACTCCTGATAGAAAAGGAGTTGGAGATGGCTTACAATCAGCCATGTGAAATCGAGCCAATAAGTCAAGAGCATATTTAGGCTATGTAAGTGAAATCCCTGAATCTGACTATGAGATCTCGATGCCAAGGAAGTAGTGTAACAAACCCAAGTCTATCATGTCAAATCTGTCCTGAAGAGATGCCTTCATCGCTATAATAGCTGATGAACTCCCAGTGATCAAAAGGTCATCAACATATAAAACCAAAATTAGAAGTGAATCATCCAACCACAAGAAGTAGACATTAGGATCAAAATGGCACCAAGTGAAACCCATTGTGAGAAGGAAGGAGTCCATCTTGGCATACCAAGCCCGAGGGGCCTGTTTAAGGCCATAGATAGATTTCCTAAGTCTGCATACTAAGGAAGAATCTTGAACAAATCCTAGTGGCTATTCCATGTAGATCTCCTCCTCAAGGTCTCTATGAAGAAAGGCACTCTTCACATCCATCTGATGCACATCCCAACTATGTGTTGTGGCAATAACCAAGGTGAGTCGGATAGAAGTCATCTTTTCAACAGGTGCAAAGGTCTCTGAGTAGTCAATGCCTGCCACCTGTGAGAAACCTTTGGTGACCAATCACGCCTTATACTTAATGACTGACCTATCTACTGCAAACTTGGTCCGATATATCCACCTACATCGAACCATCTTTCTTCCCTTAGGAAGTGAAGTCAAATCCCAAGTGTGATTTTTGATTAAGGAAGAATATTCTTCCTCCATAGCACTATCCCACTCAGGTACCCCCGATGCCTCTCAAAAAGTCTATGGATCCAAAACTAAAGCAAAAAAGTCATGTGGATCTCTCTAAAAATCCCCCTAGTACGTCTATCATCTGCGGGGTCTCCTGCCCATGTGCCAACACTCTCAAGTGTCTGTCTAGCCCAAAGTGGCCCAGAAGTGGATGAGTCAGGTGCTAACTCCTCATCCTCTGACTGACTAGAGGTGGATGACATTGCATCACTATCCTCACTGTCTAAACTCAAAGAAGAAGAAGATGACTCTAGCTCAAGAACTTGCTATGGCTGATCTGAATCTGACAAGGAATCATCATGAAGAAGTAGATCTGATGAGGGAGAAGAAGTATCAAGTGTTGAGTCTCTAGGACTCTCCTAAAAATGGACACTTCTCTCGATGAACAACTCATGTGTGACTGGATTTAGAAGGCGATATCCCTTAATACTATCCAGATATCCTACAAAGATGCAAGGCTTGGATTGATGTTCCATAGCTTTGCATTTCTTCTTTGGAATGCAAGCCATGGCTGGGGATTTGAAAACCCTGAGGTGCTCAACATCAGGTTTCTTTTTATGCCAAGCTTCAAAGGGTGTTATCCCTTTCAAAGCTTTGTGAGGAACCCTATTCTGAATGTAGGAAGCACAATTGATGGCTTCAGCCTAGTACTATGGTGCTAAGGATTTGGAGTGAACCATACAACTAGCCAGCTCTTTCAAGAACCTATTCTTACGTTCTACAACCCCATTCTGTGAAGGACTATAAGTGACTATGCGCTACAAATCAATCCCCTCTGTGGTGCAAAATTGCTCAAACCTGATGCTAACATACTCCCCTCCATTATCAGTTCGAAGAACTTTGATGGATTTCTCACTTTGTTTCTCAACAAGAGCCTTGAATTCTAAATTTTTTTCAAACACTTTAGACTTTTGTTTGAGAAAATACATCCAAGTGTACCTAGAGAAATCATCAATGAAAGTGAGGATGTACTTGGCCCTTGTGAAAGATGGTTTGGGAAAGGGTCCTGATACATCATTGTGGACTAACTCCAAAGGTTGTGAAGCCCTCCAAGCTTTGCCTTTGTCAAATTTTGCTTTGGGATGCTCCCCAAGGGAGCACCCCTCGCAAAGTCCTTTTGAAAATTGGACATGAGGCAAGCCAATGACCATGTCATTTTTGAAAATTTGCTCAAGATAGCAGTAGTTAAGGTGGCCAAACTGCTCATGCCATAATTTGCTAACTCCATCTGAATGAGTCAGCAATGTTGTAGGAGAAGAATCTGATGCAAAATGTGAAAAAGTGTATAGCCTAGCTTGGTGATCTGGTGAAAACTCAACTCTCATGCCTTGACCAATGTGAGTGATTTGGTACACTGATAAGAGATTGGTTGAAAAATAAGGAACACTTAGAACATTGTTGAATGTTCCTCCTTCCATTTCAACTGACCCTCTCCCTACAATGAAAACTGATGTGTCATCACCCAAACTAATTGAAGTCATGCTACAAGGCTCTAAAGATGAAAAATCAACTAGTGAAGAGTCCATGTGGTGAGAAGCACCCGAGTCAATGATCCATGAAGATGTGGAAGCTACTGTAGCTACAAGGGCCTTGCCCTTTTCTTTCTCCTTACCCTTGTCCTTTGCCTTAGTAGAATCTTGGGTTGATGAATTCTACTTGATGGACTCAGGAACACCTATGTTGTTCTTCTCTAGAAGATGAGTTAGGTGGTCTATTTGTTTCTTCATGCACTTGTGTTCATCATGCCCATTATTTTTACAATAGGCACACTTAACCTTCTCCTTCTTAGGTTTAACATTGGAAGAGGAAGACTCAGTGTTATTTTTGGCAGGATTAGTGTTTTCTTTCTTTTTCTCCTGGTCCTTGTTCTTTTTCTTCTTCTCCTTTGTTGAAGTCTTATCCTTACCATTTCTAGCTATCAAGGCTTGGGGTTGAGTAGACTTCATTGTGCCCATCTGAATTAGCTTATCTTGCTCCCTAGTCAAGTCAGCAATGAATGAATCCAAAGAAGGCATTTTCCATGCAGTGCCAAGGGCACTTTTAGTGGCATGGAAAGTGGAGACAAAGACGGAATAACTTGGACCTAAATTTGCAAGAATAGAAAGAATGAGTTGATCATCTTTCTTCTCTATCCCACATTCTTTCAATTGCAATCTAAGGGCCTCAAACTTAGTGAATAAGTCCTGTAGGGTGTCAAAGTTGCTAGGACTTAGACTTATGAGTTCATTTTCGAGCTCATGACCTCTCATCTCATCAAGCTTCCCAAAAAACTTTTCTAAGGTGTCCCATATGTCATTAGGAGTTTGGGAGGATTCTAAATGGAAGATTAGTTATAGAGACACAAACAAGCTCAGTAACTCAAAGGCTTCATCACTACGGTTGTACCACTTAACCTTTTCAACATCTGTGTTAGGTTCTACTTCTGTACCCATTGTGATCCTATACAACCCTTTGCTTCTAAGAATGATTGACATTTTAACTTTCCATTCATGATAGTTGAAGGTGTTAGGGGTTTGAGTTGAAAAGAATCCATTTTTAGCTGAAATTAGGTGAAGTTGTGTTGATTTTAAGTTGTGAATGTATGCAAAAAGGATAATGAAAGTGAAGTTTGCAAGTTGTGAAAAAGCAATCACACCCCTCCAAAATATAGAGCCCCCCTCAAATATGCAAGTGCATGTTCAAAAGACGTTAGACTCAGCTGAAAATGTGTCTTAGAGTAATCAGTGCAAGACAAAAGCAAACAGGACGTCAGACTCAGCCGAAAATGCATCCCGGGAGACCCAAATTTTTGGCACTTTATAAACTAGTGCATTTTTGAAAAATAACAAGTCTACCCTATGGAGAATTGAATTACAAGCACTTTTTCAAAAAATGGCACCCAAAATTGAGCTACCGTTTGCAAGATTTTAAAGTTACAATTTTCCCGTAAACTAGTGTTTTTGCAAAAAAACACTAAAACATTAAAAAAATGCCTATTGTGGGGAGAGAAAGTGGCCTTCCAGCCACTCATTAGATTTAGCATGGAATGAAGAATCCAAATGAGGTTTGTGTGAGGGGGAATTGGCCTCCTACCAACCCAGGCCTCACCCTTCGTCTTCATAGGTCGAAGATACAAGTGAAAATTAAACCTCTAAAAATTACCAAATTGTCTAAAAAATTTATTATTTAGTCAAATTGACTGATTTTTATTTTATCAAGCCAATTTTTCACTAAAAAAGTAAAGTAATGATAGTTTGGACAGAATGACAAGTGACCTAGGGTGCCACATGGGACGCCAAGTAGGAAAGGGCATCCAAAAACAACAGTCATAATTTATCTTGTACAAAAGACAAAAAAAGACCTACTGGAAGGTGCCGTACGACCTGTCTGAGGGCAGAACTGAAGCGCCTTGTTGGAAACTGAGGCTTGGATGAAAATTTCACCAAAAAAAGGGCACAGAAGCTGATTTCTGAAAAGCATACAACAACAAATGGCGTCCAAAAAAAATGCAGTTCTGAAATTATATTTTTTTTTTGCAAAAAAAACAAAAAAGGCAAACTTGGGCACCATGCAAATGATTGCTGGAACTGACTGCAACTTGTTAGAAAGGAGGTTGGTGCAAAAGTGAAACCAGAAGCTAGGTGCTTTGCTGGAAGAAAGGATGCGCCACTTTTAATCAGAAAGTCAAGAAAAAAGTGCAGAATGTAGAAGGTAGGCACTTTTGTTGGTGCTCACTGCTGTTGACTCTGAAGTTCTTTAGAGCCACATAACAATGGTTTCCAAGAATAGCTAAACCACCCCCTGAAGTGAAGACAACCAATACACCCAAAGGCCAAAAACGATACCAGTAATGATATTGACAGATTTTTTTTTATTTTAGACTAATTCTAGAATTAAAAAAATAAAGAGAACTCCACTCCTCTTGATTCCAAAATAAGCTAAAAGCATAATCACACACAAGATTACTGGGAAAGCTCTGATACCATATCAGAGTTGTTGCCAGAATCCGGATAACGCGAGTGCAATGAAGACGTGATCACACAAGCTAAACAAGTGCACACCACAAGATGCTAAAGCAATTTGACAATAACAAGAAGATAAATTGCACAAAACAAAATGGAGAAAACCAAATCTGAATTAGCATGGAATGGCCAAAATGAGGACTACAAATAGGAGAGTACGAAAGTAACTCCTCCACAAAAGGTGGACAAGGCACACCAAAAATAGTTAGTAACTCCTCCATGAAAGGTGGTGACAAGGTGCTAAGAATAGAGAAGTAACTCCCATCAAGGGAGTTACTTATGACATTCTTATGACACCTATGACACAATTTTATGACACACACCTCCACATAAACTAGCCTATCCCACAAATGTAGGAAAACTCCATGTATGCACAAGAAATACAATTTCCCTAATAGGGAAAAATAAAAACCTACACTAATAATGACATCATGCAACAAAGATTGTAATGTTACCTAACATATAATTACAACTTTTAAAGTAAGTGGTTGAATAAGAAAAAATGATTAATTTCAAAAATTATCCAACCACTAAACATAAATAGAAAAAAATTAATGGAAGTGATTATAATATGATAGATAGTTAATAGTTGGAAAAATCATTGAGAACAAACTCACAATAGAGTTTCGTCAAAAAACATAATGAAACTTCATGGTTGTTACAAGGTCACTAATCAAACACCATCCACCATTGGTACCAAAAATTGTCTTTAATAAAATTCTGTTGGGTGGGTTGGGAATTGCTTTGTGGATAGTGGAAAAGGTGCATTGATTATTGGATTGATGAATAAGGTACACATTAGGGATGTTAATATTTATTTTTACTTCACTTAACATGATGACAATTTGTCAACATAGAAAGATATACATCTATCCATATATGATGTCCATTTGTCTATTTGACTTTTTATTGAATTAATTTAGCCTATTAATAACTCTAGGGTATTATCTAAATAGGTATAGAGGGTGTTGGTTGAAGTGGAGTCCCTCATTCTCCTAAATTTTTGTTTAATTTATATTTTTTTCTCAACTAATGACTACCTAGGGGTTCTTATATAATTTTAGGAAGATTAGGAGGGTTAGGAGGAGGGTTAGTAGGTTTTTTCTTACACTTTAACAAACTATTAAAAAAATGGTTTTAATAATAAAATAATGCAAACAAAAAATTGATAAAATATAGTGTTAAAAAGTTTGGTTTTTTATTACTTACCTCCCCTCTATGATGACGTTGTCGATTCATCAAGGAAATGGGTGATGGTAACATGTTTTCTCCTTCTCCAAAAATAATGTAAACTTAGTATAAGGAAGATAAGGTCAAAAGTAATAATAAATAAAGTGATAATTTGAATGATCACAAGTTTGGGACTTTTTTTGGTTTATATAAGTTATAATGCTATGAGTTATGTGTAATAATGCATACAGGTTATTCACAATATACATAACATGTATAAATTATTTATACTACACATAACACATACACATAATGGTCTAGAGTTTTGTGATCCTAGATTCATATAACACATATGTGTTATAGATATTATGCATATGCATTATGGTATAATGCACACACATTATGGTAAGATGTTCATTGAATTATCCATAAAATCCATGCACTTACCCATCTATCTATATAATCTTGATGAATTTCCTAGATTATTTTTCCATAAGAGCTTTGAATTCTCATAAATTATTAAAAACTTTAGACTTATGTCAAAGGAAGTAGACCCATTTATACCTAGATAAATCATCAATGAAGGTGATAACATACTTAGATTGAGTGAAATATGGTTTGGGGAATTCTTAAGATACACAATTGTGTATTAAATACAATGCATGCACATCCATACATGCTTTGACCTTGTCATATTTATCTTCATGATTATTTCCAAGGGTGTAACCCTCATGAATGCCATTAGAGAAAAAACACATGAGGTAAAATTGTGACCATATCATATTTACTAAGTTTTTTGAAATAATGATCAATAAGGTATCCAAATATCTCATACCATAGTTTACTTACCCCATCTATGTTAGAACATTTGTGATTGTTCCTCCATTCACTTCAAAATACCCTCTCCCTATAATTTTTGTTGAAGTGTCATCAATCAATTGGAAATAATACATGATACATGGCTCTAAGGAAGAGAAATCAACATGTGAAGAACCCGTGTGGTACAAATCACCTAAGTCAATAACCCATGAAGAATTTAGAGCTACATCTGCTACAAGAGCCTTACCCTTAATTTTGTATTTATCATTTTCCTTTGCCTTAGAATAATCTAGAGTTTATGAATTTTATTTGATGGACTCAGGAACACCTATGTTATTATTTTCCAAAATATGAGTTAGGTGGTCAATTAGTTTCCTCATACACTTGTGTTCATCGTGCCCATTTTTATTTGAATAGGCACACTTAATATTATATTTATTAGGTTTAGATTTGGAAGAGGAAGTTTTAGTGGTGGTTTTGTATGAGTTTTAATTTTGTTCCTTCTTCTCTTAATCCATTTTTCTTTTATTTCTTCTCCTTTTTATTTGAAGCCTTATGTTTCTCATTTCTAGCAATTAGAGCTTGTGATTTTAAGGACTTAAGTGTGCCCATATGAATAAACTTATCTTTGTCTCAAGTTAAGTCAACAAAAAAATCATCTAAAGAGGGAATTTTCCACGTGGTTACAAGAAGACTTTTGGTAGCATTGAAAGTAGAGATAAATATAGAGTAATCTGGACCTATTTTAGAGAGTATAGAAAGAAGTATTTGATCATCATTTTTATCTATTCCACATTATTTTAAATATAATATCAAAGATTTGAACTTAGTGAATAAATATTTTAGGGTGTCAAAACTACTAGGACTCAAACTAATGAGTTCATTCTCTAGTTCATGACTTCTCATCACATCTTGCTTCCCAAAGAGATTTTATAGTGTGTCCATACTTAATTAGGATTTTTTATAGATTAAATATGAAATGATAGATCAAGAAACATAGAAATACATAATAAATGAAATGATTCATCACAATTCTTAAACCATTTAACATTTTCTACATCAATATTTGGTTCAACCTTAGTGCCCATAGTTATGTAATGTAAACCCTTACTTCTAAGAATTATTTACATTTTATATTTAAATTGATAATAGTTAAAAGGTGTGAGATGACTTATCAAATTAGAATCTATAATTTAGAATTAAGTTTATTGTTGTAGAAATGAAAATATGGCTCTAACAAAATGAGAAGAGACACAACACCCCTCTAAAATTATTTTATATCAATCCCCCTATATTTTGGAACTTTAAAATTTTATTATGATTAAAATATAAATGTATCCAATAAAATGATCAACAAAAAATTAGAACTTTAGAAAAAAGGCACTCTAATTTGAGTTGTCTATCAAAAGTTACAATAGTGTCTATTTTCCACCATTAATAGGCCATTTAATTAAATCAACCCTAAAAATTTAAATTTGCTTATAATCAAAACATAGTTTAAGAAAAAATTGAGAGGTCGGAATAAAATTAGAGACCTCTCCAAAAATGATACAAAGACTTAAACAATCCCTATAAATTATTCTACATGCATTCACTTGGGAAATTTTCAATTTGAATGTGTTTATAAAATAAAGTTTTTAAAGAAATAAAATGTGCATTGATTTTATATTTTTACAGTTTATTTTAATATTTTTTTAGCTTAGTTTTGAAGAAGAAACCCATATGGAACCACCATTGTGTGAATATGCACCAACTTTTTGACCAAATTCATGGCCTATTAGAGTTTAAACCCCATATATAAATATGTAAATGTAACATCAGGTTGATTTGGATCTTGAACATGGATTGAATGCAATATGTGTATTTAGGATAATGAACCAATAATGGCTATGAAAGATATACCAACTACATGATGATGTAGAGGATTTGTGCATGGTAAGAGCCAATATTTATCAAAGAAAAAACACAACTATTTTGAGGTATAGACCAACTAGAACTAGGTGTATTGGAGAAAATTTTATCCTCATATTTTGCTTCACCTTTTATGTTTGGTGATGGTCAAATGTTTTAACAACAAGCTCAAACTAAGTGTAAATGATATATTACTAGGTGCATAGACAAGATTCTATATAAAAATAACATTGAGTGGAGGACACAAGATGTAGTAGAGAATGTCTAAGACATGGGGGGATATAAGGCTAAACATCACTATAAAAAAATGTAAGAATGGTTTAACAAATAAGCTATAAAAAAAACCATGGTGTTTTCCAACTAAATCAATGACCCATGATCTATCCAAAATAATGAGCTCTTCATAGCCATGATCCATCCAACCAGATCAATAAACCATGAGCTATCTAAACCCATGAGTCTTAAAACTAGTTCAAAAACTTCCACTACAAATAAAACTTCTAGTAAACTAGTAATAAATAAACTAGACATTCAAATACTATAATAGATTTGATACCATATTAGGGATTAGGAAAATATCTCTAGATCAAATGAATGTATCGGTTCAATGAAAGCATGATTAAAATAAGTGCACAATATAGTTACAAGTTAATTACACTCAAATGAATGAGAGTATTTCAATTTAAGTAATCATAGTATCATTCAACCACTCAAATAAAATAGATCACAAAATTAAGATGTACATATAGGAGAGTGAATGTGTAACTCCTCCATAAAAAGTTGTCAAAGACCCAAAAATGGAATGTAACTCCCCATACATAGAATTGTTAGTCAAAGAGTAACTTCCACTAGTTAATAATGGTGGTTAAGTATAACTCCCTATGAATGTGTACACATAAGCAAGATAACTCCAAAAGTGTAGGAAACTATATGAAGGAATAAATCACAATAAGTAAATACGTTGAAAATAGTATCATGCACTAAAAATGTATAATAGTTAGGTACCCATTATAAACATGAAAACAATATTATGAGCATTTAGCAACAAGCGATCATATTATGCATATTCTACATAGGTTTATCCCATGACACACTTTTCCCATTTTGGATAATATTGTCACAACATACTTATTCACTAAAATTTACATTCCAAATAATAAATGTGTCCCTCTAGTAAAAGTGTCATACATGGTCCATTGCTTGATGATAAGTGACCTATCACTTAGGGGTGTGAATTACACTAAATGTTGCATGATGAAAATAAGTGTTATATGTGTGGATATTATGATGAAAATATGTTGTAGGAGCACACACATGTAATCAAGGAAATGCAATAATCATTGGTATACTATGAGTAAAGTAATAAGGATATGCTAAGCTTATAAAACATTAATTACCATTTTGACTACACCTCACACAACACATAGTCTAAACCCATAGTTTTTCCAAAGATATCTAAAAACCACCTTTGCTTTAGGAAAGACACTAAGTAAAGATAAGAGATGTAGTAAAATAGAACCCACAAGACTCTAGTTATTATGAATAAGAAGGAAATTTTCATACATTTTTTAGAATGCAAGATGATTTGGTTATTTTGATAAGTTAACAGGGTTTGATGATGAAATTACCTATGAGTTTTTAGAATATTTAGTTCAGGATACATCTACTATTATAATTCTAAAAGTGAATGTCACTGGTGAGTTACTAGAATATATAGTATCTTTGCATTGTATAGGGGAACTTTGGCATAGGAATCCCAATGCTACTACAACTAGCACTCTATTTTTCACAAAGGGAGAGCAGTTGGAGTTCTCAAACAAAGTTGCACTTAGTTATTAATTACCATGGATTTGAGAATAATTTTCTCTCAAAATTTTTAATTAATTAACCCTTGAGGGTATATATTCAATGTTGTATGTAGTACACTTCAATATCCTTGATCATCTCATGCATGGCATAAGGTTGAATGTACCCAAATTTCAATTAAACATGTTGAGAAGGATATCAAATGAGTACCTAAATGGGAAGGAAACATATTTATCCCATAAATATATAATTAAACTAACTTTATGTATATTTTTATAGACCAAATACGTAACCCAGATTGGGAAAATTTATTGACAATGCAATAATTACTAGAGGAAGAACAACATAAGGTAATTAGAGAATAACAAGGAATGGATGTTGAATAATATGAAGTGGTTATAGATGAATAATAATATAATTTGGTAGAAGAGAATATATAGATATTTTAGAGAGGAAGGAGGAAGTTAATACTATCTCATTCTTTGGAATATCATGGCATATGAAAGAAAAAACTAAAGATACCCACTCTACATCAAAATCTAGAAGGAAATAAAAGGTTTTAACCCCACTTTATCTTACAAGACAATATCAAAGGATTAGGTGTATAATAAAAAGAATACACACTCCAATAGTCCTTATTTTTATTCAAATAGAGAGTCGATATAATCTAAGATAGAGAATGAACTTATTGTAGATGAAAGTGATACTACCAGTTATTTTGATGAAGGTAACTCTACTTCATCTATCCCTAAGATTCCATAATTTATAGAGATGGATCATTGGATTACTTCACCTAATGTGGTAGGAGAAAAGGTAGCATTAGAGTAACAATAAAATAATGTGGTGGATGAATAAATGGTAATGGAAGAAAAAAACCCTTGATCAGCCTAGGTAAGAAGAAAAATAGAAATTGGTGGAATTCCTAACAAGAATTTAAACCCTTAGGGCATGAATTGATTAAATTGGGAAAAGGTGAAAGTGATAAGTACACTACCTAGGGTGGAGAAGTAGAGAGTGGACATTCTCAATCCCATACAGCTCATATTTTTTAATAACTTCCATTCAAATCATATACCTCAGTTAGGAATAATTTTGCATTAAAATGTGTGTGATGAGTTTATAAATCATCTATAATGCTACTCTTCCAATCCTATTTATCCTATTCTCTCCTACCATTCCTAAATATATAGATTTACCTTTTGTATCACTTTCCTATCAAATAATAGTAACACATATGATGCACACATATTTGTGTATTATGTTTAACACCAATGTATTCTTAATTAAACTTGCATCATGTAATTTTATTTTATTTTTAAATTTGATTCATATTTCATGCAATTTTATTCACATTGAGTACCCTTTTTTCTAGCTTATTTCCATTCTAGAGGAATTTTTAACTTTGGTTGGATCACTCTCTCTTTTTCCTTTGATATTACTAATTACAACCTTGGTATTTATTAAGGTGAAATGGTAGAAGATAAATTCATGGGATAAATCATATCATATCTTTATTTTTTTCTTATTTGGGTTAATAACACTAGGTAGAACTATATCAACTATTATTCTTAATATAATAATAAATTATAAAACATACCATGTATTTATAAACATGTTATTGAAAAGAGAATAATGTGCATTACCATTTAATAGAAAAAAAGATGGAATTTTTGGATACAAATTATTGAGTGGAGATTGAGAACATGAAGGAGCTTATAGTGTTCATATGGACCAAGTGAAGCATTTTTTGAAATGCAGGGTGGATTGGTAATTTTTAGAATTTAAAAAGGTTTGATGACACAATTTCCCATGAGTTTGTAGAATTTTTTTTCAATGATGTAACCAATATCATAGGACTATAGGTATAGGTCACTTAAGAGTTTTTATAAGAGGTAATCCAATACAAGTGAAGTAAACATCGTAGATTTTTCTAAAAATAACCATGATTTTTCATTAAAACACTTTTAGTAATGTAATCATGAAATTCATGTCTACCAAAATTTAAAACACTAATAATAACAACCATTACATAATATCATATTATTTTTCATTAAAACACTAATAATAATAACTATTATGTAATATCTTCTACCAAAGGCACCAAAAGTGCAAAGAAAAAGAAATAAACAAATGAATTCACTAGATGGGTGGCATTCCAAACCCCCCTCAACAAAAATTCTCCCCACTATCCATCACACCTCACAAAGTATCCACCATATCTGCATCCACATCTACTTCATCTACACAATTCTTGACTCCTCATATTAATAATGAATAAAAATAATGAAATCCTACAATAATAATGTGGCATAATACATATAGAAACATAATTTATGGTATCAAAAAAAAAATCATGGCATTAGAGATCTTTGGAAGAGATAAAAATACTCGCAAAGAAAAGAGGAGTATTTTAAATATTTCAATGTAAATTGTATTGTATTTAGTTTTAATAATGAATTTAAGGGAGAGTATATCCATCCTTGCATATTCATATCATGATAATTCACTTTAGTTAATAGAAATAATAGAATCTTATGATCATACTATAGAATTAGAAATAATTTTATAGCCATGAGGAAAATATGTGTTCATTGATCCTTTATATTTTAATTAGTCTTATCAATATATCATATGGATATCATCCACAATCATAATATCATATAATAATTTGATATTTGGTACATGTAATTGTGCATAATATATTTATTTATAACTCATAATAATCTAAGTAGAAACCACATAAGCCTACATTCACACCATGGCATCAAACATATACAAACATACCTTTTTGTATATTCATTTCTTCAAGGCATCCCAAAGAACAAAATAAAGAAGAATAGTCACAAATAAGATATGAGTGTTTAGATACTTTGTATGTAATATTGTATTTAATTTTAGTATATAATTTAATAGAGGATAAATCCATCCATTTCATATCATGATCATTTAAGTCTTTATATATATATATATATATATATATATATATATATATATATATATATATATATATATATATATATATATATATATAAGTTGTATTTATGATGTAACACTCAGGTGTAAACCAAATTAGACAATAAAATTTACAAGGAGCACACACTTTAATTTTGGAGCGCATTAAAATATGGCTAAATGTCCTGTACATTTATATATTTACTTGTACATATTAAAATCTTGACAAATACTACTTATAACTTAATTACAAAAACATTATATTAAAATCAAATGCAAAACAAATCCACACATACCTTGGTTTTTTAAACATAAATTTAAAAAATAGATTATAGAATATCAACTAATAATTCCATATTTCAGTGCATCCATATTCAAATTTACTAGCTAGTATAATTTTAGACCTTTTAATATGGGATGTCATTTAAAATATTTATGATATTGATAAATATTATTATAGAGTCTAATTACATAACATGTGAATATTATGGATATCCTTGGATAGCTTACAAATTATTTTATCTTATATCAAATGACAAACTACCTATATTCATTGACATTGTTAAAATCTTGAAGAAGGCTTGAACAACAAAATAGGCTGATAGTATTACTACCACATAAATATTGAATGATGAATATGCAATTGGTAAAATGAAGTAATAACTATGCCTATTTCCAAATATGTATTAATTTTGGGCATACTCAGGTAGCTAAAATTCATTTAATGTAATAGTTCTTTCCTACCAAGTTTAATCTTCAACTTCGATATTCCACGATTTAAATCTCAAAAACTTGATAATTTTGGGCAATAATATATTTTATAAAATTATATCAATATGTGGTAAATATTGGAATAGAAATATTAAATTATTAAGATGTAAATGGTCAAAATAAACAAGAAAGTTCCAATGACTAATTCCTAATATGCATTAATTACATTCTATTTTTATGTTTTATCTTTGAATCTACATTTTTCTTTTTTGATTCATATAATTGTTGCATATGCTTTCCTACACATTCTCTAACTGGATTAAGTTAAAAAACATAATAATTACATCATTTATTTTCATATCACACATGTAAGCTTGATTTTCAATTAACATTTAAAATTTATAGATGAAAAGGACGATAGTTTTAGTATACCAATCCCAAAAGGTTCTTTAAATTTTCAATGTTAATTAATTTCAACAATTGGCCAATATTATAGTTTAACACTATCCTCCAACTTTCATTAATTAAAATTATATGGCCATCAAGAGTTTTATGTGCCTCCCCTCTATCTCTGGGCTACCATCCCATTGTAGGTAAGATAGGGGCATATGCTAGAATGAACCACCTATTTATCACATTAAAAAAGGATGTATAATATCATCATTAATTATAGCACCCACCCAAATATTATGTCCTTATTTGTAGGAAAAAAATGGAGGAACAAATATAAAAGTTATTTGAATTAAAGATTTTAGGGTTTCATGATTTATAAAGTTATGAAAAAGCTGGGATAATCCATATTGGGATATTTTCATTTAAAATGACAAGTATTTTCATAGTCACATACCTAATTGAATAAGAGTTCCAACATTTTATCATGTTTTAATTTCACACAATAACAAGGTCTCATGTGCTCATTGAAATCATGTAGCTTAAGATTAGTTCTTAATAGTTTTATCATGCGAGGGTGTATTTGTCTAATTTCCTAGACAAGGGCAATCGAACAAGTACTCTATGCTAAACTCATCCTTAGTCATATATATATAACTCATCTTACTTTTTCAACACCTAATTATCAAAATAAAAATAAGTTTGCATAAAATTATGACATATAATACCAACTCCATTATTACCATAGAAAATTGAACATAAGCATTACATCAACATAGGCTTCTTTCCATTATATCCATAAGTGATATCAAAGAGTATAGTGATTCCAAAGTTACAATGATATCCAACTCATAAATAAATCATCAATAATAATACAAATTAGATCAAGGGGGAATTTGTACATGGTTTACCTAGACCAATTTGTTATATAAGTAAATATAATTGAGATGACTCACCAATTATCATCAATAAAATTGAATCATGAGATCAATTTACAATAAATTCCTAAAAACTTGGACTATCTACCCTTATATTTTCTATTGATGATGGATCTTCATCACTGAGTTCCCATATTCCCACATGCTAGTGTTGGATTCATACTTGACTTAGTCTTCTCTACCATTCTTGTGAACCATTCCATAACTATCTCCACTTTTCATGCTTTCCCCAAGTCCTCCACTAATATTTGATTCCTATGTTATCGGGTTCTCTATGTATCATTATATTTATTCCATGGGACTTAATTTTTATGTACCACATACTCTTGTGTCATGGTATTTTATACTATGGTATTTTGCATCATTCCTTTTGATTCCACTTGTTACCAAAAAGTACTTAGCCAAAACAATCTTCAAAATTGGAGGCCCAACATCACCCCACACTAAGCTAGTAGTCCATCCTAGACTATGAATCATTTTTAAGTCACTCCAAAAATTTAGGTCCAATATATTTGATCTAATTCTTCATGCCCTATAATGGTTTAAGTCATTTTAGAGCTGAGATGTGATTTATTTAATTACCTCCTTAAGTTTCTTTGTCTCCTTAAGCTACTTGAGAGAATCACCTGCTTGAATAACCAAATGATTAAGGGATGTAGAAGCATCCTTATGAACATCTTCGAGTGAGGTGACTTTTATTTCAACCTATGCTTAGAGTGATATATAAATTGAATTAATTTCCTAGTAGTGAATGTTTTTTTAATTTTCCATAGCCTCCACATCTTCAAGCTTTAGCATAATTAGCGTGGTATTTTATTAATAAAGTGTTGTTAACTAATTTTTTGTGTTGATTATCCTCTACCTAAAGCCTTAAATTTTTTTTTGGGTAATGCAAACTTAGTAAAAACCCCATCCAATATTGGAATTATATCACCAACCCTATTCAAAAATATCTTGCATACCTCCATGACTTAAATAGTTTATTTTATTACCCATATTTGATCATGCCAAGGGATAGTCTATCCTTGCCTTTCTTTAGTAAAAGTTATAATAAGGTTTTTAATTTGTTAATTACCTATCTAGTAAGAGATACCCCATTTAAAAGAGCTAGATCTTAGTTCAAAATTATCTTGCAAAGGGCTAGGGTCTTTACCCAAGCTATTATTTCTATCTCTAATTGGCACTTGAGCTCAACCAATATCTCTTCAAGTTTTATTCTCATGGTACACTTGTTGTAATATAGAGTAAAAAAAAATTAATTCTTCTTATGGAGTCACCTTACATCATATTCAGCCAAAGAATTCTACTTGATCACCTCATGAGAAAATTTAAAGAGTGTCGCACTTACCTATGTCGAGGTGTACATATGGGGATATACTAAAAATGTGTCTAGTAGTTCTATCTATCTCAATGTTAAAATAAATATTTATAATGTCATCTCAAAACTTATGTTCTTCATTATAGATATCATTATAAAATGACATTTCTCATTGAGTTTGCTTAGTCATGTCATCTGGTACAAAATGATCCCACATAAATAAATGATTATCAAACACTCCCTTCTAGTATTGAGTGTATAGGGTCATAGATGTATCGGTAGTTTCCATCTTCTATTAGACAAATTCATCAATTGTCTCCTTCCCCTTAGAGGGATCTCACTCATGTATCTTGACATTTATGTCTTCATTATGGTGGTTGGGCCCGATATCAAGACCACTCATTCCCAAGGCCATGTATAAACCATCACTCTCTTCATTAGTGGGATTTTAAATATCCACTTGTGCTTACTCAAGGGTGGTTTATTCATGCTGAAATAGAGAAAGTGTCTTCTCTTATGCTAGGGTGACTTACTCCTCCAATTCTATTTCAAAATTATCTATTTCTAGTGTTGCCTCTAGGGTTATTATATTTTGTTATAGGTCACCATTTTAGGTGTTGAAATTTTGTATTATAAAGGAATAGATTGCATCATTAGATATGGGCCTTCTGGTCAACCTACTATCTATTATCCATGGGTGGTATAGGGGAAGTCCTTTACCACTTAAATTATTCTATTTGAGTGTTGGTTCTAGCATTATGACCTTGTCACGTATTCTTCCTTTTATTTCCTATATTTGGTAGGGGTATATTTGTTTTTTTTTATTGTCTACACTCCTCAATATCTTATTTCTTAATTTCAATGTATAAAATAAAGAATGAATTGAATAACCAACCAAAATTTCTTATACCTTATTATTGGTGTTATCTAAATATAGATTTTCCCTATATGCCTTTTTTCCTTGGGTAAATATACATTTGATGGAGAGTTTGAGTCTCAATGTCAACTTTATTTTCTTTTTTTAAAGGTCAAATGATAGAGAGAATTGCATGATACATAATTTTAAGATGTTGAGAAGCTTAGGATGGTACTAAACCCATATTTAGAAATGTTGTGATATCCTCTAACTCTTTGGGCACATGCATGACTTAGAAAATTTGCATGTCAATTAAGTCATTAAATGGAATGCATTAGTTCACCATATTAAATGCATGATAATTTATTAGGGTCATAATTAGCCTTACCAAGTATCACCATCACTAAAAACTAAAAATATTGGAAAAACATAATCCATTGGCAAATGCATCCATGTAATACCAAATTATTCAATAGGTACTTCAGTGATTCATTGTCCATAAATAAAATTAATGAAATGTCTAATAAATATTGATGGAAATTTTGAAGTGCATAAATTATGGACAAGGCTTCATGTTCTATATTTGAATAGTTTCATTCAACTAAAGTGAGATTCCAACTAGAAAAATAGATAGGATGGTCAAGTTTTCCCTCACCAAGTTGAGCAAGGATAATGCCTACTACCATGCCTAAAGTATAAACATGCACATGAAAGGGCTTGGTCTAATATAGGAACTAGAGAATAGGGGTAGTAATGAGCTTATCCTTGAGTATAATAAATGCTTAATAGTGAGCATTAGTCAAACAAATTGACCATTCTATTTCATTAATTCCTCTAGTAGCACATAGATCTTAGCATAACATTGAATGAAATTCCTATAATATCCCATGTGTCTTAGGAAGGCACAAACCTCTCACTAGGTATTCCACACTAGAAGGTAAATAATAACTAAAATATTGGTTTTATCCATTAAGAGTCAATCGCGATAAACAACATGACCTAGAAAAATGCCAAACAGGGTAATAAAAACATAATTCTTTAGATTCAGCTAAATCTAAAGGTTTCAAAAGTTCTTGATCATAAAGAATAAATTAGAATAATGGTCCTACACTAAAATATAGATGGCCCATCATCTAGGTAGAGATGAAAGACTTGATTGCAATTCATAAAACACAATAGGAGATTTCTTCAACCTAAAGGGAATCACATTGTAAACAAATGAACCCCACTCAGTTTCAAAGGTGGTCTTTGCTTTATCCTCTTCCATGATCTAGACTTGAAGATATCTAGAGAAACCATCAATGAAAAGTATAGATCTCACACCCAACAAATCCTTATAATATCTCCTTAATGAAGGGAATCAGAAAGGGGTCGGTTATGAAAGCAATGTTGAATACACAATAGTCCATATAGACATGAATGTGACCATCCCTCTTGATACTAATGACCATGGGGCTCACCCATTCAGATTTTTCCATAGGAGTAATGAATCTTATGTGCAACATGTTATCAATTTCCTCATTGATGTAAGCGCATAAGTTATGATTCATATGATAGGGCCTCTTTTTTACAAGTTGAACCCCCTCTACCAAATTTATGTGCATCTTTCCTAAGGAGTAATGAACTCATTTCATTTCAATTTAATTTTGTGGAAAGACATCTTAATACTCTTTTAACAGTTCAAAAACCTTAGAGATCTTTGTATTAGACAAATAGTTTCCCACAATAACCATCATGGGTGCATCCTATGTGCCAATATTATGATAGATTGTCTGAAGTGGCTATAAATATAGATGTTGATCATCTTAGATGGTATATCAAACATTGTGCATTCCATACTTAGTATGCAAATCCAAGTGATCAATAGATAAATCAGGTAGATTAGAAATGACACCTTAATCAACCTAGTACATGACCTTTTGTTTGCCTTTTTAGATATATTCTCTTAATGCATGGTCCAATTCAGGTTTAGGAAGTGGAGATGATGTTTTTTTATCAAGTTCCTAGAAAATGTTCAACCTCTCCTCCCACACACCATGTATATGTTTGATGGAATCTTAAACCATCACTAGGTTACCTATAATAACCTAATGCATGGATTAAAAGGAGAGTCATAAATCCATTTGAGATGAGTAAGATAACTTTTCACTCATATTACTCTTAAGGAAATGATAATAATGTGTCTCTATGTGTTATTATTCATGTACATACCATGTTATATCTTAGGTGCATAGCGTGCCATAAAATACATGAATCCATAGATACTCAGGCAAAAACATCTCACATACCTTCTATATGTTTGTACAAGACTCAAGATGAGATTCTAGAGCACTAATGCCATCATAACTTATGGTGTCATGAACTTGGTTATCGTGATTAAATTGATGGTGTAGATTAGAGTAAACTCAATGTAGAGAAAGAAAGTTATGATGGTGATTTATCCACCACCAAGTAGTTATGCCAACAAATATATGGATAATCAAATGTACTCGATTATCTTCAAATAAATAGAATTCCTTTAACTAATACACAAAATCTCAAACTTTCATCTAACCATGAAACCTAGGAGCTTCATCTAAGCACATGGGTGGCATAGACATAATGCATCCGTGAAGAAGATGAATAAACTTATGACATTTATGGTACTTCTATGTAACATCTTCTAAACTAATTATAATGCTGAAAATCCTTCTAGTAAGATCATACTCACCATGATCCCAATAGTCACAATAATTAATGGTAGTTTCATATATAGCTTATGCTTCTACCAACATAATATGCCATCTGGACTAGGATAAAGGCATTTAGTACCCCAAGTTGTGACATTATAGATATGGTTAATGTCCATGTCAACATTAATTAGCTCAACATAAGGAGGTCCATGAGCATGGTCTAAGGATAATAAAATGTATTGCTCATGATTCTCAAAGTTGATGTAACACTTCTTGAAGATTAAGTCAACATTGTTTATATAACACCAAGGGTGACCCCAGAGAGATGGAAAGTCATAAGCTTAGGTTAACCCAATCACTTAAAAGTTAGATTTGAAAGTGGTACCTAAAATATCCATGGTGGCATATTTAAGGACTCCAATATGTAGGGCATGAGTTTTATTGGCCATAAACAATACATGAGGATAATGATAAAAATCAAGGCTTTCTATCTTCCTCCAAACATCCTTGGTGAGGACATTTAATTCAATATTGGTATCAATTAGGATGTCTTGAATGACCCATCCATAAATAAAAACATTTACCAAGATCTCTTTATCCCCCTCTAAAATAGGCTAGCTATGAGTCTCTATTCATTATGCATGGTTTAATTGATGATCCTCAGTAGGCCTAGTTTTATGATTCCTTAGATAATTTCATAAAAGGGGTATAATATCTTCATCAAGGATTCACTAGATATATCTCATGAAACTCATCACATGCTAGTCATGAAGATTCATAGCTTTTTTCATGTCATAACATGTAGCATCATCTCAATCCTTGAGGAATTGAATCTCTCCTTATAGCTCCCTCAGCAAATGCATGGTGTTATTTAGCACTTCCTCCTATTACTAAACATATAGATAATTATTTGTATGAGGATTCTCTTGTTAAACCTTTTTAGTGGGATAATTGGATATAGACTAGGAATGGGCACCATTTCATGTAGTAATGTTGACTTTGGGACCACTCAGAGTAGCAAGACATGATATCCATTGCGTATTTTCAATTTGTATCATTATATCAAACTTTTCATTTATCCACTTAATGATAGTAGTATATAGCTATGGTGACTCCTATAGATGATGTTAATTTTTACAAAAATACATGTGGGATATGCTAGGTAATCATGCAAGTAGTGCTCTAGGGAACTATACTTATAACAGGTTCTTGGTAGAAAATGTCCACTTCCATGTCCTTGACTATGACCACTGAAGTATCATCCTATACCATTGTCGTAATTATTATAAACATAAGTCTATTAAGTACCACACACACATTCCTCATGGATTTTAATAATAAGATAATAATCATTGGTATGTTCTTCTTAGAAAATAGCATAGGATTGCTTCATCATGATGTAAATACTCTTTATGGGGTAGTTATTCCTATTGTGACCTTTAGATTCATAGTTCACACATTATTATCCACTATGAGTGTCATGAGTATTATGTGCAGTGAGATTTTATAATTGAGATAGCATAGAATCAATCTAAGCCTCCATGGAGGGACTAATCCCTATGTCAATTCTTTCCATGGCTTCAGTGTGAAGGGAGGATTCCAAGGCCTCTTGCATGTTGGTGAAGGTCTTCTATGTTAAGGTGTATTGGATGGTAAATAATAACACTCCTAAAAACTAATGGGCATGATGAGTAGTGTTTATCTCAAAATAAATCTTAGAAAGATGCATATTAAGATGTACATCATACTCATGCACACTCTTAATTAGTTCTTTCTTGATACCCTTCATGAGAGATATGCTTTATTATTCAAAATCTAGGATATCAAATTCCTAGAGAAATGTTATATTTAGTTGTTCATAATTCACCATAGCCTACTATAGATAAAACTTATAGTACCACTTGTGTGCATGATCTAAAAGAGTGGTGGAAAATTGAGTTTCCTTTAATTAAAAATATGTAATACCACACACTCTCTATATATGTTCACACTTGTAAAAATGTTCTAATACATTATCCACACTAAAATACTTAGGTAAATGGAGTGTCATCTCGTAATACACAATGGGTAAAAAAGGTTTAGGTAATGGAGCTTGCTATAATGTGCTTCCTATCCCTCTTAGGCCTTATAGGGAGGTCTACCAATGACCCATGTACCTCTTTTAGATCCTCCATCTCAACCACTAATAGTGCCACCTCCTATACTTCTTGAAGAAACAAAAACAATCGATACATTAAAAACTAAGGTAGGCTGATTAACTATAGATGGACCAATAATCTACCCACTAACTATGCTTAGTCCACTAGACATTTTAAACTGGGCCACAAAATTATCTTATAATGGAAAATAAAACAATAATAAATTATTATCTTGGTCTTAGTTTGCAAAAGTATCTCTAATAGGTTAATTTTATGGTTATACACTATCTATATCCCAGTTAAATATAAAAATATCTAACTCAAGAGCATGAGCATGCACTATGGGTAGGGAACTAGGCCTATACATATTGGGTTTTGTTAGTGCCCAAATTTGTACTAGAGCAATTAGGCCCCTATTAGTAAAATTCCCATGTCCAAACTATATGTTTCAATGTTTTAATCATTTACCTCAGCCCATCAAAAGATTAGAATACATACTCATGATTAGTTATGTACATGTATTTGATTTCACCAAATGGTAAATGTTCTCTCACTCCTTGCCAAATTCTTGAGGGTACTTTCTAAAGATGGAAGATACTCTTGATAGCTCTGAAGAAATTTTCAAATGTTGATTAAAAGTCCCATTATGCAAGAATTCAAAGTGATAAGACAAGGGCATGACCAAGCTTTTATTTGTGCTTGGATTGGATACTTTATGATCAAATACAGGGGTTTTTAGGATTTTAGATGAAATTACTTATTTAAACTTGATGTATTTTGATGATTAAGGTGTTAAATAGATCTATGATTTGAATTAGAGGCATGTATCTACCTTAAGATACTTTTCATAAGTGTTATTGGGGGTCAGGGAAATCTTACACCTTTCCATGAATAAGGAGAACTAGTGCAAAATGGTAAAAGTGGCCGAGAAGTCCAAACTCACATCTAAATTAGACACATAGTAGATTCTTAGGAATTTAGATGTTTTGGGCTTGTTTTTAAAGTTTCCCCTCTTACCATGTTTGGGGAAAGGTGTTTAAAATCCCCAAGGCTTGAATATCTGAACTTGAAAGAAAAAGTGATGCTACATGGTAGCTCCTAAAAAAAAAATTAGTTTTGGCCACTTTTTGAAGATTTCCCTACTTAATTCTTGGTGGGAATAATCCAAGAAAAACTTGAATGCCTAAACACCTAGACTTGTGAGATAAAATTATGACACGTGTTGTTCTTAGTCCTAGAGAGGGTTCAAAGCTTATTTCACTTCTACACCCCTAGAAAATAAAAAGTGAAAAGGTGAAAACATCCTCTTAGGCCCAAAAAGATGTCATAAATGCATGTCCCACTCATGTCACTCCATACCCTACAAGGAAGACCATTTGGTGTAATATGGGAGCATTTGTGTTTTCCATATCTTTTTTGAAAAAGGCTCGAGTAATTAATGAGAAGTAGGTGGTGATTAGCCATTGGGATTTGGCACATTAATGGTAGCCCTAATCTTGAGATATAAGGTAATATAACTTAGGTATTTGTGTTCATTATAAAAATACCCTTTTCATCCAAAGATTGCATCTGTGCTTTTGAGTTACATGTGCCTAAATGTGATTGTAGTGAATTCCTCACAGATTTTCAAATTCTAGTGTGTGTAGCCATCCAAATTAAATAGTAAGTTTCCCAATTACTCCTCATGTTTTTTTCTTTGAAGATATTTAAGAGGTAGCTTAGGGTTATTTGATTAAATGTTTTATCTGGTATAGAAACATTGCATTTAATAATTAGAAAAATGGCAGCATCTTCTACCACAATAAAAAGCAATGTTGTTTCAATTTTAGATTCAATTAAGGATATTAATGTTACGAGATTCAATTTTGGGTCCATATTGAATGTTCTACAACAACTTAACCTCCCCAAGTAATTTCTAATATTGGAACTAGTTATATCACACCTGTAACAACATTTCCTTTAGCTTCCCCATACCTAGAACTCATTATTGCATGTGATTGACTATACCAACCAGACATAAGGACTATTGTTGATGGTGGTCATTCTATTGTATGCTCCTTCACCCCTTCAAACCTCAGTGCCATGTTAGGAATTATTCCTTAGATAAAAGGCATTTCACTCTCCTTAGAGGAATGCCAAAGTATGTATAAAATAAGGACATAGATATCTAGGATATCATCAATACTTGTTGGCTAGCTAAGAGGAGACAAAAGGTCTCTAGAATATCCAAGAGCTTGAAATTAGTATAGTTCAATGAACTACCCAAATGTATTATTTCCATGGCCACTAAGATTTATGGGGTGCCTACCATAAATAAGTTTGAGCCATGGATGTTCCTAATTATGATATGCATGTTGGAGGGAAATGAAAAGATAGATTGGGCCTCTATACTCAGTGACAAACTACATATATAAATGATGTAGATCCAAGATATAATTCTTTCTAAAGAAGCATTTGTAGGTACCTTTTATATTCTTATTATTTGATGTTTAAACTTGTTCACAATAGGACTTTCCAAGGGCTCACCAGGAATCTTTCAAGATTGAAAATATATGAGGTATATCTAGAGGTTGCCCTGAAAGGATTCAAGAATAATTTCTATAAAGTTTATAACTACTTTTTAAATGTAATGATGAGTGTCTTCTTGTTAAGAAGCCTCAATAGAATGTCTAAAACATCTAAGTAGGTTATTGAGAAATATGGCACCACTTATATATAATTTAGAACATTCACATACATCAGGGTGAGTGGCTATTGAGGATGCCAACTCAAATTTCCTAGGTACTTGGATGACAAGTTGGTAGTGATAGAGCTAAGTTGACAAATGGTGCTTCCACATGAAATTATTACAACCAAAAAGATCAACAATCCTTTCAAGTTTCTAGTGGTAATAGGGTTTTATTCATGTCCTTATATTTCCAAGGTAAAGGTTTAGAATAGGATATGGGTTCATATGCACTTGATAAAATGCCATCTTGATCCAATTTTGACAAGGTGGTTGATAAACATGGCCACTAATGTAATGTTGCATAAGTCTCACTATGAGGACATTTGGTATGACTACACCATAAAGGAAAATGTTTAAAAATTGGAATTTATTAGGCTAACTATGCAGGAAGTCATATCCTACAACATTGATCCCAACCCCAAAGACATGGTGGATGATAAATTAACATTGTCTTCATTATACACCACCAATAATATTGAAGCCCAACCCATTACTTAACTATATTTTAGTACTCAAAAGGATGATTCCATCTTTGGTAGATCAATGTGAATTATGAAGAGAACCTTTAAATGGCTTAAGGAACATGTGGTTAAACTCAACACACATGACACTGCTGCTCTCCAAGAATTAAGGTAGGTTAAGGATTTGAAGGCCTTTCTCCTAGGATATAGTGGTGACTCTATGGTTCCATATTTATCCACAACCATTAAGGGAAAACACAAGCTTGGGGATATTGATTTCATCAGACTAGTGGATGTGGAGAAGATAATAGTGGCACAATCCAAGGTTGGGTTATCCTTTTCAAAAATAATAAGCTTGGAAGAGAACTAGGATAATATTCTTATAGGGTAGGTCACACTAGCTATCACCACCCTTATCTCCATTTTAGGAAAGGAAAACCCAACAATTCCAACCATTATAGTAGCTACTCTTATAATTACCCTAGCTATAGTCCTGCACACTCCACCCACACAATAAGAAGTAGTCCATCCTCCCCTAGTGACATGTGCAAGAAAAAGAGGAGGGGAAGACCAAGAGGAGTAGCCAAGGCTAAAAAGAGTAAAGAAAGGTTTTTAACCTCTAAATAAATCACCTATAAATAAAAAATGAGGTTATATTCAAGGACCCTCTCTCTAAAGAAATCCCTATGAAAAGAAGAGAGGATCAGGCCTCATATGCCCAAAGAGTGAGAGATATGAGTAAGGAGAAAGATTAAGATCAAAGTAGACCAATAGATAAAGTGATGAAGAAATAATGTGCCTTCACCCCTCCCTAAGTAAAGAATGGGAAAATGACTCATAGGGCGAGGCTACAAACCCTAGTAAAGGCCCTAACATGGGATCGATCCATAAAAGAAGAGGTCTTGGTGATATAAAGCAAGCATGATGAGGAGGGCACCTTAACCTCAAATGACCCTTTGTCATTTGATGAATTTGTATAGGTTGGAGTAGAGGTAGCCACACAAGACCAAGTCCCTCTTGAGAAAGAGGTAGCCTCCCCAGGTATAGAGGTATTTATTGAAAATGTCATCTCTTAGTCATAGGGTTCATGAAGGCAAGGACAGTCAAGGACCGGATGGGGGAGTTGAGAAAGAGCTATAATGTGGTGACCAAGTCCCCATTGATAGTGTAGAGGTAGATGGAGATGGGGGAGAAAACCTAAAAAAGGTTACCCCCACCCTTTTAGAGGCAAATGAAGAGTTAGATCCAACAAATAAAGATGCTAAGGAGGATATCTCAAGAAGTGCTACTTCCATTGAAGTACCCTAAGGTCTCCTTCCTCTCATCAAAGTTTATGATCTAGCTCACAATAAAGGCCTTGAGGCTATGATCAATGAAAAGTTTCTTGAATGAAACAAGGAGGTCATTGTGTAACTTTCTAACCTAGGGGTTCAAACAAATAAAGAAGGAAAGATGGTTGCCAATACTTCTAGCCAGACCATAGCACAAGGAATCTCCATTAAGAAATTGCTAATTGAGTCCCACTAGCCAGGGTCAGATTTTGAAGTCTTAGAGCAAGTAGAGCCAACATTAAAGGAAAATCATGGAATATAAGGGGATGGAAAAGAGCATTTTCCATTTTTTATTGTACTCCACCCATTAGTGGCACGTCCATTTCAAAGTTAGTTTGAACAATCAAGTGTATAAGAAAGGGATGTATTTTGTTTGTTGTGCAAAGGGACAAAGGTTGTTTTATCATTTTTAGGGTTACTCCCCATGTGTCTAACCAAAAATATTCTACCATGGTGGAGTATCATGTTTGTTATCATCATGGAAGCATGATAACAAGTCCAAGGAATCAAGTTTATTATAACAAACTCCAAGCCCAAGAAAGAAATTTCTAGCCATAGCATCTTTAGGAGTGTGCTGAGTTTAGCTAAAATTGTGTAAGTAAAGTGGGTTTGTCCCTTTAAAGAGGTCAGTTAATTTTTGAGTATAAAGCTATAGCTTAAGATAGTTCCACCTATGTAATTTTCTAATTCCAAACTTATTCCTCTTGTAAAATCATTGGCAAACTTTGAGAGCATTCAAAATATCTCCCTTGTTATAGAAATGTTTTGCATGGTGTTCTAATATGTAATTTTCAACACACATTGTATTTATCTTTGATTTAGCTAATATATGGAATATGTTCATGATTCATTGTTTCTTCCTATTGTTTGAATACAATGCTCTATTTTACATGTTTAATGGATTGGTTATCTGATGTGTGTTTCTTTATGGTAGTCATTTAGGGTTCAAATCTAGAGTATAAAATCCTTTCCATTTTGATATGTGAGAATAGGGAATTGATGGCCTTCTTAAGGGTAGTTATGGGTTTATGAACTCAATTGGTATGAATTTTTAAATGGTTATTTGCAATGTTTCATGTAAAATTTTGAGGTTCATTTATGCATGATTTCATCTTATCTATTTTGAATTGAAAAGCGTTTGTTAAATGAAGATAACATAGTTTTTATGTGAACGTATCCATAATCATTTTCTAATCCATCCACACCCTTATCCATAATTCAAATTAACTGGTTTTACCCTATCTTACCATGTAGATAGTACACCATTTGTATATCATACGTATTATTGCCTTGTAGAGGTACGAAGCTTTGCATATTTGAAATGCATTTTCTCTATGTGCTTTAAACCTCAGTACTACAATTTCCCACTTATTCATTAATTTCCAAATTTATTTTCAAAGTGAAGGTTGTAGTCATATATTTATCTATCTTTAGTAGCATTTTTTTGGTTTAGGACATTTGCCATTCTATGTGACAACCCTTCCTTAGTAGATTGAGCAAACTTGGTTATGTTCTGGTAAAATTTGTGTGTCTTTGCATTAATAATTCCCATGGAGGGTAAAATTTAGAATATCTCCATATAAGTGAGCTACCCTGTAGGTCCTCTCACCTTGGTTCAGGTAGAGCTAGAAGTAGCAGGGAAATAACCATACCCTTTGTAGGTGCCTCCCAATTATTTTCTCAAGTCTGGTCCATTGTTGATGTTGAACACTTCCTTGACTACAATGACATTTTAGCAGGTTATTCATCTTTATTTTTCATTTGCTTCAAATTCACAAGGCTAGATCAAAGAGGTGTACAACTAGGAACCAACAGGTTCTTCAGTCACCATTTCTTAACTTGTTTCTCTCATGCATACTTGTGCTAGAATTAAGTATGTTCTTGTGGTTATGGATTCCTTTTTATGCCCTTCTATTTCTTTGTGGACCCTTATGACACTTATAAAGTCTTCTCATCCCATTCCTCTATTTCTTCCACTCATAGACCTTTGTTTATCTTCATCATAATTAAGCTTACACAACTCCCATTGACTAGATACCATGATAAACCAATAATCTTACATCAAAAAGTGCCCCTCCATTTCCCTGCCAATTATGTTGTTCATGTGAGAGAGAGTTTATCAATCCATGGAGAATATTTCAAGTATATAATCCACTAAGAGATTCTTAATCTCTAGTAAAAATGTCTGAGATATATACCATGAAATTCTTAGAGGAAGTAAAACTTGGATTCTTTTAGATAGGAGTACATTGAGACTTCATATTCCAAAATGTAATTATTCAAGGTTGTGCACCACCAAACATACACTACACACATCCAAGGAATTCCAAACCATGTTAAGGCCAACTAACACTCTTCTAATTGAGTTATATTCTATCCATAGTTTCTTGATCAGCCTTATGAAAATGCCTAAATCCAATCATGAAAGTGAACATGTACTTCCACAAAGAATGATTCATAAAGTGAGTCATACAAATTTTGTCTACCCATGCACATGTGTAAATTCCAAGTTAAATAAATGGTAATTCAAATTTATCTCCTACCCTAATAACCCATCATTTAATATTATCAGGAGATATTCATTTGAGCATCTTTCACCATCATGCAAACTAGAGTTATGGGTCCCAACAATAGAACCAGAATGTTGGGTTCTTTTCCTTTAAACTAGTAAGTCTTTCCTTAGTTGCACGTCTAAGTGAGTAAGAGTTCCAATGTGCTATCACACTAGCATTTCAAGAAAGAACAAGTTTTCATGCACTCACCCAAATCACACATCCTAAGAATGGTTCCTATTGGTTTTATTGTGTGAGGGTATATTTTTCTAATTTACTTAACAAGGGCACTCGAATAAGTACTATGTACTAAACTCATCCTTAATCCTATATCTAATTTAGCTTACTTATTCAACACTTAACTATCAAAATAAAAATAATTTTGCATAAAATTATGATAAATAATATCAACTCCATTATAACCATAGACAACTAAACAAAAGCATTATGTTAGCATAGGCTTCTTTTCATCATATTCATAAGTGCTATCAAAGAGTACAATAATTCCAAGGTTAAAATAATAACTAACTCATAAAAAAATCATAAAAAAATAATACAAAGTAGATCAATGGGGTATTTGTACTTGGTTTACCCCATCCAATTAGTTATATAAGTAAATATAATTAAGATGACTGCTAATGATCATCAATAGAATTGAATCATGACAAACATTTACAATAAATTCTTATAAATGTTAGCCTATCTGCACCTATATTCTCTCTTAATGTTGGATCCTTATCACTAAGCACCTATCTTCCCATGGGCCAGTTTAGGATTCATTCTTGACTTAGTTTTCTCTACCATTCCTATGAACCATTCTATAATCATATCTACTTTTTATGCTTTCCCCAATTATTCCACTAATATTTGAGTCTTACATTCTGGGGTTCTCCATGTATCATGTTCTTTACTCCATATGACTTGCTTCATCTGTGTCATGGTATTTCATGCCATAGTCTTTCACATCATGCCTCTCTACACCACTTGTTATCAAAAAGAACTTAACCAAAATAGTCCTCAAAATTGGGGGCCTAACAATCCATGTTTGCTATAATATATACAAGAATATAAAAATTATTTGAATTTAAGCATTTTGAAATTGTATTTTTATTATTATGAATATAATATTTATGATGTGACATAATTTATATGACTTTAAGATTTTAATCAATTTATTTTTTTATGAATAATTTTTTAATATTTTAATTACATTATATTTATTTATTTTTCATGTTACTTATATTTTGATCTATTTTTTTGAGCATTTTATATCTTTGATTTAAGAATGAAAATATGTAATTACATTGTAAATTATTTTAAGTGTTATAATAAATTTATTATAAAAAAATGCTTAATTTTCAAAATGAAATTAATCCAAATTAATCTTTAAATATTGAGATTAATATTTCAAAACTCATCCTCTAATAGTATAATACATTTTAGTTTACACCAACTAAGAGTTTTAAATTATAAATGTTTGGTTTTATAAGGTAAATAGCTTTTAATAATAGGTACTAAAGTCACATCATGAAACTTGTTTCAATATGATATTCATAAATTTTGAAGGGAAATATTGAATGGATAATAGTCGTAATTGTTTTCCAAAGAGCCAAGGCTTCCCTTAAAATTTAGCTCTTAATAATACATGGAATTTCAACGCAAATTTGATAGTCAACCCTACCTCTCCTAAATAAATATATGACTATTATATATTTAATATTTCCCTTGAATACTAATATTATTTATAGTATAAGCAATACAAATTAGAAAAAATATATAGGTATGTATGTATGTATGTATGTATGTATGTATGTAGGTATGAAGGTATATATGTATATAATCTTAGTTATATGTCCCTTCTAAAAATTTGAAAATGCCACATGGTGGAATATAAAATATATTGAATAAATCGACATTGTAATTGATCAGTACATTATATATAATGTGTCTTACAATTTAAATACATTACATTGAGAGATAAACAGAATCATTGAGTAGATCCACATGATTACAAACTTTTATTTCCATCCTTTATCCATTTAAAAACTTTTGAATACACATACATATGGCATCATTATGTTGTTATAGACTTTTTTTCTCATTGTTACCCATTTTAGAACATGAAAATACATATAAGTGTGAGATCAAGACACATGGCATCATCGTGAAAATTGGCATTGTTCTTTTGAGAATTAAACTAGATTCTTACATGATAAAATTATTATGGACCAATATAGAATGGGAACATACCTATTATACATGGGTCTGGTATATTAAGAATAATATCAATTAATAATCCAATAATATTATTAATTTTAATAATATAGACTTGTGTAGAACAAAAAATTGTTGAAAGAGATTCTTACCTACCATGAATCATAGGCAATGTATGAAGTATGGCCACATTAACATTTTTTAAGACCCCATCTATGATCTTAGTAGTAAATTGGAAGGAAATGTCTTATTTAGCTGATTTGTCTGGGACACACCTAGGTAAGAGGAAAGGTGAAACTATTGTTGCTCCTACAAGACTTATGACTGTGTGGTCAGGGTATAACCAATGATAACCATAATTATGTTAAATATAGATACATCCTTATTTCATTAAATATATTAGTTGGTGTAAGTTTCATATTAATAGTTGAATACATAGGCATGTAAAATTAATCAGCTATATTTTGTATATAATGCTTAAGCCTATCAATATGAATAATATCAATGTCTTTAAAAAATTATTTTATCATTTTTGGGTGCCTATTTAGTCAACCATAGGAACACATGGTAGCATAAACAACGTCATTCAAGTAATTAGGACATCATAATCCTATTATTTTAGGTAAAAATCATCATCATTTTACTCCACTACTTTGACGTTCTTGTAAATGATTATATAAAGAGTTAATTCCCCATGCAGATCTATTGATTCAAAATCTATGTCCTTATATTCCTAGTTTTTTTCTAAATGAGAATAAAGAGAGATATTGAGTTTGAATAGGATCTACCATTATAATATATTTATGGATGTGATAGTGGAATTTACAAAAGTGGTGAGGGAATATAGAGCTTTGGATATTCAATTTTTATCAATATTATGTTTTCAAATAGATTTAAAAATGATTATATACCATATAAGTATAGTCATGAGGCACAAATCAAAGATTAGTCATGGCCAAATCATGGGAATTAGTTTTAATTTTATACCATTTTAATTTCATTTTGTGACATGTGGCTTCATAGGATCTTTCATTAAGAGGTTTTGATTGATCACGATTTCTTAGAAACTAATTCAACCATATTTTAATGTTTATTGAATTATTTAGGTTTGGATGGATAGATTTATGTAGGATTATGTGTCATTTTAAAAATTTTGAGTACTTTGTGGAATAATGTGGCATTGGCTCATCATCATAAACCTATGTAGCTAATTATTTTATAACTAAGACATGTATAGGTCTAATGTGAATACATAAGTTAGATTATTTCTCAATAAAAATTTAACCAATACTAAGTAGTTAAAATGTTAATATTGTCACATCCTAATTTATTTCTAAGCTGAAAAACTTATTTAATCCATGGATTATTATGGATTTTAGTTGATTAAATATTTATTGATTAATATTTATATCATATGTTGATTATGGGATAGTTATATATTGCTTATTTTACATTATTGATTAGCTATGAGTTAGATACAATTTTATATTATATATATTATTGTCATGTTAATTAGTTTATATAGTAGTATTTTATGGATATATTTATGTTTTAGGATAACTACCTTCATTATTGTGAGGTAGATGTATGATATATCCATCCCTCAAAGTGATACAAAGGGAGAGCATCATTAGATAGGGTGGTGTAGATAGAGGCATTCAGGGATGACAAAGAGAGAAAATAGACACCTATAAACACACCAAAATATTATATCATGTTTTGTGATTAATTTCTTGAGTTCGATAGTTGTAGCATGTTTTTTATTACTTTAATTTAAGTGATTGTTAATATGATTTCTAGTGTGATCTTGATTGATGTTGATGATTATGTTGATTTGGTTATGTGATTTCACTAATCTTGTTGTCATACGTAGCTTATCTTGTATGATTTTATTACTTGGTTGAATGAGTGAATCCCTACATGTTTTACTTGCCTCACTACTTTATTGGGTATAGTTGTGTAGTATAATGATGTGATGTTAGGTGTGCATTGATATAGCAAGTTATATAAGGATTCTATTGCTATTAATTGATTTTTAGGATTAAGGTGATAATAATATTTAGAGGATTATTACTATTTATAATAGTTGTAAATCCTAATGTCAAAAAGATATTAATAGCATTATTTAAAAATATCATTATATTTGATTTAGTGTTGAAGAAGGGTTTAATACTCATAATATATTAAACAATGATGATATTGTTAAAGATTAGGTGAAATCATTTTGTTTGGAAAAGTGTTTATTGTAGACATCCAATTCCTAACACCATTGTGTTGAAATTGTCAATCTTACTCAAAATTTGTGAAAATGCACAATTTGGGCCAAAATCACGTAAATGTGCTACATGGTTTTAGCTTGTCGTATAAAAGTGCTAATTTAGGCTAATGTATCCTTAATGGGGTAAAGCATTCTATGTGATTATTAACTTTTCTCAAATCATTTAAAGTCAAAATAATGAAAACACATTTTGGTGCTTTGGATCACTCTTTTCTCCAAATTCATAAGCACATGGCATGTTGCATTATTTTATGTCAAAAACATCATAAATGGAATATTGGTCCATATGAAATTAAAATATTCTTCTAATTCCATTCTAGTCAAATTACAACCTAGTAATATGACATTCTGACTAGTTTTATTAATTATGTAACCAATTGCCAAAGAATTACATGACATTTGATTGATTCTCACTTAGGATAATTAATTCAAATCAAGAGATTAAGTGGAAAATCCATGAAAGTTATTTAATATCTTTTAATTGGAAAATAATTCTTAATATCTACATCATCAGGTGAAATCATTTTTGAGTTTGCATCCACAAGCCATAAATGTAATAAATATCAGGTTTATGACCTCCCATGCCTCTTTAATGTCCCTTCATCCCAAATATGTATGAGAATATTTATGATTTAAGCCTCGAAAATTTAATGGATTCTTGGCCACAAATATTGATCTCAAGATGATGGTCATGGTTAATTTTTATCAATTGCAAAAATATATAAATAGAAGGGCCAAGACCACCATTTTAAATCTTCATTTGTGTAAACTTATTATGCAAAATTCCTTTCACAAGTTATTTATGAGTAGTGATATAATGATTAATTTGAAATAAGATAACTTAAATATAGGCATACATTTGATATAATATCATGAGCCTAGTTTCATTAGTGAGCAAGAGATGATGAGGGAGCTTTGCCTTGTGTCATTGATGAAGACTCGAGCACGAAATCAAGGGGAAAGTCACATTTTGAGCTGACTTTGATTGATTGTATACTCTTGGGAAGGTATTATGTATGATTTGTTTTAATTGATCTTAATTATCATTTTAAAAACCTTGTTTGAGTGAGTTGCCTTATCTAGTTATGTTCTTATGAATTTTCTTGAGTTTTCTTAACTAATGCTTGATCTATGTTTGTAATCCATCTCTACATCTTAGCACACCTAATGGGACCCATACCCCATAAATTTTATCCCAAGGATTATGAAACCATCATACTAACAAATTTAATTAAAAATCTTGGACTTGATGATCAAAATAAGTGAAAATTTTTGACTAGCAGACATTTTTTGGAAATTGTAAATTTGCCTTGTGTAATCATGATTTTGCTATCAAGAATGCAATACTCAAATCATATAATCATGATTTTGATTTTAATCTTATGGTTTTTAATCTAAATGTGTCTATGGTCTAACTAGTTTTTTGTGTGTAACATTTCTTTGTGATATTATAATATCATGAATCTACAATCACAATATCACAATATTGTGATTCTGTGAATCATGATATTGCCTAAACTTCTAAATTTTTACCTATCTGCTAGTGGTTAGGCTAAATAGTTTGGGTTTGGATAAAATATCATGACTTTGTCTTCAAATTTATTAATCTGTAAGTAGATATTTTGCAAACATAGTTAGAATTTTTCAATTTATACTTTATTTTCCCATGAGTTGCATTTTTACACTAATGGTTGTAGTTTTGTGGATCCGCAATTTTTCTCTATGTTCTATAGGTTTTCAATGTGTAAACCTGAGAGCTATTTTTCCATAATTGTTTTGACCATTCATAAAATTTATTTAAATTAGAATGAAACCCTCTAATATTTGTAGGTCACACGCATGAAAAAGTGATAAATTTAAGCATGGTTAATTCTTGAACCTTCCCTTTGGTGTTTAAAAGGAACCTATATGTTTTTGAAAGTTAAGTTGTTTTGTGAAGTTTTGCAACTAATGCCAAGGGGCCAATAAATTCATCAAACATTTCACTTTTGGTAGTTAAAAATGACACTCACTTAAATTACAAAGTTTTTAAAAGTGTGTTATTTTATGCTAGATCATCTATTACTTGTTTGTTTTTTGTGCAAAATGAAGAGTGTGCTTATGCTCTCCCCCCATCCCTTTTATAAAAATTAGGTGACCAAAATCACCTTTTCATTATGATTATGCCTTTGTACAAGGCATGAAAATAAAGTTGTCTAAGCTCTCCCCAAAACTTGTGTGGTTTTGGTTATCTAAAATCAACCTCTAAAGTCTTTTCACTTAGTTTTATTTTATGTAATGTGGCTTGTGGAGGGAATTTCATAGATTTTTAATGATTTATTTGGGTAAGCTTTGACTTGGGGTTTCATATTTTGACATTGTTAAAACCCTACTCCAATCAAGGTATATAAATTAGCAAAGGGGTTGAGTAGCTAATCTCTCCTTTCATAATGAAAACCTAAGTCAGGTTTGGTTAACCAAGGGATTCCACTAAGTTGTACATGGATAAAATCACTATGTAAAGGAATAAACCCTTGAATAGTAATTTACTCAATATTAAATCAATTGATGTAAGACATATATAGTGTTAGTTACACTAGAACCATTTAGACAATAAAAAATTTAAGTTTTAGAACAACCCCACTTGCCATAGACATATTGTTCATGTAGGATGAGTATGCTGAAGGTCCATGTCACCATATAATCTTTTGGTAGAATGTGGGTGTAAAAAATATACTATTCTATGCACTTTTATTTTTGAATTCGTACTTAAAATCCCCCAAGAGCATGTATATAGATGGATTTCAACAATATCATCCAACTTTGTCAGTTTAGGGATTATGATGATTTATTTAGTTGTATGTGGTCTTTTACTTTACTTGATTGGTCTTTATTTGAGTATAAAACTTGTTTTTAAACATGTCATAACCAAACACAGTTGTTATCCACCATTTCTTAAACAAGGAGGCATTACATTGGTCAAATCCAAATCATCTTTTACCTTATTCAAATCCTCATTTTAAACATTGTGTTTTTCTTTTATCTAAGTAGCATTGTTATGCTACCCATTTGAGTCTAAAACATTTTTCAAAAATCTCCAAGTCCTTCACTTTTTAATTCAAATTTAAAATCTCACATTTCTAAGTTTTAGGCAAATGTGTTAATTAGTTTTTCCATTTGCACTTGACTTGAGTTATCTTGGGTATCATTCCCCATTTAGGTTGAAGATTATTTATAGACTCATCATCATTTGATCATTATGAACTTAGGTAATCTAGCATGTCACTTATGTTCTAATATATAGAACAAAGTTTATTCTACCTCCTATTACCATGTGGTGGTATTGTGCTACCTATTTGGTCTTAGTTTTATACTCAGGAATTATTGTGTGTTTTTAAATCTTGAGTTTCTTGGTTTGCATTTCACCTTCCTAATATGAAGGGATTTCTAGTTTTCTAGTAGAAACTCATTAAAGTTTAACTAGATTTTATGGTATTAACATATCTTTGGCCTATATTTGGTGTACTAGTTTACACTTTAGGTTTCAAAGTTAACATACCCTCTTCCAAATTATATGATTTCAACCTACCCAAGGTTGAGTAATTTCATGAACACTTCTTCTAATTATGTGGTACTATGCCACCTTATTTTTATTATAGTTTATTTTTTCCTTATAACTTCTTTGGAGAAAATTAAAACACTTGTTAATGTTTGAAAAACATTTTCCAAATCTTGTCAAGTGTAGAGAAAATATTTCTAAGCATGACTCAAAGGTGTACTCATGGTCGAGTCTCATATGGCCCTAACTATGAGAAAGAGCCCTTTTATGATAAAAAAGATAATTATATGGTCTTTGAGGACATTACCAACACTGTAGGATCTAAGGAAGACTATTTAAAATATCAACCCCAAGAGGATAAGGATGAAACACTCCTAAGATTGATTGAATCTAGTGCTAGATTACCCTCAGACTTTCTTATGGAATAATTATATACCTTGGTCAGATAAGGAGAGCAAAAATGAGAAAAATCCCTTGTGAAAATTTCAAAATCAAACATACCTTATTCTAGAAAAGGAAAGGAAATACTCATCGAGTCAAAACCTGATGATCAAGATCTTGTCACCCAAATTAAAAAGATAAGTCAACGATATGTAGACCAACTTATCATGGACTTAAATAACTCTTTAGTTGTTACTTCAATACATAATGATTCTTCCAAGGAATGGAATGTGGTTAAAACAACACAACAAAATTTAGTTGAGCATAAAACTATGATAGATCAAGGTGTCTTAATTGATCAAAACAAAACACAATAGGTTTTTCAAAATGCTTCACTAGACATGGAACACACATATTTTAATCATCAAGAACCTCTCATCCCTTTGTAGAATCAAGGACCAAAAAATTAAATATGTATTGAATAAATTATACAAAATAATTTGGCTAGTTTGTATTAGCCAATATGTACTTTAGTGAATCTACCATAAACTCCCCAAAATTAACAAAATGCCTATATTTCAAGGCAATAGATTTCAAGGAACGTTTACCAAATTAGGAATCAATGACTCACCTAATCAACTCAAGGAGATAACCAAAAAAAAGTCATGAATTGTAGGGTGTATATCCCTAAAAAATCTATGCAATAGGCCCACATACCACCCCAACATAATTATGTTCCACCCATGAATGCACAAAACATGCAAGAGTGTAATTCTATGAGAGAGATTGTGTCACGATTGGAGACATGAAAAAGATTAAATAATTATGAATTTGATGAGATATGTCCATATCCATTTGATTTGAGTATTTATAAGTTCCCTTTCCATATCATTTTGAGGCACCTAAATTTGACAAATATAAAGGAAAGGGTGACCCTCATGAACATATTCAGGTATTTTTTGTATTATGCCAAGAGATATCCTACAATAGTGTTTACTTGCTTCTCTTGTTTCCATGAAGTTCATGGGGCATGATTTAGATTGGCTACTTAAGCTACCCAAGGGATCAGTAGTGGATTGGAATGACCTATCTGAAAAATTTGTCAACTATTTATTGTACAATATCAAGCATGAATTAACTATTATTTATTTATGAAAATCCAAATAACATGATGGAGAAAGATTCATAGCATATCTACAAAGGTAGAGAGCATTAGTTGGTCACTTTCAACATAATTTTCCAAACAAATAATTGGTGGATATTTTTGCATAGAATTTACACCCTAAAGTGGCACACAACCTGTGGCTTTATTATGTGAATACATTTGAATAAATCATAGATAAGGGTGTAAATATTGAGAAGGCACTTATTACCGAAAGCCTTGTTAATATTTATATGCAGGGTCAAATGTTAAATCAGACCTAATCACCAGTTCAAATGGTTGTGTAAGATAAACCTAATGGTTTCAATAAGAACACTATCATGGTAGGAAATAGGGTAACTAAAACAAGACATGTACAAATATTTTAGGATTTTCCACCTCTAAATGTATAATTAGATCACCCTAATCCACTAGCCAATTTTTAAAGAGTTGCTCCACAAAGAGTATTCAATAAAATTTTTAGAATTTTTAGAAAATTAGGAGAACCCATTGAGGTAGCGTTCCAAAAGCTCATAGTAGCTAACCTAATTGTGTGGCCTATACCAAGGCCATTTCCTACTTATCAACCCAAACTTGATTGGTATTAATAAAATGAATTTTGTAACTTCCATTATGTTATTGGACATGGTGCTTATAGATAAAATTCAATTATGACACCTTATTAAAGATTTGATCGAGAGTGGTGAAGTTGAGATTAAGCTTAATCCATAAGAGACTAATTAGGATATGGGAATCTATAAAGATGCCTTTCCTAGACATAATCAAAAACTGACAATGAACAAATAAAACCAAGGATAGAATTAGTGGTAGAATCAAAATTAAGGTCAAAATCATAACCAGTATGATCATAATCAAGATCATAATACCCATGCTAATAACCTAGGTTAAAAAAAATGCCTTATGACTATAAAAACACTATGATACATTTATACCACCCACATCACCACTATCACTATTAAATGTTGTGAACTATCTTATGCTTCTTGAAGTATTAGACCCATTGTTATAGGATCAACACCCTCTCCCTCTAGTAATGCTACATTAAGATTACTCAATTTTATTACACCTCTATTTACATAGGTTACTATTTTTAGACCCCATACTTCCTTTAATTATAATGGAACCTCATTGACTTTAAATTTATCTAATATAACTAGATGTTTGTGAGTCACCCTCCAAGGCCCTTTTCCTTTGTATTCTAATTATGATGGCTCCTTGCAACCTCTAGGTTATGTAGTGGCAACAAAATTCTCAAAAGTTACTCTTTTGAGCCCTTTTCCCTCCTTTTCCAACATTGAACCCAAAAATAACATTTTGCCTTTAGATCTAAAGCCAAATACTATGGCAATTAAGGCTAAACCATCTCATCCTAGTATAGAAAAGCTTTATAGTCTATCAGATCAACTAAGTAAAAATCTTGTGTAGATTTCTATTTTGGATCTCTTGTGTATATTTGAAGTCAGTAAAACTATTTTGAATGAACTTTTACAATAATCCACTATGCCCAATGATATTAATCTTGAATAGTTAAAAACACTTGTTAGATATTTGACTTCATTTCACTAGGTTACTTTTGACTAGAAAGACATGTTCACACTCGATCCTAGTCATAAAAACCCACTATATATTGAGGTCATCATTGAAAACCATAAAATCAAGCAGGTTATTATAGACAATAGTTAAAGGATGAACATGGTGTCTCTTAAATTGGTATAGAGATTTGGATACAATATAAAATATATTTAACCAGAGATAATCACCATAAAGGCTTACGATAATGCTGAGAGGGAATATTTTAGTACCATTTGTTTTCTAATCATTTTTGGGTCTGTTTCCCATCACACTTTATTACACATTGTAGTTATTGAGTTTCCTTATAACAAAATTCTTGGTCATCCTTAGATCCATAAATTATAGGCCATTCCATCCACCTTGTATTAGTGCCTTATGTTTCCCCATGATGGGATCGAGGTTACTATTCTCACTGATCTACAAACTTATTAGTATTGCAAACATTTAGAGGTTGAGTTATATAATTATAACTATTGTATTGGTTCTAAATTTGTTTTATATAAGAACAAAGAAATAGTTTCACATCTACCAAAATCTAATTATATCAACCCTAGTGACCTTTCTCCACTTTGACTGATTCATTTCCCATAAATCTTGAAAAATATGTTTTTATAGAAGAGATGGGCATTTCCACGTATCATCTTAAAGACACCTTTCACATTGCCAAGTTTTTTTGGTCTCCTAAATCATTTGGTAAACCCAAACCTTACAAAATCTTTAATAGACCCAAATTGATTTAGAAATAGAAAAAAGAATAATAGAAATCACCTATGGTATTTGTACCTACTACTTGGCCAAAATAAGATCAAGAGGCTATCACTGAGGGAGACTAGTTATATTATGATGGTATTGTTGATTGTTTTCAAAATCTTAAGTATCCTATCACTAATCAGATAATGGATAATTTTAATTATATAAGAAAAGGCCTTGGCCCATGAGCACAAGGAATCCTAGAACCTTTATTAGATAGTATACCTAATTTGAATCATGGTCTTGGATTTATACCACTAAGGGGTGACATCATGAATTTTGATAGTGATTCTTCTAAATCTACTGGTGATAAGACTCTTAGCAGTGATGTAGCATCCCATTATAACCTTTTCAATAACCTTGTTGACTTAAATTTATTTGATTCAAATTCCAGTATGACCATAACACCCCATTGTTCCCTATGCCTTTTTCAATCTGAACTCATTTATTGGGACCATCAAAATTTGGTTATACACCTTGATGAATTTTAGAATGAAGAATCTACTGTAGAATATATGGGCCTAAGAGATAGATTACCCATTGGTGATCATAAACAAGGCTTTGATTTTTCATTAGATCCTTATACCTACTTTAAAGAGTAGGTAAACTTTCTTGGTCATAAAAAAGATAAAAAAATTGAGATATTTAGGTGAAAACCTCTTTGAGGCACTCATTGGTTAGGGAAATAGTAAATAAAAAGACAAGCCCCTGAGTGAAAACCTATTTTAGTTTCTCTTATATGGGAATTATTTCTCATACCCAAAGGACATTCAAGGTTGATCAAGTCCTAGCTCTATAGCCAATACAAGCATCATGTCAAAACAACAACAAATTTTTGAGCATCTTGCCCTTGAGTTTCTAGATATTTTTCCTACTTAACCATTACCTAAGATGGTGGATTTAGATTCATCACATTATCCAAATATTTAGTGGGACCAACAATGAACTATAGTATAATAAGAAGATCATGATCACACATTACCTACTATTCTTGAAGATGGTTCTACACTCCTTGTAGAAAAGACTATGAAAGTGAACCTTGGAACATATGATGATCACAAAATTTTTTACCTTAGAGCTTACCTTAATGTAATAGAGTGAGAACACATTATATCCATTATGAAGGATTGTATTGACATCTTTTCATGGGATTACTCTGACATACTAGCTTAGACCCTGACTTCATTGTGTATCAACTTGTTATTCATCCAGATGACAAATCAGTCAAATAAAAATTGAGGAAGATTCATCCATGCATCACTCTTTTGGTGAAAGCAAAATTGGAGAATTTATTAGGAGTAGAATTCATTATACCACTGGACTATTTCTAATGGATATCAAACATAGTTATAGTCAAAAAAAAGCTATAGGGTATACATATTTGTATTGAGTAGAGATATCAACAAAGCATTCCCAAAGATGATTTTTCTCTACCCAACATTCACATGATTATTGATTTTACTATTGGGTACAAGATGTTATACCTCATGTATGTATTTTTGGATACAATCAGATCAATATAGCCCAAGAATACTAGCACAATACTACATTCACCATTATGTGGGGAACAATCTACTATCAAGTCATGTTATTTGACTTAAAAAATGTTGGATCCACTTATCAACATGCCATGATTATCATATTCTATGACATGATGCATGATATTTTTGAATATTATGTTGATGACATCCTATAAAAATCAATAACACATTATGGATATCCTGACATTCTACAAAGAATCTTTGAGAGACTTTGTGAATATAAAGTATGCCTAAATCCTAAGAAGTATGTCTTTGGAGTCACTTTAGGACAATTTATAGTTTTTATTGTATCACAAAGAGGGATTGAAGTCAACCCTACTAAGGTCAAGGCTACTATATAAATTCCTCCACCTTCAAATCTTAAATAGTTTTGAAACCTCAAGGAAATATCTAGTCTATATGCATGTTTATTTCTCAAATGGCAGATAAGTGCCACCTATTTACACATATCTTGAAGAAATGGCTAACTTTTCAATGGGATGAAGTTTTTTAATTAGTATTTTCCAAACTCAAGACAAATTTGGATAAACTACTAGTTTTGAGATTACCAACACCTGGACAACCATGTCTTCTTTACATTTCAACAATTAAGCATGCACTAGGGACACTTTTAGCCCAACATGATGATCAAGGTAAATAAAATTTAGTTTATTATTTAAGCCACACACTAGTAGATTTTGAAAAAAATTATAAATCTATTGAGAAGGCATGTTTAGCTATGATGTTCACCTCCCAAATTTTTTGACATTATATTCTAAATAATTAAATCATTATTTTTGCTAAGGTGGATCATCTCAAATTTTTATTATCCAAAGCAACTCTCATAGGATGCATGTATAAATGGGTTATGATCCTACGTGAATTTGATATAAAGTATCAAAAATAGAAATCTATCAAAGGGTAGGTTATTCCTGATCAACTTGCATAAGCCCCTATTATAGATACTCAACCGCTTAGATTTGACTTTCTAAATGATTCTATTATGACAATAGAATAAGAACCATAGTAACCTAAATAATGAAATCTATGTTTTATGGATCCTTTACTTCATGAGGATATAGAGCTATCATTTTTTTATTACACTGTAAGGGGGTCTAATTCCTAAAGAGTTTCATATCAATTTTCATTATACTTATAATATGGCTAAGTATGAGGCACTTATTATAGGCCTTTTTATTTTAGTACAATGGGATATCCAACACTTCATGGTATATAGGGATTTTCAATTGATTATCAATCAAACCACTAATCAATATCAAACTAGGGATGACAAGCTTGTTCCTTATAATCACATTATGGATAATATCAAGGCTCATTTTAAATATCTTCAATTTGATCAAGTACCAAAGGCAAACAATAGATCCATCGATGTAATGGCAAAAATTTGGTCAATAATTCAAATTGATAGTAGTGTTAAAGAGTATAAGTTTCTCATTGAAAATATTATATAACTTACACATGTCTTGCTAGATTTAGAAGGGTTATGCATTATTTCTAGTCCTAATCCCCCACCTAAATTTCCTTAGTTATAATATTTTTATAATTACTTTCATGATCATGTTTTTCCACCTGACCTATCCAAAAATTGTCAAAAACTTTTCCTTAAATGCATAACCCATTATACCCTCCTTGGAAACATGTTTTATCAGAAAGGCTATGATGGAATGTTATTTTGTTCTTTATCTTTGGGAAAATCTAAGCTAGCACTTAAAGAGGTTCATGAATAAATGTGTAGGGCCCACACCAACTATGTAGTCTTAGCTAAAAAGATCCTCAAAATAGGTTATTATTTGCCAAAAATAGAGATAGATGCTTGTAATTATGTAAATAAGTATGTTCTTTATTAACAATATGGAAATATGATACATGAGCCTTCCTTACCACTATAGTTGATAATTGCATCATGTTCATTTTTTACTTGGGTCTTTAATCTCATAGGGAAAATAAACACATCTTCAGATGGAAATAAACATATTTTAACTACAATCAAGTATTTTAATAAGTGGATTGAAGCCATTCCTCTCACTTACATTATTGGGAAGTAGATAGACAAGTTCATTCATTACCATATCATCTGTCGATATAGCATCCCAACATGAATTGTATCCAATAATGGTGGATCCTTTATAAATAGAGATGTAAAAAAACTTTGTGCAAAATTTAAAATCAAGCACAAGAAATCCAAACCATGTAAACCACAAGGTAATGGATAAGCTAAGGCATCAAACAAAACCATTGTTATCATTCTCAAGAATATTTTAAATGATATTGGACATAATTAGTAGTTTCTTGACCTTTGGGCCTATAGAACCAATCATCAAACCCATACATGAGCTACTCTATATTACCTTATTTATGGAAAAAAATTATTATCCTGATTGAGATTGAGTTGCCTTCATTATGAGTATCTTAGGAGCATAATGAATATGATGATGAATATAGAGTCTCAAAGTTGTAAGAGCTAGAACTTCTTGATGTTAAGCATTTGGCTACCCTCAGAAACTTACAGGCCTTTCAAAATAGATTGTGTAGAAGCTACAACAAGTACTTTCTCCCTCTAGAGTTTGAGATTGGTGATTTGGTCTTAAAAGAGAACTAAAAGAAAAAAAAAATTGAACACAATAAAAATGGTAAGTTCCAACCTAATTGGTTGGGACCATATGTTATCATGGCAAATTATGGATCAGGGGCATATCAATTGGCTACTCCAAAAGATGAAGAACTTATAGAGCCCATGAACATTGTGCACCTTAAGAGGTTATACGCTTTACATATATTTGAACCATTGTCTACAAGACCCCTTACTTAGGGGTAACTTGTGCTGAAGTTATTTTATCCTACCATTATATCTTAGACCATCCTATCTTGGACCATATTCATTTTTTTAACCTACCTTAGACTATTCTCATAGGATAACCACATTCTTTTATTATGTTGGATAGTTGAATCTTTGGACCATTGGCACTCTGAATCATTTACCTACCAACTTGACTCATTTTATCCCACCCTAGACCATCCTCTTTTAGAGCCTATTCATTTTGGACAATTCTCTTCAAGAACCATATTATTTTCTTATCTTGGGCCATTGTAACTTGAACAATTTTTATCCCTTGACCAATTATTATCTTGATTATGACTCATAGGCACTATGAACACATTCAACACCAAATATAAAATGTATTTTATCATAGATAGTATTTTATAGCTCCTTAAATAGACAAGTGAACATTGATGCATCTTTAATTCAAAATTTTTGCTTGTTGCATGGTTCTTCAGAGTTATCTAGCACTGTACATTATTCTATTGTTATTTTACTAATGATTTCTAGGCTTTATTACCTTAGCAAGATCTTGCTCTCTCAATTTATGATCATGGGCCATTATATCTAAGTTTAGCTATTATTTGAACTTTTACCTATGGACGTGCATCTCCTCAGCTAGGTCTTTCCTTGACCGTTTTTTAATATTTCATTTCTATTACTTATCCCAAAAACACTAGAAAATTATCGACAAAAATAACAAAAACATTATCTTTCACTTTTGTTAAATTTTAATCATCCCACACACTCTCCATTTGTAAGACCATTCTAATTTATATACTCTCATAATTTCGTGATCCCATCTTTCCATTTTCTCTATAACATCAAGCATGTTTTCTTATCATCACTTTTCTTCTATCACATTTCCTAGGAGAACTAAATTTGGCTTGAAGTTCATGTTGGACCTCACATCCATAGAACCATGTAGGTGGAATTCACTTTTCTTAAACATCTAAAGTTAGATAACCACCCCCTTCCTTTTCTTCTTTTCTCCCATTTTCTTTTGAGTTGTTCCCATATCGCTTGGAGGCAATGTTTCATCCTTGTTCTTGTTACACTATTATATAAATTAACGTATCTACTACATGTGCTTGAATAATTGTTTTCAAACCACACTAACATTGTGACTAAATTTTGTTTGTGTGTGTTTATTTATTTTTTATTTGTGCTTTCTTGTCTCTTTATCTATTTTTTTCTCTTCCTTTGTTGTTTCTTCTAGTTTCTTCTTGGTTTTTTGTATTCCTATTTTGTCTTGTTCTTTTGGTTTATTTTCCTACTACATCTTGATAATATTCATAGATCTTAATTATGCATATCTTGATTTCATTTTATTTATTAGTATGTTCTTTCCTTACTTTTATACATTATTATTTTTGCTTAAGTCTTGATTGTTCATATCTTGATTTTAAGGTTTATTTATGTGTTATTTTAATCTTTTTTTATTTAAATGTAAATAATTATAACTTTGGTCTTGGTAGTTTTTATCATTATCCTTAGTTATACGTATTCACATTTAAACCAACTCATCATAATTAAAATGCAATGTCATTATAGGTTACTCATACTCATGATGCATAATTTCATTTTGATATAGAAAGAACCAAGTGCCTTAGATCCAAGTCTCAAAATGAATGCAACTCCAAAGATCAAATTAAGAGTGCACTAATGAAACTATAAATCCAATAGCTTATGCACTAGAATTTATGTAGGATGTGCATCTCTTGGCATACATTGTGAGTCTAATCAAACAATGGTTATTTTTCTTCCATTATTCACTCCTCATTCTATTTTCTCCTGCTTCTAGGTGAACTACATTGGCTTGAGGTCCATTTAGACTATATAGGTAGCACTTAGATACATGACATATCTTGAGTCAACTTGTCCACCTTAATTCTTGCATTTAACTCTTTCATCACTTTGTGCATCTTCATATGCTTGGTTTCTTATGAATGTTTCAATCATTAGATCATCGTTTCTATGTTTGCTCCCACTCATCTTTAATCTATGCATTAGGTTATATCCTTGACCTATTGCTTGCCAATTTTATTTTTTAGGGAGAAATATTTGAACCATTTTTGAATCAAACCATCCCTACAGGGGGATAATTAATTATCAGTGATTAAAATTAGACCTACCAGGGAAATAATTACTTTATCAACCGATCAAATTTGTTCTACTAGAGTACATTATTTCCTTTCTTTGGAGCAAATTTCTCATATTTATTCTAATTCCAAACTCTACAAACTTTTTCCCTTATTTTAGTAATATTTTAATGTGAAACTTATCTTAGGATTGATCTTTTTGTAAGCGCACATCTTGCACCCTAGCTTTGGGTGTGTTCAAGTCACTTATATTTTTGGATTGTATTATTCCCTTTCCCCCATCTTTTGGGGACCATTATATTGTAATTATATTTTTATCACTGAGGATCAATGTATGTAAGCATTATATTATCTAGATTTAATCTATTCCATGGGTTAATTTAAATTTCTTTTTAATAGTCCATCCTTCTCTTTCATCTTAGTATGTCCTCTTGAGGAGGCATCATGAGTCATTTCCTTCTAACTTCTTCTTGATAACACTTTTCTTTGAAAAGATGTTGCTTCACCTAAATATCTCACTATGCCTTCTCAAATAGGGGGAAAATGTAGACATCCAATTCCTAACACCATTATATTAAAATTATCATTTTTACTCAAAATTTGTGAAAATGCATAATCTAGGCCAAAATCACTTAAACACACTAAATGGTTCGATATTGTCATATACAAGTGTTGATTTAGGCTAATTTATCCCTAAATGGGAAAATGCATTTTATGTGATTATTAACTTTTCTCAAATAATTTTGAGTCAAAATGATGAAAATGCATTTTGGTGCTTTGGATCACTCTCTTCTCTAAATTCACAAGCACATGACATGTGTATATGTTATTTTGTGCCAACAACATCCTAAATGGGATATTGGTTTATATGTAATTAACATCTTATTCCAATTCCACTCTAGTCAAATTATAACCTAGTAATATGACATTCTGACCAATTTAAATAATTATGCAACCAATTTCCAAAGAATTACATAAAATTTGATTAAGTATCACTTAGGCTAACTAATTCAAATCAAGATATTAAGTGGAAAAACCATGTAAGTTTTGAGGTTAACGTACCCCCATTTCTAAAAAATGGGGACCCTTGTGTCAAATAATGCAAATTGATACCTTAAAATTGAAAATTTACTTGATCAGATTATATCTAGCATGTTTTTACATTATTCATAACTCTTATTTGGATTAATGGACGTGTCATCAGATGATCATGGTTTCACCCCTTCCAATGTTGCTAAAAATTATTGCTTGTGTTTCTATATTTCAAGTTCAATGTAATCTCATTTGGGACTGAACATGCTTAGGGTTTTGTGCTTCAATGTTAAATTGATATTTTTTTAGCCTTCGATCTATCAAATATTAATTGAATATATTTTAAGTCATGTTATAGCTCTATTCTAATGTTTTAAACCTATGTTCATTTTGAAATAAATTCAAAATTACATGGGAACAAATTATGCAAGAAAACTTCAATTATACCATAAACTTAGTTCAATTTTTATCTTAATTCTTAGTTATGTTTTTCAACATGACCAAACCTTAGTATAAAAATATTATGCTTGGGCCCTCTATGTACCATGACCCCCTGGTATATTTTATTATTTGCATGTTCTAACTAACACATGGTCCCTTTATTATAGAGCTTAGTATAAATCCTTACTTTATGGTTTATCATATTTATTAATATAATAGAAACCTTAGGCTAAGACTTTATGTTGTTTTTTATTTCAAGAGGTCCCCTTTAATATGTTTTAAAATCAACTTAAGACTTTAGCCTAAAGCTTTATTCATATTTATTAATATGAAGGAAAACCTTGGTCCAAGACTTTAGCTTAAATTTTATATTATTCCCAATTTCTAACTTTAATATTTACTATTATTCATAGGAACCAATCACATTCAACTACCTAGATTTCAATATATAACATGCATTTGATCAGATGAGGAAGATATAATGGAATGAGATCAATGTTGAAAAGTCAAACTCATAGTTCATAATAAAGCTTAGGCATTCTCTTGTTGATTTATGGCACATGATGTAATGTACATAATCTAATCAATAGAGCATAGCGAGTCAAAACTCCAACCTAGCCCTAGGATAAATGAGAAGGTGTTGTCACACTCATAGCCAAACAACACTAAAAAGCCAATAGCATTTGACCCTATAGATAAAGATCCAATGGTAATCATTTGATTAGATGAAAATTATCCAATAGTGTGAGATGAATGTTGAAAAGTCAAGACAAATGCATAGATAACACATGGCATAGCCAAAGCACACAAATTAAAGATTGAGCATATTTTAGAGATCAATGGTATGCAGATGAGTGTACACATTTAGATCAATGGTATATAGAGTAAGAAGTATAATTAAGTAGATAAATATCAATAGAGCATGATTAATTTATGTAATCAAGATCAATAGTGTATAGCAAATGTTAAAATGTCAAGGCAAATGTGGAAATTACAAGTGTCACAATCATGGGTAATGCAGTGATAAGGTAATGGCATTCAAATTTTTGGATCATGATTAATAGTCTGCATTGATCCATACAAGAATGATCTAGTAGTGTGAGATCTAATAGGAATTTTCAAAAAATAATGGTCACTTTTTAAGTATTAATGAACAAGATGCCATGGTGATGCCATATCAGAGCCACATAAGCTTGACATGCCAAGTTAGATATTTTTTGGACCTAGGATATGTAAAAATATAAATACAAAGATATAAACACAATCTAAGTCACAAATAGTGCTTAAGTTCAAATAGCTATCACCATTAAATCACTATAATAAATGTTTAGAAAAGCCCTAACATGTTCAAAAGTGTTAGTTTAGCCATATGATCATCATAATCAAGCCAAGAAAAATCATATTATCATATTTGTAAGGATAATTTGATCCAAAATTGAATTATAAATCATTTTTTAGTGATTTAGATAAACCTATAGCCATGGTGGCCTAGAAAAGTGTCTCCAAAGAAGATGTAGAACTCTATTTTACCTCAGATGCAAAAGGAATAGTTTTCAAGGACACATAATTTGATGTAACACCCTTAAATACTAGGGATAAAAATTGGTCAAGCTTGTTTTGGACCACTAAGAATGAATATCCCATCATGAGAGAAGAGGAGAAGAAAGTGTCAACAAGAAGGCTCTACTATGACATAGTTTACATTCAAATGATAGGTCTCCATTATTCCACATCAAAACCTTAGGTACTACATTCTATATACATTCTCTATTTTATTTTTAGAGATGGTAAAATTGATAAGGGCATGTTAATAAATGATCATACTCACAAAAATATAGCTTATAGCTCTACCATAACATTTGAAAAATATTATAAACTACCTAAACCCCAAATAGACCAAAAGATAATAAAAAATTGGGCCAAAGAAAATGACTTAAATATAATCTTTTCCCTATGGTTATATTTTGGAAATCATGTGTTTTCATATTTCAATGATAACATTCCCATTGGTCAATTTAGACCTAAGATAAGAATGATCATGACTATGATGAATAGGTCATGTGGAATTTGAACCACAACATATGTGGACAAAATTTTGGTGACCTTAGTCTATTTTATGGTTAAGAAATAGCTCACCCCTCCCCTTGGTGAAGTGGTTAGCACTTATTTAAGTAGGTAAATATTTATAATTAGGAAGAAAACTAGGAACCAATTCTACATGATATCATACCTCCTAGATACCTTTCTTGCTACCACAAAGATCCCCAACCAAAGGGAATGGTCACCTGATGGGACATAGATAGTATCCAAACACTATTCAATGTTACACATATTAAAATACATGGACCATATCCACTTCATTTATGATTATATTTATCCATCCCTAATCGATGCCATAACTAGGAATCTAATGTCAAGATTTAGCCCCTTGACCAAGAAGTCAATTGAGATTATGGGAGACATCTAGTTGTATCTAGATCATATAATCATTAGGATTGAAGTAACATAATGTACCTACCTCAGATTACAAGTCCATTTGCCAATCAAGTTAGGTAAGTAGGAGGGGACTTACCAAATGTGCAATGGGATAGATGGTTTGTGAAAAACCAAGAGGAAGGGACTACTTCATAACCTCCCTTTGACCATTAGGACTATTTTTTCATAATGGGATAACATTGAGGTTACTTCTAAACATAGGACCTCCTTTAATATCCAAATTTATGAAATAAGGTAGTGGGATCTAGAGGGAAGGGTTAAAGAACACTTAAAGTCTAAGGGAATAAATGTACCCTATGATCATCAACTTGGTCCTTTTGACCCCATATATAAAAGGCCTCTTCATCATTCGAGGTCACCTGGTCTCACCTTCTTGGTCACCTTTTGGAGTCAAATTTAGTTTCCAAAAGGTGAAACCTTTTCTTGGATTGACTCCAGTTGGAGGAAAAAAGCCTAGCAAAAAACCCAATGTTTGAAGAAAAAATCCTTGAACTGGCTCAAGCTTAGACAGATCAATTATATATAATGATGAAGGGCCTCTTAAAATAAAATAATAATATGAAAGTGTTTTCACTTGGATTTTCACCCCTTTTAGATATTTTTACACTCTCCTCATCTAAGTATCACAATGGAAATATCTCACAAGCTATGGGTAACCAATAGGTGAGATGAATCTCTAGAAAGGCTAGTTCCCTTGATGCACTCTTTGAAGTACTTTCCCACTTATCAAATTTTCATGAAAAGGGTTAAGAAGAAAAATTAAAAAAGATAAAAGGTGATGAACCAATAATTATTTTCCTCCTATTGAGTAAACATATACTACTTAGAGTAAATCAAAGCTTATTTCACACAACTCACAACTGAAGATAGATTATTACATAAATGTTTCATATGCTAGGTTTAAGAGGTATATTGATGTTTAGGAGGGATAATGAATGATAATTTGGAGAATAAAGTCATAAACCACTTCTAAAACTCTCATACACTAAGAAATAACACTAACAAATACATATAACATTTACTCTTCTACATACTTAGTGGACAATCAAAGACAACATGCTAGAAAAGACTATCTTTTACTAGGCAAGATAAAAAATACTTGAAAACAAACTCAATTATGTAGCATGTAAGTAAGAAAATTCACTTTTTTATTGATTCAAAATACATCTAAATACAAAATTGGCTAGGATTTCACCATTAACTAATGGAGGCTACTCAAAAGATCCCAAAAGGTCACTACTTATAGCATTTGAGAGAGGAATAAGAATAGGGAAGTCCAAAGGTCACTTGGAAACTTGTCATGATGAGAGAAGAGGTTAAATTTCAATGAGAAGAATATTTGAAACTGACCATGCAAGGTCATGAAGTATAAGTATACATCAAAAACATGAAACTCTTGAGAAGTGGCTTAGGAGTTCTTATTTTGCACAAGAAAATTGCCTTCATCAATCACCCATATTGGAACATCCAAAAACTAAGGATAGATTTAATTATTATAATGAGAGGTAAAGGTTGTAGACATTATTCTCCATGCATTGGTTGTATTCTTAGTCATCTAGAATCTTTTGAAAGTGATCCATCACTACCTGTAGTCAAAGAAAGTCCTATTTTACACACCTTGCACACTTGGCCTCAAATTTGGATTTTGTTTCCCATGAAAACCCATGAAATGGGTGAAATACATGTGCCAATACCATCCATGGCCTTAGATTCATTAGGTACACCTTAAAAGGCTATCTACTTGAAGTTCTCATTCTTCTCACTATCATGTTCACTATGCCAATTTGACTGGTTAAGATGGAGATATTGGTAAGAACACTTAAGATATTTTTTGGAGAATAAGATGAATATAGTGAGTTATAACGAGTCTCTATATTCCTCCCAAAGTTTATTTCATTCCTTGAAAGTCCTTATAACCTATACCATGTACAAAATAATAAATGTAAGCCATTATATACTATGTCCATACAGGTAGGGTGGCACAACAATTTAAGAGGGGCCTTGAAGAGTTATCTGTAACCTCCAATAACTTTCATGGTCATTTCATCGCATTTTAATATCTTTCCATGCTTGTTTTCTTAGTCAGGTCTTTATCTAAGGTTTAGTAAGGATTTTAGGTCACTTTTGCTCTTAAGGTTCATTTAGAAATCCTTGATGTTGGAACTACAAAAAAATTCTATAAATTCAAATTTAAATACAATTTTCAACACCTCCAAACTTCTTGGGTCTCTAAGAAAAGCTTCAGAGAGGATGTGAGCACTCAAAGTTAGCCTATTGAGCTTTGACCTTCATTTCTTGTAGGCTTAAATTAGTTCTAAGCCCCCAAAAGGATATTTTATGTTGTCTCTAAAAAAAGGAGGCTTGAATACCTCTTTAGTGACATAAAAAAAATAATCCAATAGCATATAATTCCAAAATAAGGTAATAAATGACAATGAACCCTCATTTGGATATGATGCCAAAACCCTACCTAACAGGGCTATCTTTACCCTTGATGATTTAGACCATTATATTGATATTATCTCCTCTTTTATTGATTCCTCATATTTTCATAGTTATTATAAATTTTTACACAAAATTTCATCATGTTTCATTACCTTTTGGTCCACCATTTAACCTTATTTCTTAAAAAATGTAGGTTTTGTTCACAAGGGAGTGCCCTCTATCTGAGACAAAATAGAGGGCACTTACCCTATTTGCATAGGAAAAAAAATGTTGGAGGTGTTTTTACTAGTTTTATTGACATTATACACGAAATTTAAACCTTTTTTCATGCCATTTGACCCTCCAACTTCTAAAAAACCCAAGATAGACTATGAATAGGTAGCCTATGTATGTAGCCTATGTATAGGGTGTAAGATGTAGATTATGTATGTTGCTTCATAGAGTCTCTTTTATACATGATTACCTTTTATGAGATAATTTTGGGAGTTTAAAAATCATGTATAATATTTTATAAACCTTTTCATCACTCTAACCTACTACACACCCTTGACACTCCTTACTTAGTCAAGACTGAGTTTCAATTCTTGACTATGTTTTATGTCATATAGGTACACCTGTAGGTGATCATGCCTCTTTTAACCTAATAAAATATCTATAGATAAATTTTAAATCCATTAGGATCATTATAATATTTTTTATCCCATTTTTAAAACTCCTTATGCATTTTTAGCATCCATAACCTCAAAACTATTCACTGCATGTCATGGTCAAACACAGTCAACTATGTTGGAAGGAGTAAAACCTTATAGGTGAAGATTCCTTATTTGAAAGGTAACACCTCACTTTTTGATTTCATGAACATTTTGGGATCATATTAATCATCTAAACTTGATGACTCCATGTTCAAGCCTCTATCTAGACTATGTGCTCTTACAGTCAACTGTAGGTGTGCATTTGGCATAATGGGACACCTGAAGGTGTAGATTGGACCTTAAAACACGACTCATTACATATTCTTGATGATATTTTAGATCATAATTTATATTTTATCTATTTATAACCATTCAACATAGTGGCATAGTCTAGCTTTGTAACATTAGGTGAAGAGGTCTCTTTTAAGATCAAAGTTGTAGATGTCAATGTAGGGTTTTAGTGTTGAAATAGGTAACTTTGAGCCTTCCAAAAATAACCTTACACATATCCTATTGACTTAATAATTGGAATATCTCTTCTAATTCATGTATAATATAAGTTATGGTCATTTAGATGCACTAAGAGTCTTTGTAACCTTGTTATAGGATATCCATAAAATAACTAGGACCTTTGTTTTCACTTTTTGGGGAAAATGTCCATAAACTCAATCATCTTATGTTGGAAAGTGATCCATACTTACATTTTACTATTTTACACATAAAATAGTTCTATCATGACCAAACCACATTCTGGGATTCAAAATAAGGATTTACCATTCTCTAACTTCTTGTACAAGTACCTTCATGGCTCTATGGTACCACCTATAGGTGGGCATTTGCATATACATAGGTAGTAGGCAAACGTGGGAAGTATGCAAGATATATATGTTTGTGATAAATTATATAATTTCAAAAAGTATCCAAATGAACTATTAAAATATTTAAATACTTATCAAATTCTCCATCTCAATATGACATCATCAAGGAGACTCCTATAGGTGTATTTGAGTTGTATATAGGTAGTGGACAAAATTGGAGCAATATGTGTAGATTGATGGCCTAATAAACAAACATAAGATCATTTAAAATCCCTCAAATTCATGTTTTTCACTATGTGGATCTTGAGACAAGTCTCAAGACCTCTGTTCCAACATGATATCCCATTGCAAACACTTGTTACAGAGTAGACAGGGATAAGTAGTGACTGGTTTATGTGATACATGAGATTGCAACCAACCTTGCATATATTTAAAAAATTTAAATGAAATATTTTCAGATATTAATTAATTTAAAAAATTAATACACCTTCATTAAAATTCCATGAATAATCTAGGCAAGCCTCATACATGTGACTACAAGTGAGAGTGAGTGAAAAGTTGACTATGAGAATGGCAAGACTGAATGTTCAGTCCAAGCATGGTGTGATGAAACCAAGAATTAAAATATTTGATAATATGTCCTTGAGACATGGTAAAAATAATATACCATTCCCATGAGACATTTGTAGAAAACCAAACATTCTGTAATCAAGAAAAACTTTAATTAAGACCTCACATGGTGATGCCTTCCTGCAAGATAAAATGACTTGCATGTCAAAGCACAATGAAACATGAAACCAATAATTAATATAATTTTAGAAGATATCCAAGATAATATATAGTCAAAATCATCAAAAATATTGTAAGGACCTATCCAAAATAGAGCAAATCCTATAGGGTGTAGGAAATAGTGAGTAGAAAAACATAGTCAACTTGTTAGAGATGGTTCATAAAGAATGGTTGACCAATAATTGAAATATTATTATTAAAATGAATATATTTGAGTGTACTATCACCCATCAAATGTTTTTTTCTAAAACCTCTTCTACTGGCCATACCAAGTATGAACCTACTGACCATTTTTGTGTGTCTAGAAGGGTGAAGAAGGAACATAATAGTTTTGGAAATTTTTTATAAATTAAAAAGAATTTAAAGGGTTGATATGAGTCTAAATAATATTATTATATGTTCCATGAACTTTTCCTATGTTTCACCTTCTCTCATGGGCCATACAAGTGCCAAACTCCTCTTTTAGTTGATTTTTTAATCTTTAGTTAGATAACCTATAATTTTTATATGGGACTAACATTATTGATATGTTATATAACTTATTATATGTTTCAAAGGAACTTATGACACTTAGACACCTTGAAAACCATTCCACTTGCATTTATGACCCTTAAACAACTATTAAGTGACTCAAAATGTCATATAAACTAATTAGACCATGAATAAGACTAAAAAGGAATAAAAGTACATAAAATGGACTATAAAATACCATATGAAAAAATATTATATCCCTTGAAAATATAAAAATCAAGTTTTTGCCTATAAGGGTCCTAATTTGACCTATAGGGTCACATTTGGTTAACAAATTAGTGACTCATAAGGGTAGTATGCCTACTATACTAAAGACCAATAGCCTTATCTATCCATGTGCTAAGGAATTCAATTAATTATTTAATACAAATATAAATTAATTTTCTAAAACACACACAAAACAACCACAACATGCCAAACAAACACAAAACAAAGCAAGACACCAACAAGACATAAATGTGCATAAGCACTTAGGGAAAACAAGAAAAACAATAGTTATGTATAAAGAGAGAGGATAACCTTAGTATAAATGTTTAATATAGATCCTGTTGACTGGGATATGAATCCCCTCTCCATCTAACTTTGATATTTGGAAATCATTGTGTTGTCTGCATTGAGTGATGACATAAGGGCCACTCCACAAAGCATCAAACTTTTTGCATTTTCATGGTTTAGCCCTATATTCGTCCCACTTTAGTACAATGTCTCCTTATTTTAAGGTTATTGGCATGGATTTATTATCAAAATATCTCTTTTTTTGATCTTGAGATCTTATAATATGCATAACTTGATCCCTTTTTCTTCAAGCTCTATCAACTCACATAATATGACCTCCATGCTTTCATTTTCCATCAACTCTAATTGGTAAATGAGATCCAAAGCTAGTAACTCAAGTAAAACAGGCAATATATCCTCTCTTCTAGAAAAAATTGCATATGGTGAGTTTCCAATGGTTCTCTTGGGGGTGATTCTACCAGTACAAAGAGTTGTCTTCAATTTGTAATGCCAAGTTCTCTAGTTCTCCTCTATTGTCCTCTTGATAATCCTAATTAGATTATTATTAGTGGACTTAGCTAGTCCATTCCCTTATGGATAATAATTGGAGGAAGTACAAAGATAAATACCATGTTTTAAATCCCACTCACTTGTCTTCATTTTTATGAAAGCCAATGCATTGTCTAAAATTACTATTGAAAGAGCCCCAAATCTTATCACTATGCCTTCAAAGAAGTCTAAAACTAAAATTTCATTTAATTCCTTGAGAGATAAAGCCTTCACCCATTTTTTAAAGTAATCTATGGAAGCTAACACCCACTTATGACTAACACTAGAAGGTGGGCTGATTAAGCCTATAAAATCTAGACCCCATTGTATAAAAGGTTGGTCTACTTGTATTGGATGAAGATGTAAGGGTATAAGATTTTTTTATCCATCAAATAGATCATATTTTTAACATTTCCTTACCCAATCATGAGTATCTTTAAATAAACTGGGCTAAAAATAACCATCTCTCATAATCTTGGCAGTTGTAGTTCTTGGAGCAAAGAAGCCACCCATTAATCCATCATGAAACTCAAACAATATCTTCTTAACCTGATTTGATTAAACACATCTCAATATTACACCTAAGAAATATTTATTAAATGATACTCCATAAATAAGTACATAAGGAATATATTGTAATCTGAAGTACCTTCTTTTGGCACTATTTAAGCCTTGTGGACACTCATTGATTTGAAGAAAATGGATCATTTATTGTGTCAAAATTCTCATTGGTGAAGATGAAAATATCATAGGATCATATTGAAGATTTAAGGCATCTTATTTTTGTTTACTCAAATCTGAATCAATGAGCTCACATAATCCTTTCCCTTTCACTAGTTTGGTTATCTTGATTTCTACATCATACTCCATCACTTTTGTAATTCAACCAAACCTTTTTTTCATTCAAATCTCTACTCAAAATGAATTCTTTGACATAATGATGGGGTGCCAATATATGAATATTTTTTTAGATAACATGTGCCTAAACTTATTTATACTTTTAACAAATAAAAGTACTTACCTCTCTACATACATGTACCTTACCTCATAGCCTTCTAATCCTTGACTAAAGAAGGCAATAGGCTAATCCAAGTTTTCTTCATTTGATTAAGTGAGCATGAAAAATATTAATTATTCATTTATAAAAGTATAAAAGATGAAATCCTTTGATAAATCAAGACTTTCAAGAGTTGGATATTGATAAATAGCTTGCTTGATCTCTTCAAAACTCTCTTTCCTTCTCCTTGTCCAAGTAAACACTTCACCTTTCCTTAACATAGAGGTAAGAGGCTTGACTAGATTATAGGAATAAACCTCCTAATGAAATTTATTTTTCCAAATAATCCTTACAAAATTTTCTTGTGTTTGGGTCAAGTCAATGCCAAGATTGCACTCACCCTTTCAGGATCTATGGATATGACTTTCTTTGAAACAATGTATCGAAAATGTTTTCTTTCATTGATAATAAACACACCTATTTGGAATGAGAGAGATTCTAAACTCTCTAAATCTCTCAAAAATCTTCCTAATATGAGTCAAATGATCTTTTACATCTTTAAAAAAAGATCGTGATATCATCAAGATACACCAACACTATATCATTTATTAGGCCTTTAAAATCCATATTCATTGCACATTGAAATGTTACCCCAACATTAGACAAACCAAAAGGGATTTTATTATAAGCATATTTTCCCCATTCAGTGGTAAAGGTTGTCTTGTATTGATCTCCTTCCTTTACCAAAATTTGATTATACCCTGAATATCCGTCAAGGAGTGAGAACCTTTCACTACCTGCCACAACTTTAAAAAATTTCTCAATGGAAGGAAGAGGATAATGGTCCTTCAAGGAGACTCTATTAAAATATCTAAAGTCAACACATAACCTTATTTCCCCATTCTTCTTCCTTATTGGGTCTAATTTTTCCAACTAATATGAATGCTTAATAGGAAAAATGATCTTAGACTCAATAAACTATGTAAGCTCCTTTCTCATGAGAGGCTCAATCTTAGGATTGATTGGCATTTGCTTTTGCTTGATAGGTTTAGCATTATCATCTATATATATGGTATTTTGAGATAAGTTTGGGTTAAATCCTTTTAAATCACTATATTCCCATGTAAAGACATCAAAAAATTCTTTACATAATTCAATGAAAGCATATCTTTCTTCTCTAGTACATACCTTCCCAAGAGTAAGAAACTTATCTTTGAATATTTGTATTCTCCCATATTTTTCTTGCTTAGTAGACATGCTTACCTTTTTCTTCTTCTTCTTCAATTGATCATCATCATTGAAAATAATCTCAAGTGTGACTAAGCCCTTATGGATCTTATTTGTCTTTAATTGTATAATATGCCCTCCATATTGTTGTTATAGTTTGGACTAGTTCTTTGAGAAAAACTCAGCCTCCTCTTGTATAAAGAGAGCTATTTGTTGGTCACTATCAAACACTTAGCCAATTAGTGACATTGTCAAGTATAGAGGGCCTTACAATTACTGTGATATGAGGTTGGTTCTTATCATCTCTTATTTCCTTTGGAATATAAAACTTTGCTCCAACGGTTGCCAACCTATCAACATGTTTGTTATCTTCTCTTGGTATAGATTGAATCTTTAAATCTTGGAAATATTCTACAATATCCCACACACTATGCTTATATGACTTAAGCAAAGAGTTATTAGTCATATTTTGACCTGTCACTTGATTTACAACCAACTCACTATCACCATAAAATTGTAACTCCTTCACACCTCTACTCCTAGCCCACTCAAGGCCATGAATGAGGTACTCATATTCTACTACATTACAAGTACAACTTAAATGAAATCTGAAAGTAGATTAATACCTTTCCTTCTATGGAGAAACTAACATTGTTCCACCACCTAATCCAACCTTGCTTCTTGATCCTTCAAAATAAATTTGCCATGGAAAATCCATAGTATCATTTAGATTCATTAAATTTCACATGAAAGAGCCTTCTTCATGAAGGCAATACATCCAAAACTAGATTCTTCTATGAATTATTAAGGATCATGTTCATAGTGTTCATCTCCCCATTCATCTAAATGTATTTTAGAAACTCCTTCATGAGAAGAAGTTGGAGTTTGATCCATGTGAAGTTATTCCTCATATATAATAGCATAATTAACATTTGAAACCTTAGGCATGTAGGGATATAAATTATTGTGATGAATAGGTTCTGATTTGATCTTTACCTTGGTACCATACTTTGTTCTAAAAACCTTATATGACCAATTTGCTACTAAGTATCCACCTATATTTGTTGTAAACTCTCTTGACAAATAAAGAACAAAGTATGGGGGTAAATCTAAAACAACCACATCATGAGGGATGGAAAAAGTAGGACAACCATGTAAAATAAAATTTAGATCCTTGACTACTCCCAAGGTCTTTTCTAGTGACCCATCTAGTTGTACAACTCCTTTAGCCATTGGCTCATACTTGAGGCATAGTTTATCATCTATTGACTTGGGCATGACTGAATTACTATCCCCACTATATTTGATACAATTATGGACTAAAAAATCACCAATGATAAAGGATAGATAAAAATTAGGACTCTTATCAATTTTCTTTACTTGTCCATCAATGGGCTAAGTTCCATTCACCAAAACAATATTTTCAGTCCTTGCTGGTCCAGCTAGTTTACTTAGTCTAAGTAACTCCTTTTGAAGAATATTTTTTTATACCAATCTTTCCAATCAATCCCATAATGAAATATTATTGTGTAACTTCTTCATTTAATCTAAAATATTGATAAAAATATTTTTCATCTTGAATTATTCTTTGGAAGCACTAGTACCTTGCGATGTAGCATGTAAAGATGGATGTGTAGGAACTAGTCTTGAATTCTAATATTTTTTAGTTTGCTACACCTTATGAGATAAGTTATACTCATATACTATTGGGGGTGATGGATGAGTCAAAATAGGTCATTGATTTGTCCCTTGTGTCTCTTATATAGCCCTCTTCTTAGATCTACTATTAGAAGAACACTATCATTCACATTATTTAAACTCCCCAAATGATTAATGGCACAAAATTATCCCTATAAATGATTCATAAGAGTAAAATCATATTTTTTTATCCATTTTCCATTCAATTTTTCATTGTCACCTCAAAATTGGGAACTTGAGGTACTTGACTCCCTTGCATTATCATGGTTTGACTAGGCATTTCATTGGCATATGCAAATTGGCCTTGATTTTGGTGACATGAAGGATAGCATCATTGTTCTTGAAAAAAATTATTTTGAGTGGGAACAAGATCTCTATAAGATGATGGGGAATTAGGATTGAAATTTTGGTAGGCTCTTTCTTGAGTTATTTAACATTGTCTTTGAGTATTACCTTGAAAAGGAGGCCTACTTTCTTGTCCAAATTGATTGTAGGGTGGATAAGGTCTATAATTTTGAACTTGTTATATTTTGAGAGAAACCAATTCATTAGTAACACTTTGAATCAAAATCTTGACTTCATGAATATCATTAGTATGGGTACGGTCAAACTTCTCTTGGCTATTAGGTAAAGGAGCCAAGATAGGTTATGTAATTTGACTAGGAGGTTGTAAATTAGGAAACAATGGCATTAGTGGTCTAAGAGAAATATTTACTACTTGAACAAGATAATTATTATAATTAATAGCTATCTCATAGGCAATAAGTAGTGTTTTACCAACCATGGATTGGATCATCATGGCTAAAGCACTATTTAATGCTTTTAGGTAATACAATAAGGCATAATTTGGAGTGGGTCTCACAAGGGCTAGGATCCTATCCCATGTATTTTGAATTATAGAGTTAAAATCTTACATAAACTCTTGATGATCCCTCTTGATAGTATTCAATTTCTCATCTAGTGATAAATAGTCACTCTTCTCTTCAAACCTCTTAAATAATATATTTCCTAGTTCATCCCATGAAGCAATGGAGGCATGAGGTAGAGTTCCATACTAATCTAAAGATTTCTCTTTGAAACATAATACCAATAGCCTGATGGATACATTCTCTTGAGTGATATTATGGATGTTTTAGAAGTTTTCCATGTTTCTAATGTGTTTAATGGGAGTAATATGACCATATCCACTAAAATATGGAATACTTTAAGGGCTGCTCCAATAATTTGGTCATATTAGGCAAGATTCAAAGGAGATGATCTAGTGAAGGTTACAAAAGGAAGGTTTCTATCCATATTGGAAAGTATATTTTGAGTATTATGGGTTAAACCAAGTAGAAATTTGGAATTCTTATAAACTATCTCCCTTGAATAAGGATGAGTGTTCACAAATCTAAACCTTTTAATAGAATAACAAGGTAATTTCACAAACTCAAAAGGTAAACCTTTAACAACAGGCCTAGTGGTCACCCTTGGCATGGAAAACAAGGACTGGGTAATAACCAAAGAATTTAAAACTTAGTGGAGTCTCTAGGTACCAAATGTAGATGTTCTTGTAACTACAAATATGCCAAGACCAACACCAATCTTGGACAATCTTCTAGGACTTAGAGTCCCATTAGGTATGACAAAAATAATTATCACTTGGATTTTCACCTATTGAGGAGATGTCTCATTTCTCCTAATCCAAGTGGCATAATGGAAACATATTACAAGCTATGGATAACCAATAGGTGAGATGAATCACTAGAAGGGCTAGTTCCCTTGATGTACTCTCTAAAGTACTTTCCCACTTATCAAATTTACATGAAAAGGGTTAAGAAGAAAAAATAAAAAAGATAAAAGGTGATGCACCAATAATGAGTTTCCTCCTATTGACTAAACTTATAATACTCAAAGAAAATCAAAGCTTATTTCACACATAACTCACAATTTAAGATAAATTGGTACATCAATGTTTAATATGCTAGTTTTAGAAGGTATATTGATGTTTAGGAGGGATAATAAATGATCCTTTGGAGAATATAGTCACAAATCACTTATAAAACTCTCATACATTAATAAGTAACACTAATAAATACCTACAATAATTACTCTTCTGCATACTTGGTGGACAATCAAAGACAACATGCTAGAAAGATTATCTTTTACTAGATAAGATCAAAAAGATTTTCAAATAGACTCAATTATACAACATGTAAATAGTATAATTCACTTTTTTATTTATTAAAGAGACATTCAAATACAAAATTGTCTAGGTTTTCACCATTAACCAATAGAGGCTACTCAAAAGAGCCCAAAAGGTCACTACTTATAACATTTGACGGAGTGAGAAAAGGGAAGTCTAAAGGTCACTTGGACACTTGTCATGCTAAGAGAATAGGCTACATGTGGATGAGAATAATATTTGAAACTAACCATGTGATGTCAAAAAGTACAAATGTCCATCCAAAGCATGAAACTCTTGAAAAGTGGTTTAGGAGTTCTCATTTTGCATAATAAAATTGACTTCATCAATCACCCCTGTTAGAACATCCCAAAACTGACTAGGGATATATCTAATGATTAAAATAAGAGTAAATGGTTGAAAGCATTCTTACCTATGTATTGGATACATTCCTAATCATCTAAAATCTTTTAGAAGTTATCCATAATTTCTTGTAGTCAAATAAACTCCTCTTTCACACACCTTGCACACTTGGCCTCAAATTTGGCTTTATTTTCCCATGAAAATATATACAAGGGGGTGAAATAATTTTTTCAAGATGATCCATAGATTTATAGGCATAAAGCATATCTTGAAAGGCCATACACTTGAAGTTTTCACCCTTTCCACTATCATGTTCACTATGCTAGTTTGACTAGCTGAAATGGAGCTATTTATAGGAACACTTAGGATATTTTTTGGAGCACAAAATGAATATAGTGAGTTATAATTATTATTTAGCTTCCTCTCAATGTTTATTTCATTCCTTGAAAGTCCTTAGACCCTAAAAAATGCACAAAATAGTTAAAAAATCCATTTTATACCATGTATGTAGATGAGGAGGGGCCTTGAAGAGTCTTATATAACCTATAACCACTTTTATGTTCATTTCATCCCATTTGGATATCTCTCCATTCTTGTTTTGTTAGTTAGGTCTTTATCTAGGGTTTATTAAGGGTTTTAGGTCCATTTTGTTCTTAAGGTTCATTCCTAAATCCTTGAAGTTATAAATACCAAAAAAATTTAAAAAATCAAATTTAAAGACCCTTGTCAACACCTTTAAACTTCTTGGGTCTCTATGCAAATCTTTATATAAGGAGTGAGCACTCAAAGTTAGCCTATCAAGATTTGACCTTCATTTCTTATAGGCTCGAACTGGTTTTAATCCCAAAAAAGGATATTTTATTCATTATCTACAAAAATTAGGCTTTAAAACCTCTTTAGTGACCTCAAAAACATGATCTAGTATGCTATAATTCCCACCTAAGGCTAGAAATGACATTGACCTCTCATTTGGATATTAGGCCAAAACCCTGCCTAACAGGCCTATCTACAACCTTGATGATTTATACCATTATATTGATATTATATTTTTTTTCTTGATTAATAATGTTTTAATAGGTATTATCTACATTTACACACATTTTTATAAGGTTTAATTACCTTTTGGTCCACCATTTCACCTTCCTTCTTAAAAAAATGTAGGTTTTGTTCACAAGGGAGTGCCCTCTATCTGAGATAAAATAAAGTGCACTTCCCCTATTTACCCAAGAAAATAAAATGTTGGAGGTGTTTCTCCTAGTTTTATATACCTTAGACACAAAATTTTAACCTTTTTTCATGAAATTTGACCCTCCAACTTCTAAAAAACCCAAGACAAACTGTGAACAGGTAACTTGTGTGCAGGGTATAAGATGTAGATTGTGTATGTTGCTTCATAGAGTCTCTTTTATAAATGATTAGAATTGATGAGATAATTTTTGGAATGTAAACATAATGGAGAATATATTTTAAACTTTTTCATCACTCTAACCTACTACACACGCTTCACACTCCTTAGTCAAGACCGAGTTTCAATTCTTGACCATGTTTTATGTCATAAAGGTACACTTGTACGTGATCATGCCTCTTTCAACCTAGTAAAATGTTTTTAGATCACTTTAAAATACCTTAAGAATATTATATTCTTGTTTTATCCCATTTTTAAACATCCTTATGCTTATGTATCATTCACAACCTCAAAATTACTCACTGCCTGTCATGGTATAACACAATCAACTATGTTGGAAGGAGTAAAACTTGGTAGGAGAAGATTCCTTGTTTGAAAGGTAACACCTCACTTTTGGATTTCATGAACCATTTTGTATCATATTTAATCATTCAACCTTTATGCCTCCATATTCAATCATCTATTTGGACTATGTGCTCCTACAAAGATGTTGGTGTGCATTTGGCATAATGGGACACCGTAGGTGTAGATTGGACCTTGAAAAACCATCCATTAAATATTATTGATGATATTTTAAATCATAATTACCACTTTCAATATTTAAAACTATTCAACATGGTGGAATAGTCTATATTTGCAACATTAGGTGAAGAGGGATCTTTTAGGATCAAACCTATAGATGTCAATACAGGGTTTTAGTATTGAAATAGGCAACTTTGAGCCTTCCAAAAATGACCCTTCACCTATAATATTGACTTAATATTTGGAATATCTCTTCTCATTCATGGATACTAAAAGGTATGGTTATCTAGATGCACTAAGAGTCTTTGTAACCTTGTTGTAGGATATCCAAAAAATAGTTAGAACCTCTATTTTCACTTTTTAGGGAAAATGTCCTTGAACTCAGTCATCTTATGTTTGAAAGTGATCCATACTTAAATTTTCTAATTTTACACCTCAAATAGGTCTATCATGACCAACCCACATTCTAGGATTCAAAATAAGGATTTACCATGCTCTAACTTCCTGTACAAGTACCTTCATGGCTCTGTGGTACCACTTGTAGGTGGGCATTTTCATATACACAGGCAGTAGGCAAACTTGGGAAGTTTGCAAGATATGTATGTTTATGATAAATTATATGATTTCACCAAGTATCCAAATGCACTCTTAAAATATTTAAACACCTATCCAATTCTCCATCTTAGCATTACATCATCAAGAAGACTCTTATAGGTGCAATTGAGCTATATGTAGGTAGTGGACAAAATCAGAGCAATATGTGTAGATGTATGGCCTCATGAATAGACATAAACTCATTTAAAATACTTTAAATTCATGTTTTTAACTATGAGGTTCTTGAGACAAGTCTCAAGACCTATGTTCCAATGTGATATCCCCTTGTAAACATTTATTATAGAGTAGGTAGTGATAGTTAGTGATTGGTTTGTGTGATACATGAGCTTGAAATAAACCTTGCATATATTTAAAACATTAAAATTAAATCTCTTAATCTCCTAATGAACTGAATAAATTGATACACCTTCATTACAATTCCATGAACCAGCTAGGCAAGACTCATACATGTGACTATAAGTGAGAGTGAGTGAAGAGTTGACTATGAGAATGACAAGATTAAATATTTGATAAAATAATGATGTGATGAAAATAATAATGAAAATAGGTCACCATATGGAATTTATACATGGTAAAAATCACACCCCATTCCCATGATACCTCTGTAAATAACCAAACATTTTGCAACCAAGGAAAACTCTGACTAAGACCTCACATGTTGACACCTTCCTACATCATGAAATGACTTTCCTATCAAAAAAACATGAGACATAAAAAAATAATGAGTATAATTTTATAAAATATCCAACATCATCAATTAGATTGTATGGACCTATCCAAACTAGAGAAAAATGTATAGGATGTAGGGAATAGTGAGAAGAAAAACATAGTTAACTTATTAGAGATGGTTCATAAAGCATGGTTGATAAATAATTGAAATATTATTATGAAAATTAATAAATAATTATACTATCACCCTTGAAATGTGTTTGGTCTGAAACCTCTTCTACTGGCTATACCAAGCATGAACCTGCTGACCATTTTTGTTTGTCTAGAAGGGTGAAGAAGGAGCAGAATGATTTTGGAAATTTTTTTATCACTTATAAAGCATTAAAATCACTAATATGAGTCTAAGGAATATTAATATACATTTCATGACCTTCTCCCATGTGCCACTTGCCTTCATGGGCCATACAAGTTCCAAACTCCTCTTTCGTTTGATTTCTTGATTTTCAACTAGATAACCTACAATTTTTAGATAGGAGTAATATTATTGATAGAGAATCTTAATTCTTGGATGTTTTAAAGTAACTTAGGACACTTGGACATCTTGAAAACTATGCCACTTGCATTTATGACCCCTATATGGCTATTAAGTGACTCAAATGTCATATAAACTAATTAGACCATGACTAAGGCTAAAAAGGCATAAAATTACATAAAATGGACCATAAAATACCATATGACAAAATTTTAGACCTATAAAACATATAACAATCAAGTTTTTACTTATAGGGGTCGAATTTGACCTATAGGGTCAAATTTGGTCAACAAAAAGAACAAGCCATCTTGTCAATCTGAGAAGATAAATTCAATAAAATTGAAGACACCATGATTGATTTATTAAATTATTTAAAGTCAGTCAAAACCAAACAAGAGTCAATGGATAAACAAAACACCATGGATATAGGCCAATCTAGCCAATGGAAGGCTTTGAGCTACCAAGTAAATGATTTGATCAAAGTCTTAACTAAAAAAAAAATCCCTAAATTTAGGACAATCGGCCTAGCTCACCTAAATATGGCTATGGATATATTAATTGATAAGATCAAGGCCCTAAGAAACTAGTTTAATTAGCTGGAAAACATTTCCAAGGACCTCAAATATCAAAAAGATAAAATGTTGCACATATTGGATAGCTTGATCAAATAGCCTACCACACTTAGTCCCTTAGGTCTAATAACTGATGAGGAATTCAAGCTTATAACTACTCAATTCATGAAAAAGTAAGGAATAAAGGACAAGGGAAAATAGGGTTTGATAACAAGAAGGTTATGAGCCTACTCTTATCATCAGAAGAAAAGAAAAGAGATGCTAGGAGCATCAAATAATATTTGAAAAGAAATGAAAAGGATCTCAAGGACCTATAAGATCAATACAAAGAGTTGTTCATGAGACCTATCATGGATATCTAGTTGATCAATGAATAACATTATAAAATGAAGATCTTGCATGAAAGGCAAAAGATTGTGACACCATAAGGGTCATCAAGTTAGTTAAGATAGGAATATTCCTTTTGTAAGTGAGCTTGTATACTTAAAGTGAACTTTGTTCTTATTTGTATTATTTCCCACATTCCTTAGATTTTTTTATAATGTTGTATAGGATTTGAGATTATGCTACTTCATGTCATACATTGGCTAAGCTCATGCTTAAATTATATTTAAGCTTTGTCAAGGTTTTTAAAATGAAGATAAAAAAATGTCTTTTCTCTGCCTTACCTTTCCTTTTTCTTCTTTTTTAATCAGATCACTCTAGCTTAATTTTCATTATAAATATCCATCTTAGATTAGTCTTTAGATTAATTATTTATCATAATTCACCATTCATAGCATAACATATTTCATATTTTACATAGATTATCTATTTGGCCATGGTGGCTCCCAACCACCAAACATTATAAATATGGTGAAATAATCCACTTTCTTTGCCTCTATTTCATCAACAAATAATAGGATTATCACAACATATAACTCATGTGCTTAATTATTATAATTCTAAAATGAGAAGTGTTATTGAACACTATAGGCACCTATGATACATATTCAAACATCAACAAGAGGGGCTTCACTAGTAATAGAAGGAGGGTCATTAGATATTTGTATATTTAAAGTATCTTTGCTCATTCTTGTGAATTATGTTCAAAGATTAGTGTAATCTTTGCACAATTATTTCATTATTTACTCAAGTATGTAAATATAATTGATCTTTATGGTCTTATACCAATCTTTATGCTTCCTTTAGACAAATATAGTTGTTCTTTGAAGATCCATGACAAATTGTCATAAGGATAGCTTAAGATTTATAAATCCAAGGATTTTAAGGTTATCAATAGCTATTTTATTCAAATATTAATATATCCTTTGAAAATTTGAGTTTATTTTAACTTAAAGATGTAAATGTCATTCATATTCAAGTATTTGGACATATCTTTGAGCTAATTTAGTTAAAAATTGATTTCCTTTATCATTATTTATACATGTTTGTGTAAAATTTGCTTAATGTGCAAGTCTAATCATTGTTCTTTATAAAGATAAAGATTTACAAATCATATTTCAAATAGGGTTTAAATATTTTACAAACTGGAACTAATACAAGTAAGATCCTCATCTAGGTATGGCATCATTAGGTGGATCTTCTATCATTATGCTTGGCTAGGTATATGACTTACCAAAAAATCTTGAAAGGTATTTGCCTTCATTCAGACTTAGTAATGTTGTTACAACTGAAGAACATGTTAAATATTTCAAAGCTACTTTGAGATTTCTAAATGTAGTTCATGAAGATGTAGCATGTAGAATATTTCCATTCGCTTTCAAAGATGTTGCATATGAATGGCTCCTCAATCTTCCATAAAATTATATCATTAGTTGGAATGATTTTAATAGGATATTTATTGATTAATTTGGTAAAATCATCAGTCCTTGTGTCTTGTATCAATAGTTCACCATAGTTAAAATGGATCACAATGAGCCCATAAGATCCTTTAATACCATATCTAGAAGGTGTTCAATAAAACCATAGATTCTTATAAACCTATTGAGGATTTAGCCTTAGACATTTACAAGGATGATTTGGATCTCATGACTTCTATATTTTTTTAAAAATTTATTGGAGTCATAAACACCTTGGCCTTGGCTTATGATGAAGCTATAATAATCAATGATCAAATGCAACCTCAAGGTCATCTTGTGTATGCTATCCCAAATATCAACCCCAATTTCCCTGCACTAAGTGTCATTTATAATACTACTTAGAGTGTGTCTACCTTAAATTAGACATGAGTCTTGAATCAATTACCTTTAAACCATGTCCATCTTGGCCAAAATTTGGGGTTCTTGAATAATGCTATAAATGGATTTCATGTATAGGAACAAATTGATTTAATGCAAACCACTAGTCATAACAATCAATTTCCTAACTTTGAAGCACCAACAAATGAGAATGAATTAATACTTATGATGGTTCAAAATCTGAGAACTAATTTCCTTCAATAGCAAAATCAAGTGGGCAATTCTAGGGAAAACTCCAACAAAAACTATGTTTCTCAAAGGTTCAATAGGCCTAAAAATATGTTTCATGATAACAAAAATAATAGGTCATCTAATAATGTATATGAAATGAAATTTGTGATTTAGGTCTAGTTGTTCATTGTAATGTCTTTGAAGCATATAAACATGAAAAAGATACATCTGAATCCATGTTTAATAAAGATGACATTATAGGGACATCTATATTTACAAGGACATCTAAATCCTTCATGGTACAAGCTTTTCATTTTCCATTTGAATAATAAAATGAACCTAAAGATGCTCTATAATAAGGAATATCCATTCAATATGAGAATCCCCATGAACAAGATTAGATACAAGATAACCTCTCTTTAGAAGATAGTTGTGGGGACAATTAATATGAGATCATTACTAAAATTGAGGATATCCCTGAATAAAATGACTAGTGGAAATATTTATACCAGAATTTTATAAAATAAAGTGAGGTATTCCAAGATAAAAATGTCATTATAGAAATCCTAAAGCAAGATGAGGTGGGAATTGATTGGGTAGAAGAGATGTCATTATTCACAGAAAATGAAGATAAAGCTATTATATCAAATTAGGAATTTCTATGTGACACCTTCAAAAGGTTAGAAGTATGTGATCAACTTGATTCAAATGGTAAAGTTTAAAATGAATTTCATGTCCTTTCAATTAATCATGATGAAATAACCTTTTGAGATGACTTGGAAAATTTTGGTGTAAATATTGGTAGACCATTTCCACCTCAAGCTGAACTTAATAAAGACCTCAGTCTAAGAATGCTAGCTAAGTTGCCATATTTAAATGATGATGATATAAGTTTCTATCAGTCTATGAATGAAGGATATTTATCACTCTTAATATGATACATAAGGATTTAGGAAGAAGATGATTGGGTTTTAGATCCATATCTTCAATCTAGGTACTAGAGAATGGAAATGAGGGATAAAGATACATCACATAGAAGACATTAACATACAAGTGATCTTATCCCTGAGAAGAAGCCACTAAATGGAAAATATCATGATTTAAGGTTATATGATAGGCTAAATAAATTTTCATTTTATCTTGGAGGTAAGTTCTTTGTGAAGTTAGTGTAGGACTTAGTTTGGGTTTTTTCTTGTTTCTTTCCTTCTTGTCCCTTATTTATAGATATTTATTTGATTTTTATTTACTTATTATTTGTTTGATTTTTAATTAGTGTGTTTTATTTCTATTATTTGTTCCTTTCTTCTAATAATCCCTTTTGGACAACCCTCAACTCAGAATGCATTTTAATTCTCAAAAGGAACTCCATAATTTAGAAATGTAGGTATGTTTTCTCAGCATTGGTTGATCATAGATTGTTGAAATATGAGATTATTACTATAATTTAGATAAAATAGTAAATACCAATGGATAAGTTAACTTTTCCCTAAGATTTTAAACTATGTTATGATCTAAGCCTAGTTTTAAGAAGGATTGCACATGTAGGATGAAAGCTTAAACTATTGAGACACAATCATGTTTGCACTTAACAAACATTATTGTTTGGGATTAAATATATAAAAAATGATGATTTTATGAAGATAAAACATGTGACCAAACCATAAAACTTGGATAATCTAATTCCAAACCTTTGCTAAAAAGTTAAAATATCTAAAAACTACAAAAAATAAGAGCTTAGTGTAAAATTCAAAAAAGCTTTCTAAGCAAGGGTGATTCTAGTAATCTCCATCGGGTATATGGACACGTAGATAGTAGTGGAATAAGGCCTTGAATAGAACCAAAGGCATCTCAATCAAGGCTATAGATGCTTTACTAGTAGTAAAGCAATGTCCAAGCCTCTTCTGTATGAAGCATGGTTCTTAATGGACATTTAAATATGTTATAAGTCAGTGTTAATGGTTAAAGTCATGAAATATGGAAGTTTTTCCCTAAATCCCATGGAAAACCATAAGTGAAATCAAATCACACACACAACATGACTAGGTCTTGATGTTTGATCCCAATTTTGCATGTGCAAGGCTTGTTTCAACCATGAATTGATCAAAATAAGGGTGATTGACCAAGTGGAATAAATAACTTAATTATTAGTTTAAACTAATTTATTTCCTCATAAGTCATCATTTATTAAGGTCAACATACCCCATTTCTAAAAAATGGGGACCCTTATGTCAAATTGGGTAAATTTGTACCTTAAAATTGAAAATTCACTTGATCATAATATATCTATCATGGCTTGAGAATCATGATCACTAAGGATGGCATGGCTTGAGAATATTGATCACTGAGGATGTCATTAGAGAGACCACCAGGATGGACTTTAATGGAGTCAAATATTTCAAGGAAAAAAAGAGAAAGGAGGAGCTTATGGGCATTTTCTTCAAAAATGAAAAAAAGAAACCCAAGATTTCATCCCAGAAGGGTTTCATGAGGTTAGAGCTATCGAGGAAATGGTTGGAAGTCTACCTCTTGATTATGAGGTATATTACCATAGAGGGAAAACACACTATTATTTTTTCCCATCACTTCTTCCTCCTTAGCCATTTCAAAGGCCACACCATCAACATTCCATTTTTTTTGTTGCAATCCTTAGAAGCCTCAATGTTTAACTTCAAAAAGAACCCTTTGGTAGATTTAATTAATCAATATTTGATTTTAATACTGATTAAGTGAGGGGAGCCATAATGGTCCAAGATTGTGAGTGAGGCCATCAATATTCCTAATGAGAAGGAAAATATTGAAGAGGGGGAAGATTAATCCACTGAATCAGATTTAGAGAAGGAATAGGAGGAATAAAATGTTGGGGATGCTACTTAATAGGTGTAAGAGGAGCCCAAACTAGAGATGGGAAGTCATGTCTATGTCCATCTTCTATCCAATAGAGGTAGAGGGGTTTTTTACTCCATTAACAAGGTGGAAATTGTGAATTCTCTCCAAAAGTTGCACACAAAGATTTATATCTAGAAAATCCTAAGTAGAATAATTATGGATGAATTCAAGATGTTAAAAGGGATCCTGAGTTAAGAATCAACAACCATTAAATTGGGCAAGGATAATTTGGTTCATACTCTACAAGGTAACAAATCAACTTAGAGTGGTAGAGAGGAGGAGGTTTATCAAGCTCTTATGGAGGAGAAAGTGGAGACTTAGTCTACTAGTCTCAAGTGAAAAATTTAGCAATAAGATAAGGATTAGTTTCTTAGAATTTGTACCAAAGGTAGGAATAACAAAGGGCTTTATAGTGAGACCAATGAACTAGTCTTTTATTTTGAATCAAAATAATCTATTTTTCTCTATCCTTTTTTGTTTAGTCCTAGGTTTTTTTGGCTAAAACTTGGCATAATTTTAGTGGAATGGGGATTTAGCTATTGGGTTCATTTTTTGTTCCTTTTTTGACCTATTATTTTGTCATGTTTATCTTTTAGATTTCTTATGTAAAGGGAACAAGCCCCTTCAACCTAGTTTTAACCGATCAAATAAAAAAATTCTAGTATGTTTCCACATTGTTCATAACTATCATTTAGATTAATGTACATGTCATTATATGATCATGGATTCACCCTTTCCAATGTTGATAAAAAAAATTTCTTGTGTTTTTGTATTTCATGTTTAATGGAATCTCATTTGGGATTGAATATGTTTAATGTTTTGTGCTTCAATGTTAAATTGATCTTTTTTTAGCCTTTGATCTATCAAAGATTAATTGGATCTATTTTTAGTCATGTTAAATCCCTAGTCTAATGTTTTAAACCTAGGTCCCTTTTGAGCTAAATTCAAAATTGTACAAGAACACTTCAATTATGCCATAGACATAGTTCAATTTTTATCCTAAGACTTAGTCATCTTTTTCAACATGACCAAACCTTAGTCTAAAAATCTTATGCTTGGTCCCTCTATGTCCCATGACCCCCTTGTCTATTCTATTATTGGCATGGTATAACTAATGTATACTCCCTTTTTTAGCCTAAAGCCTTACCCTAAGGTTTATCTATTTATTAATATAATAGAAACCTTATGCTAAGACTTTATGCTATGCATTTTATTTCATGGGGTCCCCTTTAATATGTTTTAAACTTAGCTTAATACTTTACTCTAAAAATTTACTTATATTTATTAATATAAATGAAAACCTTGGTCCAAGACTTTAGCTTAAGTTCTATATTATTCCCAAGATCTAACTTTAATATTTCTTGTTATTCATAGGAACCAATCACATTCAACCACCTGAATCTCAATCTATAGAATGCATTCAATCAAATGGGGAAGATCTAATAATGTGAGATTGATGTTTAAAATTCAAGCTCATAGTTCGTAATAAATCTTGATCATGTTTCCATCGATTAACAACACATGATCTAACATACACAATCTAATCAATAGAATGCATCGAGCTAAAACTTCAACCTAGCCTTGGGATAAATGAGAAGGTGACAAGTGTCACATTCATAACCAAAGAAAACTAAACAACCAATGGCATTTGACCCTATGGATTAAGATCCAACATTCGATGTTTACTTAGATGAAGATGATCTAATGGTGCAAGATGAACATGGAAATGACATGTGGCATAGATATGGGCTATAAATTAAAGCTCAAACATCTTTCAAAGATCAAAGGTTCATATATGAGTATACACATTTAGATCAGTGGTCCATAAAGTAAGATGTACAATTAAGAAAATCAAGATCTATAGAGTATAATTGTTTTGTGTAATAAAGATCAAAAGTGTGTAAAAAATGATTAAAAGTCAAGGTGAATGCAAAAATGATAAGTATCATAATTATGGAGAATGTAGTAAGCAACCAATAACATTCAAGTTCTTAGATCAAGATCAATGGTCCATGTTGATCCATGTAAGGATGATCTAATATTGTGAGATCAATCAAGAATTGTCAAAAGATAACAGTCACTTTTTAAGTATTAATGAGTAGGATGCCATGGTGATGCCACATCAGAGCCACATAAGCTTGATATGTCAAGTTATATATTTTGTGAGCCTAATGGATTAAAAGGTATAAATACAATCTAAGTCATGAATCTCTCATAAGTTCAAATAATTGATACCATTAAAGCATTGTAAGGAACCTTCAAAAAAGCCCTAGTTCAACCCTATGATCATCATAATCAAGCCAAGAAAGATTGGATTGTCATTTATGTAAGGATAATTTGATCCATAATTTAATTACATACCACTGGTAAGTAATTTAGAGAAACATACAACCATGGTATCCTATAAAAGTGTCATTAGAGGAGATGTAGAACTCTATTTGACATCAAATATAAAAGGAAGAGTTTTCAAGGACACATAATTCTATGCCACAACTTTAAATACTAGGGAAAATAATTTATTGAGCTTGTTTTGGACCATTGAGAACCAACAACCCATCATGAGAGAAGAGGAGAAGAACATGTCAACAAGAAGTCTCTACTATGATATAGTTGCCATTCAAATGATGGGTCTCTATTATGCCACTATAAAACCTAAGGTACTACATTTTATAGACATTCTCTCTCCTATTTTTAGAGATGGTAAAATTGATAAGGGAATGTTAATAAATGAGCATAATAATAAAAATATAGCTTATATCTCTACCATATCATTTGAAAACTATTACAAATTGCCTAAACCCCAAATAGACCAAACCAAAATCAACAATTGGGATAAGGAAAATGACTTAAAGACCATCCTTTCCGTATGGTTATATTATAGAAATCGGGTGTTTTTAGATTTCAATGACAACATTCCCATTGGTCAATTCAAACTTGGGATAAGAATGATTATGACTATGATGAATAAGTTATATGTAAATTCAACCACCACATATGTGGACAAAATTTGGGTGCCCTTAGTCTATTTTATGGTTGAGAAATAGCTCACCCTACCTTTGGTGAATTGTTAGCACCTTTTTAAGTAGGTAGATATTTGTAGTCAAGAAGAAAACTAGGAACTAATTCTACATGATGTCATACCTCCTAGATGCCTCTACCACAAATATCCCCAACCTAAGGGAATGGTCACCTAGTTAGACATAGATAGTATCTTAATACTATTCAAAGTTGTACATATTGAAATAAAGGGACCACATTAACTTCATCTATGACTATCTTTATCTAGCCCTAACCAAGACCATAACTTAGAATCTAATGTCAAGAGTCAACCACTTGATTAGAAAGTCAATTGAGGCCATGGGAGACATCTAGTTATATCTAGATTAGATAATAATCAAGGTTGAAGGAACATAGTGCACCCCCCTCAGATTACCAATCCATGTGCTAATCAAGTTAGCTGAGTAGGAGGTGACTTACCAAATGTGCAATGGGATAAATGGTTTATGCAAAACTAAGAGGAAGTGACTACTTCATAGCCTCCCATTAACCATTTTAAGGACTATGTTTGCACAATGGGTTAACATGTAGGTTTCTTCTAAACATAGAACCTACTTCAATCTCCAAATTGATTAACTAACATAGTGGGATCCGTAGGGAAGGGTTAAAGAACACTTGAAGGCCAAGGGAATAAATGTACCCTATGATCATCAACTTGGTCCTTTTGACCCCATACATATAAAGGCCTCTTCATTATTCAAATTCACCTTTAGGTTGAAAAATCATAACATAAAACTAGAGTCTAGAATGTAGAGGGATCAAAGAGGGGATGATGACACACAAAAATTGGGACCAAGGTAGTATCATTTACTAAGTGGTGTACCTTCTATATCTCCACCAACCTAGTTACTGATAGAGTCTAGACCTGAGGCACAAATTAAGCAAAGGATATAAGAGAGAAGGCCTAATGAAATTGAATCTTTTTCAAATCAAGTAGAGAAGCAGGGATCACCATTGGAGGAGGTTTTTATGGTATCACTAGACCTTGGTAAAATAATTAAAGATGCTTTAAAATTACTATCATTAGCTTATAAGTCTAAGGATGAAGAAATGGAGGAAGTCAAAGAAGAAAAGGGGAAGTGTTGTACCTAGTACTTATAGACACTCCCAAAAGAAAAGTGAAAACCAAGAATTCCAAGGTGACTTTCACTCATCCTTTGAGTTAAATCAATCTCTTTATTTAAGAAACCTTGATTTAGGGTCCAACCATTCTTAAATGGTTTATCTATGATAAGTTTCAAAAGGTACCTACAGTGCACCATCCTTGGGCAATGATGCAAACAATCAGTATTTTAGTGCATAGGTAAGTCAAGCCATGGATAGTAGATTTTTAAAAGGAGGAAGAGAAAAGAATGTCTACTTTAAGAGAATCAAGTAGAGCATAAATGGAGACCCTAGCTCCAAATGTGATAAAATATTTAGTTGGTGTAAAATTTGAACCAACCATCTCCAATTTGTGGAGGGTACCTGAAAATAAGGCCATGGTTGGTGGGAAGGAGTTCACTTTCTAAAAGGTGGAACCTTTTTTTGGATTGAATCTAGTTAGAGGACAAAATCTTGGTAAAAACCTAATGTTTACAAAAATGTCCTTGAACTGGCTCAGGCTTAGACAAATAAATTATAGCAAATGATCAAGGGTAACTTGAAAATAAATAAGAATATAAAATAACAAGCCATCTTTTCAATCTGAGAAGATAGATTTAGATAATTTGAGGACACCATGATTAATTTATTCAATTTTTAATGTCAATCAAAATTAGGCAAGAGTTAGTGGATAAAAAAAGCACCATGGCTAAAAGATAAATTGGCCAATGGTAGGATTTGAGCTACCAATTAAAGGATTTGATCAAAGTCTTGACTAAAAATCAAATCCTTAAATTTAGGATAGTTATCCTAGCTCACCTAAATATGGCTATGGATATATTAATTGATAAGATCAAGGCCCTAAGTAGCTAATCTAAGTAGTTGGAAGACATTTCTAAGGACCTTAAATAATAAGAAGATAACATGTTTCACATATTGTATATCTTGATCAATGAGCTTACCACACTTAGTCTCTTAGGTCTAATAACTAATGAGTTATTCAAACTCATAACTACTCAATTCATGCAAAAAGTAAGCAATCAAGGACAACAAAAAATAGGGGATGATATAAAAAAGGTCATGGGCCTACTCTTATCATCAAAATAAAAGATAGGAGATACTAGGGCGCATAAAATATCAATAAAAAGAGTTATTCATGAGACCTATCATTGATCTCTAGCTGATCAATGAATACCATTATAGAATGAAGATTTTGTAGGGAAGACAAAATACTATGATAGCACAAGGGTCACCAAGTTAGTTAATATAGGAGTATTATTTTTGTAATTGACCTTGAATACTTTCAAAAAAGATAATATTATTTTATAAAGGCATGTGCAAATTGTAAAGCACATTTCTTGTAGGTTATTCATTTAGAATGTCTATAGGGTTCTCAAAATATTGTTAAAGGATAGTTATCCTTAAAATTTTACATGAATAACTAGAATATGTCATTAAAGGCCTATATAAATAGGTATTTCCCATTTTTAAATAGTAGAGGGAATTCTTAGAGCCAAAATCCAATTGTAACTTTTGAGCAATTAATATAAGCAAGGAATTCTATAAAGTTTATCCAAATTTTCCTGTGTCTTTTTTAATCCTAACTCTCTCTCACTTTTTTGTTCTAACTTCCATATTTGAATGGTTTTTAGGACTTAATAGTGTGTACATTTTAATGAATATATATTAAATTGTTACAATGCTAGGTTAATTGAAAGTTCTTAGGTTCATTTTTTTTCTTACTCTTCTTGCATTTGGTATAATGTTGTTTGATTGTAGGGGTAAATCTTTCAAGTGAATGGTTCTTATTTAAATTATTTCCCACATGTCTTAGATGTTTGCTTGATGTGTGATATGATTTGATCTTATGCTACTTCATGTCATACATTGGTTAAGTGAATGGTTGGATGATATTTGAGCTTTTTCAAGATGTTTGGAATGAAGATGAACAACATATTTTCTCTTCCTTACCTTTCCTTTTTCTTATTTTTAAACTAGATCACTCTAGCTTAATTTTCATTGTAAATATCCATCTTAGATTAGTCTTTAGATTGGTTCTTGATTATAAACATTGTGAAATAGTCCACTTGATTTGCCTCTATTTTATCAACAGATAACAAGATTAACACAACCTACAACTCATGTGTTGAATTCTTAAAATTTTAAAATGAGAAGTGTTATTAAACACTCTGGGTACCTGTGATACATATTCAAGCATCAAAATGTAGTTATTGAATAGCTTTTAATTGGAAATTAATTATTAATATCTACATCATTAGGTAACATCATCTGTGGGGTGGCATCTATAAGCCATAAATGTAACAAATATTAGGTTTATGTCCTCCCATGCCTCTTTAATGCCCCTTCCTTCCAAATATTTATGAGGGTATTTATGATTTAAGCCTCTAAAATTGATTGGATTCTTGGCCACACATCTTGATCTCAAGATGGATGGTCACGTTTCATTCTAATAAATTGTAAAAATATATAAATAGGAATGATAAGACCACCATTTTAAAGCTTCATTTGTATAAAATTATAATGCAAAATTCCCTCCACAAGTCATTTGTGAGTAGTGATATAATGCTTTATTTGTAATAAGATAGCTTCAATATAGGCATACTTTTGATAGAATATCATGAGCCTAGTTTCATTGGTGAGAAAGATATGATGGAGGAGGTTTGCCTTACATCATTGACAAAGACTTGAACACCTAATCAAGGGTAAAATCATGTTTTGAGCCACATTTGAATGATGGGATGCTATTGGGAAGGTATTATGTACGATTTCTTTTAATTTCTCTTAATTATCATTTGCAAAACCCTATTGAGTGAATTAGCATAGATAATTATGTTATTATGCATTTTTTTGAGTTTTCTTGACTAATTCTTGATCTAACTATCTTTGTAATCCATCTCTACATTTATTACTAATAAGTGAAAGTCAATAAGTTATTATATTGACCTATTAATCTAACCACTAGTTAGTAGGTCAAATTCTTTGGTAAGGGTAATTATGTTTAAATGGACTTAATGTTATTGTTTATGCCTAGTTTGTTTTGAATCTAGTTGACATACCTTTGAATTAAATAATGATTAAGACTTTCATATAAATTTGATAGATTTTTGTGAAGTCAATGTTGACATGCATAGTTCAAAGTTGATAATATAAAAGTTCATTTATTTTTTTAATGAAAGAAAATTCAAGATTATTAGGGTTAATTGGATTTGACTAAGTGTTAAACATACCAAATAATAAATAACTCTATTTAGTTTGCATGGTAAACACCTAGTTCACTTTTAGTTGGTTAATCATGGCAGAATAGCTGGAGAGTTATGTGGCATGCTATGAGCATGAAAATGAATAAAATGATGAAGGAGAGATTATGGAGGGAATGACTAGATTACATGGGTTTTATATATAAAGTTTGAGCTAACAGAGGGAGAAGGACTTGAATCATTGGCATAATCTTAGTAAACTATGTAACCATGTTGGTTTGTTTTAAGATATATATGTGTTATTATGGATTTTGGTAATAAAATTAAGAAGGTTTTTAGTTTATTTTGAATTAAAAATTATTCAGTGGGATAAACGATGGGCCCTATGAATTACTTGACCATCCATAGAAACCATAATATACCCCAGAAATATAATAAATTTCCACAGTTTTGAACTCTTACTTTGCATGCTAGGATTTTTGCACAAACCTTATAAAGGATGGATTTCATTCTCTATTGTGTCCAAATTTTAAAACTTGGGTAGTTGTATAATTGAACTGTGTGTGTTATGGGTGTGGTACATACATATATTATGTTAAATAAATATAAACCCTTTTTATTTTCCTAGGGTTTATACCACACCCATAACATATATATATATATATATATATATGTATATATATATGTATATATATATGTATATATATATGTGTATATATATATATATGTATATCTATATATATATATGTGTGTGTATATATATATATATGTATATCTATATATATATATATGTGTGTATATATATATATATGTATGTATATATATATATGTATATATGTATATATATATACATATATACATATATATATATACATATATATATACATACATATATATATATATATATATATATATATATGATTTTGATTGAGATATCCTTTAGTTAATTATACTAAAGATATGAGACTTTAGTTAAATAAAACCAAGAATTGGGTAGGAGGTAAATATAGTCAATTTATTCCTAGTTATAAGGGTCAATTATTTATTGAATCAATTTGAATATATAAAATGAAATTTGGGTTATTATTTTATTTATTTATCTATCACACACACACACACATGTATATAGGGGTGTGTAAACCTAAGGTATATGTCCACATCAATGTGTGTGTGTGTGTGTGTGTGTGTGTGTGTGTGTGTGTGTGTGTGTGTGTGTGTGTGTGTGTGTGTGTGTGTGTGTGTGTGTGTGTGTGTGTGTGTGTGTGTGTGTGTAAAAGGACTAGAAATCATGTCCATTATGATGGTGAATTTACTAAAGCTTTGCATAGCATGGGAATTAACTAGTTTTATGAATGTTTGAATTCTGGTATGTAGTCGATTAAACAAATTAATGTATGAATATAACATATATACATATAGTGATAGTAAAAAAAAAATCTTTGGGATTTATAGTTAATGGATTGTATTATGCCAATGAAATTGGATTGGGGAAAAATAGAATTTATGAGATCAAAGTTTGGTTATTCTTAAGGTATATCCTTTGCTCTCATACATAGTTACCAATCGATGGAGTCAAAGTTTTATTTGATCATGATATATTTTATTGTATCTAGAGGTGTATACAATATTAATATATAAGTATTTATTAGATTCCCTTAAGTCTTGATAAAAAATTTAGAATTCACATGCAATGAATAGATATAAAGTATTGACAATGTATTTACAATTAAAAAGAATTAGTAAGCCTTGTTGGCTATGTTTGAATTGATAACTAGTTGTATTTTACAATTTTGTGCATATTTTAGTCAAACCACTGAAGTAAGATTTGTTTGGTTATGAATTTGTGCATGAAATAATATAGATGAATGTGTTTTTTTAGAATGGATGAAAATCTAAAGAATGAGGACAATACACCTTATGCATACTATGAATGTTTATTAAATAGGTTATTGATTATAAGTTGTGTGTTTATTATGTATGCATAAAGGTATGGACTATACATGTGATTTGACATTTATATAGAAAATCTAAAATTGTATTCCATATAGAGATGCTTTTATGATATTTAAGTTTGTAACTAGTACTTTACATAATAAAGTAATATGGGTTTTTATTATGTGTTTGATGTTTAAGTTGAATCCTTAAATATAAGGAATTTAAAATGTTAATATAGATCTTTTGAAGTTAAAAGATTGTATTTTTGTTTTATTTTTGAAATATGAACAATAATTAAGCTGTGTTTGATATTTTAAAAGTTGATGAAATAACTTTTAAGTTATATATTGATATTTATTAACTTGTAGTCTAGATATGATTCTTACCTAGGTGGTATGTTTACATTAAGGATTGTATTTGATTCTATTTATTATTATATAAAAAACTAGAGGATATTAGATTGATTACATTTCATTTGATGGACTAAATGTATGCAAATTATATTTCTATACTTAACATATTTTAATCTGATAATAGAGAATATTATGTTTGAATCTATTAGTTTTGATATTAATATATAATTTACCAAATATCATGTTTATGACACTAAATAAGTAGTGTGATGAGTTTCAATGGATTAATTGGCACCATTAATGAAATATGAGGTGTAATTCAATTGAGTGGTGTGTATGAAATTGACTAATCCTCAAGATCATTAACTATTGAAATCTTTGGCCAAAGTAATGCTTATAGTTAAAAATTATCATTTCATATGTTGATATAGTTTTCATATTTGTATGGTATCATGTTAGAATGGATTTATTTATGATACACATTATATTTTAGATATCTACAACACAGAGGTTCTCATTTGTCACTTTGGATTTTTGCACCATCATTATCTACCTATCTGTGAAGGGAGGGTCATCCCCTTGTTGGGAGATAGTGCAAGGGATCTATGGTTTGTGGTCAGTGTGGAAAAGCACTTAGATGATTCTCTCCCTTCATGATAGAGTACTACACTAGAGACTAAACTTGAGTTTACATATTAATACTTGAGTCATGGAGACTCTTGAGTCATGGAAACTCATGCTTCATGGAGATTTGTATGATGCATTATTAATTGAGATATTATTTATTACTGAAAAATGTAATATTTATTCATTGTACTTCTAAAATAATGGATGTAATGTTGTATTCGTCATGGCTAAAATTTTACTATTTCATTAATAATTTAGATATAGTATTTATTGATTATTCAACATTATTTATGATTGTTATATCTATTCATGGTCATCCTTAACTAAGTGGATTAGCTATAAACCTTGTGGTTAACTAAATGAATGAAATTCATTAAAGATCACTAGTTATATTTTTTTGGTCAAATATCTAAGATGAATATGTGTAACTAATTTATAAAAAAAAATACTATATTTTGATAAAACCTAGTGGAGTTGTTATAAATGTAAAAACTTTTGTGATTTTTTGTAAAATTTTATGATTGTTATAAGAAAATTTTATTAAAAACAACAATGTAATTTAATTTTGATACAATTAAGTCAAATTCATATCTTTATACAATGATTCATATTAATATTTATGAAAACATCCTTTGATAGCCTTTCTAGACAAATATTTCCAAAAATATCCTTAGATTAATAAACTTTATAAAATATATATATATTTATTATTTTTTGTGATTAATATATACATCAATGATTTACAATAAAAAAAATCAATTATTTTTTTGTAGGTAAATGTCATTATTTTAATAGTCAATTATTTGATGTAAGTTTATATCATGTTTTAATAGTTAACTGTATATTTTTAGACAAAACTTATACCCCGGTTGACATTGTTGGCACAATTCAATCTTAAATTCCCATATAATTCAATCAACATCTTGTGAATGTTTGGGATTTAAACTTGTGTTGGTATAGAAGGATCCCACATAATTTAGCAATAAAGATGTTACGCAATTTTTTCAAGTGTTTTGAACTTATTTTTTGGTAACTATAAGTAAGGATGATAATGCCCCTTTTTTATCATGATACATTGAGATTAGTGGCACATTGTATGAAATTATTTGTTTTCACATATTAATATCACTTTGCTCACATGTCGTTATTTTTATATATAGATTAATATTCATAGAAACATAGATCCTTACATGATTATTAGATTTCATATAATAATTATAATACATTTTTAATTTCTTCTCGCATTTATGTTTATTTTCTATCCAATAGGGTTTTATAGATTTGATTTCATCTTGCATTTATATTCTATACTATAGCATTAATGTATCTTGCATTTTGAGAAAGTGATCATGTGGACTTGTTTTTAAAATGCATAAAATATACATAGGGTAGAGTGTATCCAATCAAGAGGATATCACATTGTAGAGATGTAGGAACATGATTTTTTATTGTCAGTGTCAACATAGTATTAGATGGAAAATTATATTTTTGATAGACAGTTGATGAATTTGAAACCTTGGTATATGTTAAGAATAAAGGATACTATGTTCCATGGAAAGAGATTAAACTGTCAAAGCATGCAGATTATTTCATTCCTCTAGCTCCTACTAATTATATGCTGGGATCTTTTCCTTTAGTCTATCATGACTTTTATTAGTCACACACCTAAGATAACAAGAGTTCTAAAGAGATAGCATTCTGACATATCACATGATGAAGGTTCTTATTTTCCCACTTGAAGCACATATCCTAAGACTAGTTCTTATTGGTTTTATTGCATGGTGGTGTATTCATTTATTGTATTAAGCTTGGGTGATTGAACACGCACTTAATTTTTAGTATATACTTAGTTCTTTAAGTAATTCTTCACTATTCATTCATTCCCTATTTAACTAATCACAAAAAAGATGAGCACAAATTGAGAATACAAGAGTATTGATTCTATTATATTCATTACCAGATTACATAATGTAGTTTATCAACACAATTGATTTTTGTTATTTTATATATAAGTTACATCCAAAATTATGATGGCTCAAGATTATAATTACTAACCAACACACTAAGCAAAACTAGGGGGTATTTATACATGATTATACCCTAACCCTTTATTATATAAATAATTACACGATGATCACTTTCCATTGACCATTAACAACAATGAGTCATGGGAAGCCATTAAATTGAATTCTAATGACGTGAACCTAACTAACCCTATATTCTCTCTATATGCTATATCTTCATTATCATTCACCCATCTTCTCATAGACTGGTGTTAGATTCATTCTTGACTATTCTCCTTTGATGTTTGCTCGAATTGTTCCCTAACTATATTCACTTTTTATGTCATTATCCAAGTCTTTTTCTATTGTGTGAGTCCCACATTCTCAGTTCCTCCATGTTTCATGTATCCTTGTTCTTTGTGACTTGTATCTTTCATGCTATATTCTTCCATGATGTGTCTCTCTCGCACCATGACATTCTATGTCATGTCTCTTCAAAGAATAATTAGGATAAAAAATACAAAATTTAGGGCCCAACATTACATTTTTAGTGGATCAAATGATTATAGTGATATGGAAGTGGGATATTTTAGTGATGATAATGAAATCACCATCAATTATACATGACCTAAAGATATAACTAATTTTTTCATTGAAAATGCCATTCTCAAACAAAAATGTTATTGCGAAGACAATGACATAGCCCAAGTTTTTGTAACTCTTGTGCTATAAGATCATAAAATTAATGAAGATAAATTGAGAACATTGAAGTTTTATGTAATTCTAAAAATATGGTAAATTTATAATATGATTTCTTAAACTTTATACAACCCAATAGATTGATAGCTTGGACAATAAAACATTTTATTTTTCATGAAATAAGAAGTGCCCTTATTTTAAATAAAGGTAATGCTCAATTGGATGGTTTTTACCTTATATATAGAAATGAACACAATTTAAATTTTAGGGGAGTTATTTCCAAGTTGATCCATTTGTGCTCATACATGGTAAAATTTAAGGAATTGGATTTGAATACCTTTAGTGTGCATATTGATAGAGTATTCATCCCTCCTTATAAAGTATGATCCTTATCTAAAGGATATCTCATAGAATGGCTTGCTATGAAATTAGTTGACATAAATGGTACCCATTTAGATGTCATAGTCAAATAAGTCCCAGATGTGGTTAAGGTGAATATGTGGGATACATTATAAAAGTGACAACTCTAGTTAGTATGTCTTGTTTGTTTTGATGTCAATAATTATAATTATTGTCACCAAATCTTACACCATAGAAGAAGTTGTTCAAGCTTATTATAGATTTGGGTAACATGGGAACATTTTTAGGTATGTGGGTTTACCTATATTGGAAATGAGCCTCTAGATTTAAGGGCTACCTCCCTGAATGTATCATCCATTATTCATCACTTAGACTACTGCTCATGAATGGGGGAAAGAGTTAGAGAATGCATAAATTAAACCTACCATAAAAGAGGTGATGCACCAAAAATGTCTTCCACATTACCATCATATTTCTACCACAAATGAAACAAAGCATATAGACTAGTCTCCAAGCTTTAATGGATTCTAACATGAGTATTTCAATATAGAGGTGAGATGTGAGCAATAAGGCAAATGAACCAGAGGGTAGATTGCACACTCTAAGGATAATTATACACTTGAAAAATCTTTACACACTAGAGTGCACTCTTTATGACCTATTAGACTAAGAAATCTTGATCAAACATGAATGGGTAAAGGAAGGATAGAGAATTATCACTTCTCATCACCATACATCACTTGAAAAATTAGATAATTATTAAAAACTTATAAATATACTTGTATTAATTCTCAAAGGAAAAACATAACATAAATCTAGCAAGGCTTCACCATACATGGTGTGGTGATGTTTTACAATAGCTCAAGAGCAATATTTATAGAAGAAAGGAAGCAAGAGGAAAGGAGCTTTAGCACAAAAAAGGGGAATAAATTAGTTCAAATGTTTTAACTATAGTTACCACTACTTCTATAAATTATGCTCATTTGGAATTTTTTATTAATCCCCACCACTTCATGTGCTTGTACAGTTACATTATTCCCTCCTTGATCTTCCTTAATGGTTTTAATGGTGGGACCAAGTTTTTCTAAGCTAAGATCTAGTATTAATGAAATTAGAATAATCATATCAATATGTTAGGTATTTGTCTTGGTGCTAACTACTCTTTATTAGTTCACCATTATGTACAATAATGAGGAGAAGGGTCCCTTTCATGTAGTTGGTCCTATAGATGAAACTATTTAAGTTTGCATATCTACCTTGGTAGCATCCTTTGAAACATTGGCTCTAGTCTGACTTGAACCATGATTGGACTTGACTCCATACCTTTTATTTACTTTGCCCCATCAAAATTTACTTTTTCAACCTTTGTCTAAGTCACCTTGGCTTGCCTTCATCTGATTGGCTATCAAAAACTAGATTGGATCACTGATCTTTTGATTCATCTCACTCTATTGATCCTAATTTACATGATTAAACACAGTCATACCACTTGTCAATCACATGTTGATCTTGATATCTTATTGTCAGTTTATTGCTTCATGTAATCACATCATGTGGTGACCTCTTAATCTCCTTGACTCATTAACTTACTCAAATGCTATTAGATATGAATCTATGATTAAACATGAGCCATTGATCTACATGGGCCCATTCTCCTACTAGTCAAGTTAATGCTATTAGATTTATACTTAATTGATTCACACCATCAGATCCTTCCTTTTGAATTCTAATGTCTATTTTTCAAGACTTAACTTTGATGTTCACATGACCATCATTAGGATATTTGAAATTCAATGGTTATATGTTGATGCTTGAATTTGAAATTTGAATGATCATCATTTGAAATCTACACATATGTGTTTGGCATCCCATAGAACATCAAATTTAATCTCTCATGGATGAATACTAAGCCTAAAATTTGACACATGAAATTCACTCTGATTCCTAATAATTCTTTCAGACTTTATGATTTGACCTTTTATTATGGGCTTTGTATCTTGGCCACTTTCTTTAAAGGAATATGTATGTAGTCTTTTGCCTTAGAATAAATTATCAGAGAAAAAATGTCTGATAGAATTCATGTATTTAGGATCTCTATCTCAAAAAAATGTCTAAAATAAATCATACTTAATCTTTTGCCTCAAAACAAATTCTTTTAAATAATTCATGCCTTCGAGAAAATTATCCTAGACAAGTTTCTTGAAATAATTTGTGCCCTTGTACCTTTTGACTAAACCTTGTCTTTGATATTTGTGTATCAAAAAATTGTTCAAAATAAATAATCTTTAGGAATTTTAATTTTAGACAAAATATTTAAGAGAAATGAAGTCTTAGGGGAAATTATCATGGGACAATTTTCTTGAAATAATTTGTACTTAGCTTCTTCTGTTTTAAATTTTGATTCAGATGACACTTGTGACCCTTTAGAACTTTTGTCTAAGACACTTTATTGAGTAATGACCCTTTAGGAAAATTATTTGGACAATTTTATTGAAATAAAATGACCTTTTAATTTTTTCATTTAGGGTACCTTCCCAATAAAAATACCCTTTGGGATTTTTGTATAGGACATTTTTTTAAAGCAATGTCCCTTCAATTTTTTTTTTCTTGGTCACTTTCTTGAAAGAAATACCCTTTGATATTTTGAATTGGCCCCTTTTCTAAAATAAATAACCCTTTAGTAAAATTTTATAGGACACTTTCCCAAGAAATATACCCTTCAAGATTTTTATTTTGGACCAATTTTTGTGGGCCTTACATTTTGAACAATTTATTTGAAATAAAATTGCCTTCAAAACTTTTGTAAAACATTTTCCCTAAAATAATAAAGCCTTAGAGAAAATTTTGAGGACAATTTTCTTAAAAGAAATTTGAAACTTAGCTTTTTTATGCAGACAATTCTCTTAAAATAATTAAGTCTTTGGGAAATTTGTTACAAAACTTTGACCCAAAAGAAATAAGTTTATGGGATATTTGCCTTGGATAATTTTCCTAAAAAAGTCTCCAAAACCTAGACAAAAGTTAAAATTTCTCCCAAGTGCAACCTTAGGATTTTATAAACCTGTTCTTAAAACTGCTCAACATCATGAAAATCTACCACTTGCATATATGATCAAGAAATGACCCTTAAGACACCATAAGACACAAGGACTAAGCTAAACCATGAAAAAAACTTAGAATGTCATATGAAATGACATAATATTAGCTACACCATACCCTATAACATTATAAAAAATCCCTATACAAGATTCTAACTATAGGGGGTTGATTCAACATATTTAGTGATTTCCCAAGGGTGGCATGCTTGTTATGTCATGACCAATTGACTAATCCTATCCATTGGGATATGGATAAACAAGTATATAGGTTGGACATATAAACTACCTTTACAATGCACCAAACAACATAGAACAATAGGAATACAATAGAAACTATAAACACACATGTGTTTCAAAAGCACTTATTAGGACACACAAAAATAAGAAAGGAAACATAAAACTAACCTAATATCTACAAGATAGACTTTTAGAGGTGAAACATCTTAATATAACTCAACAAAGGTCAAAAATGGTTCCCCTTACATCTTTATCACTCCATGAAGGTAGCCTAGTATGAGGATCACGCTCATCACCAATCACTTGTATATGTAGGTGATCAAGAAGCCTATCACCTTTGAATCTCCTTAGGTTTGTAAGTGAAATATTTGGTACCTTCATGAATGATATTTATTGCTCTCTAAGTTCCTTAGTTGGATCTATAAACTTTTTTATTGTTCCCATATCTGATACACATTCCTCACATTGTAGAATAGAAAAGATGATAGTTGATTCAACCTTTATATCTTCTTGCACATGATATACTTAATTCTTGGGAGTATCAAGTTATTATTATTTATGATCCAAACCCTCTGAACATGTCTCAATACTAGATGGATCTCTTAAATATCCTTTAGGAATAATAATTTTTACCTTGACCTCACTGGGTCCCTCTATAATTAGAGGCTCTTAAATAGTAGATTGATGTCCATCTTCCTTAACAACATGCCCTTTACTTTCATAATTTATAAAAAACCTAAGAGTTTTCTCATTAATTTTAGTAACAAACACATCAAACATACACTACTTGGGAGAAGAATGAATATTACCAATCTTGTAAAATTCTTGACATATGGCCTCAAATCTTATCCATAAGTCATCTTCCTCTTCTTCATGAGTATCACCATCTAAAGCATCTTCATCAATACCAAGAATGAAAACATCATTCTTCCCTCTGTGGTTCTTAATTAGATTCATCAACCTATGATCATCATACTCATGAATCATATAATTACACTTAGTAGCATGATAATTTTTTATGCTTACCTCATCTTCTTCAAATGGCTACTCATGCATAAGGTAAGTCCCAAGGTCAATCTACTCAAAGTATGCATAAAAACCATGTCCATATGCATCTAAACCAAAATTATCCAAGAAAAAAATCAGAAATCCCTTCAAGTTTAGAAGTTCCCCCATACACATTAGGCTCCTCCTTCTCATGAACAACACAATTCAAGTTGGAACTTGCTTCAATGTAAGGATCAATATTAAAACTTGTAAGAGGTTGTGTCCTAAATTTCACCTTGGCCCATACCTTATTCTAAAATCCAATAAGGACCTATCAATTTAGAGATATCAACCTATCTTAGCTATGAATTCCCTTAACAAGTAGATTGCAAAGTGAGTTGGGAGGTCAACAATAACTATATCTTGAAGGATAGGAAAGCTAGGACAATCATGTAAGAAAACCTTCAAGTTTTTAATCATCCATATGGTCTTAATATGTGTACCATCTAGCTAGAGCACTCCTTTTCTATGTGGCTTATATTTCTAGCCTAGCTTGTTAGCTACAACTTTGGGCATGACAGAAGTAGAGGCTCCACTATCAATTATGCAATTATGAACCAATTTATCACCCACTATGACATTGAGGTAAAATGGTGGAGGCTTCTAAGTCCTAGTAGATGGTTCAATAATAGTGTTAGTATCATTTTCAAGGATAACATGACTATTACTTTGATGTGAAGATGAAGGACTAGTAGGAATAGTGGACAATTTCTTTTGTAATAATTCTTTTTGGCCAAGCATAGGAAGGATATCCCATATGGAGATAGATATTTTGGCACTTTTCAAGGAATCTACTATGTTTAGAGAATTATTACTCACCTTTTTTTATGTCTTTAAAAGTGAATAATTGCTTGTAACTTTAAGAATAGAGGCACCTTAAACAAACCCTACCACATTTTGACTTATTGGAGGTGTATAAGCCTTTAGAACTATCATGAAAGCCTTTAGAACTATCACACTTACAATCATGACTCGATACCATAAAAAAGTATTGGATGATCCTATGGGCATGCTTCTATCACCTATTAGAGCCTTCATCTTAGCCCTTGTATTGTATGTGGCAAAGGCTCCTTGATTTATCACAAAAGTGTCTTCAAATAGAAAATTGGTGAAGATCTCTTCTTGAGTTTGTCAATCCTCATTAGCTTGCATCATCACCTCATCTTCATTTAATATGAGAGGAGTAACTAACCCTTGATCCACTAGATCTTAATCTCCATTATTATTAGCATCTCTAAATTGGTATTGATAATAATCTTCTCCCTATACCATATTATTATGAACTGGTACCATTTCCCTTGCATTGGTGGTAGAGTTAGGAATGTATACATTTGCATGCCTATTGGAGTTAGGCTTCCATTGGCCCCTCCCTATTCCATATTACTATTGATAGTGGTGAGGATTATGATAATAAACTTGCTATATATTTCCTCTTCTAATCTTAGCTTCTAATAATCAAATATATGCATCTTTAGCCATTACATTATCTTCCTTCTAAGGATCAACTTTAGGCTTGGTATTGGCATTAGGAGTTTGATCCACATCTAGAGTATTAATAGAAGAATGAAAAAAAATAGAGGCATAGACACTTTAGGTGACAATCTTCTAGCTTGGATGAGATTATTTTAATCTTTGATAGAAAGCTCATATGCTTTAGTGAGGGTGGATCCTCCCATATACTGAAGCATGACAATAATTCTAGTCCCAATGGCTCTCAAGTAAGTACGAAACACAAAAATAGTAGGTGGTCACATAAGAGGAGGTAGCCTATGACAAGTCTTCTAAAAACATTCATTGAAGTAATGAATTTTTTCTTTAGGTCCCCTCTTTATCATGTTGAGCTGATGTATGTGAGAAGTGTGGTTGATTTCATTTCAAAATTTGGAAGTTAGCAACACTCCAAACTCATCTCATGTTATGATGCATCCACCTTCTAGATTCCTATACCAATCAGGAGCCTTCCCTTTAAGGGACATGTCAAGGAGTCTAATGGAAATGTTATCTTGAACAATATTATATAAACTACAACAAATGAAAACATATCTAATGTGCTCACTAGGTGTGATATGACTCTCACCATTAAATGTGAGCACACTTTTTGTCGTGTTAAGAGGGATGACATCATATGCATGAAGTTAGATTGGATTATTAGTGTTGAAGGTAAGGAAAGTATTAAGATTGGCCATGTATTATTCATAAAGATATCCAAATTCTTCAACCTCTTCCTCCTTAGAAAAATCTAATAACTCTTTAAAGGGTAGATTAGGTTGTGGATACTAAATTGTAAGAGGAATTTTAGGCAAAATGGGTGGGTTAATAGGATTGGATGTTCTAGCAGAGGATGACCTAGTGAGGAACATGAATTATGAGGGTATGTTTATATCAAAATAATGGTCTAAAACCATATTTACCTTGAGGAGTTGAAAAATTCTAATTAGCACACCAATTCATAGATGGTATTTGTCAAGACCAATATTCACCTTGACAAGTTGTCTTGAAGACAATGGGTCCCATCGGGCATGCCAAAACTATTGCCACCAAATAATGCACACCCTAGAAGAAGTTATTCAAGATTATTATATATTTTTTAACATGATAAAATTTATAGGTTTGTGGGTTTACCTATATTGTAAATGAGCCTCTAGATTTAAGGGCTAGCTCCCTAAATGTATTGTGCACTATTTATCACTTAGACTACCACTTGCTTATGGGGAAAGGAGTTAGATAATGCATAAATTGAACCCAATATAAAGGAGGTGATGCAAAAAAAAATGTCTTCCACATGACCATCATATTTATACCATAAGTGAAACAAAGCATATAGACTAGTCTTTAAGCTTTAATGGGTTATAACATACAAATTTCAATATTGAGGTGAGATGTGAGCAAAAACACACAAAAAATGAACCAGAGGGAAAATTTCACACTCTAAGGAAAATTATACACTTAAAAGTTATTTACACACTAGAGTGAACTCTATATGACCTATTAGACTATGAATTCTTGCTTAAACATGAAAGGATAACGGAAAGAAGGATAGAAAATTATCACTTCTCATCACCATACATCACTTGTAGACTTAGACAATTGTTCAAAACTCAAAAATAGACTTGTATTAATGCTCAAAGGCAAAATATAATATCAATATAGTAGGGCTTCACCATACATGGTGTGGTGGTGTTTTAAAGTAGCTCAAGATCTATATTTATAAAAGAAAATAAGTAAGATAAAGGGAGATTTGGTGCTAAAAAGGGGAATCAACTAGTTTAAAAGTTTTAACTACAACTACCACTAATTCTACTAATTATGCTCATTCAAACCATTTGATTGATCCCTATTACTTCATGTGGTTATATAGCTACATTATTACCTCCTTGATCTTCCTTAGTATTTATAATCATAGGATCAAGTTGTTCTAAGATGGGCTTAAGAATCAATGTAGTTAGGACAATTAGATCAATTTTTTAGGGCTTTGTCCTAGTGCTAACTACTCTTCATTGGTTTTTCCATTGCATGTAATAGTGAGGATAAGGGTCCCTTTCATGTAGTTGGTCCTTGAGATGGAATTATTAAAGTCTACATGTTTACCTTGGTGACATCCTTAAAAATGTTAGCTCTGGTCTGAAATGAACCATATTCAAACTTGGATCCATACCTTTTATTTACCTTAACCCATTAGAAGTTACTTTATTTACCTTTGTCTAAGTCACCTAATCTTGCCTTTGTCTAATTGGCCAACGAAAAATAGCTCAAATCATTGATATTTTGATTCATCTTACTCTAACAATCTTTATTTGCATGATTAAATGTGTCTATACCACTTGTCAATCACACATTGATCTTGAGATCATGTTGTTAGTCTACTGCTTCATGCACTTATGCCATATGGAAACATCTTGAGATCCTTGACTTATTGACTTAATCACATGCCATTAGATATGAATCCATGATTTAATGTGATTCATTGATCTAATTGGGCCCATTATCCTACTAGTCAAGCTCATACTATTATATTTCTACTTGATTGATCCACACCATTAGATCTTGCCTTTTGAATTCCAATGACTATTTTCTTTGACTTAAAATTAACATTTATGTGATGGTCATTGGGATATTTTAACTCCAATAGTTATCTTCTAAGGATTGAATTTTACATCTGCATGACCATCATTTTATGTTCATGTAGTCATATTTGACATTCCACAAACTATCAAATTTAATCTCTAATAGCTAACTATTGAGATTGAACTTTGACACTTGCTTGAATGTCACTCTGCTTCCCAACAATTCTTTCAGACTTTGTGCTTTAGCATTTTGATATGGATCATTTTTTGTAGGATTTTTGTCTTGACCACTTTATCTAAAGGAATTTTGTAATTAGTATTTACCTTAAAACAAATTTTCATTGACAAAATGATCAACAGAATTCATGTCTTTGGGATCTCTATCTAGGATAAAATGTCTAAAAGAAATTGTACTTAGTTGTTTTGCCTCATAACAAATTCTCTAAAATAATTCATGCCTTTGGGAAACTTATCTTGGATAATTTTTTCAAAATAATTTGTGCCCTTGTACCTTTTGACTAAACCTTGTCTTCAAGCTTTATGTATTGGACAAAATGTCTGAAAGAAATAGTCTTCAAGATTTTTGCTTGCAGACAAAATGTCTAAGAGAAATGACGTCTTTGGGGAAATTGTCACAAATAATTTTCTCAAGAGAATTTTTACTTAGCTTATTCTCTAAATTTTTTGATTGGAATGACACTTGTGACCCTTTAGAACTTCTATCTAGGACACTTTGTTGAAGAATGACCCTTCATTAAAATTGTTCAGACAATTTTATTGAAAGAAAATTACCTTTTGGGTTTTTCATTTAGGGATATTTCTTGAGAAAAATAACCTAATGGATTTTTGTATATGACATTTTGTCAAAGTAATGGCCCTTCATAATTTTTTATTTTGGTCACTTTTTCGAAAGAAATACCCTTCAAGCTTTTGCATTGGCCCCTTTTCTAAATGAAATGACCCTTTAGGAAATTTTTATAGGACACCTTCCTGATAAAGATACCCTTTAAGATTTTTATTCTAGACCAATTTCTATGAGCCTTGTGTTTCAAAAAATTTATTCAAAAGATAACTACTTTTATAACTTTTATCAACCATTTTAACTAAAAGAATAAAGCCTTCGATAAAATTGTGTGGATAATTTTCTTGAAATAAATATGACACTTATCTTTTTGATGTGGACAATTCTCCTGAAATAATCAGGTATTCAAGAAAATTGTTGCAGAAATTTTGCTTGAAATAAATAAGTTTGTGGGTTCCTTACCTTAGATAATTTTCATAAAAAAGTCCCCAACACTTAGCCAAAAGTTGAAATATCTCCCAAGTGAATCCTTATTATTTTATAGACCTACTCTTGCAACTGCTTAGCACCATGAAAATATAGCACTTGCATATATGATCAAAAAATGACCCTTAAGATACCATAAGACATAAGGACTAATCTAAACCATGGCCAAAACTTAGAATGCCATATGAAATGACATTGAATGAGATATAACATTCCTTATAACATTATAAAAATCCCTTATACAAGATTATGACTATAGGGGGTTGATCGATTTTGGCCTGTGGGTAAAAATGGTCAATAATATTCATTTCAAAAATGTGATTAGAATACTCTAAGATGCTCCAAAACAGTAAAAATTGAATGCCTATCTTTCCAGTTCAACTAATCAAAATGTTGATGAGGATAGAAAATGGTATCTTTTTTATGAAGTGGAAAATGTGAAAATCATTTTTTTTTAAATAAAACTATCTAAAAAAAACTCCTTACTTCAATCAAATTTCATTGGCACAAAACTAAATACATGAGCAAAGAAGACATTTTTTTTATTAGATGCATTAACATAAAATTCCATCTTTAATATGGGTGACAAATCTATGAAGATACATAAAATTAAATTATATGGGATAGATGTCCATCATAATGCATAGAAGAAAGCTTATGAGTACCCAAGGATCACCTTATATAGTCATGATTTAGTCTATATAAATGGTGATGGCATGTAACAAATGGTAACATAAACAAATATAAAGAAAGATCAAATATGACTATAAAAATTGCTTGCATGTCAATACATTTTGAGATAAATTTAGATATTTATCTACATTTAAATTGTTTGGTAGGACATGATGTATTAAAATTTACTCAAAGGTTGTTTCCTACATTCTCTACTCATAATTTAATTTGAAAAAAGTGCAGCATAGAGTTGTAATTATTGAAACTTCCACCAGTGTCACAACCAAGTTTTAGTAATATAATGCTAAAAATATTTCAACATGTTTCAATTATGAAGAACAAATTTGATGTAGGGGCATCCTATAACGACCCCAAAGTTGTATTATTTTTGTATTAAATTAGTTTAGTGTCTCATAGTATTAGAGGTCTTTAGTATTCATGATATGGAGTCTAAGTAGTCTTAAGATGCATGAAATTTGAATTCTGACTTTTCCTTGCAAAAAACCTCTTAAAATTTTGAATCTTGCCAAGCCTTTGTAAGGACTCTTATATGTTTTTGGATATGGTAAGATGTTAAAAAAACATGTCTAAGTGGTTTTTAAACTATATTATGTCCATAAAATGTTATTTAATCCATTGTCATGGTTCTAAATACTTTATATCATGTAAAAGACAAGATAATACAATGTAACAAGAGACCTCTCCAAGGAAAAGATCCCTAGAAGTAGTTATAAACATTTTCACAAGATATATGAGTAAATTTTGTAGTTGAAACCTCATATTCCATTAGAGGTAGACTATTGAATGGACATGCAAATAAAATCTTGTTGAGAAAAAACTCTCTATGGTGTAAGATTTATGTGTGTAATTAGTTTGCATAGTGGGAATAGAGTATAAAATGTGTTTGGATAATTCGAATGGTGAGTAACCTTGTTTAATTTTTGTTGATATTGTTTATTATCAATTTAAATTCTTTAATTTGATCTAAAAAATATAAATTGAGTTGAAATCAAGTTATTTTTAAGGAGACAGTCAAGTTTACTAATAGGGAATGCATTCATACAACTTTTGTTCAAGATAACAGATTGCATATTAAATTATTTCCTCTATTGAGCTTTGTGGATAATATAGGGATGAAAACATGTATTATTAGTTTTAGATAGTATTTCTATAGTATTCTTTTGGTTAAGAGTTTGTTATGTTTCAATTTGGTCATAGTTATCACTCAATGAAGGTACACAATCATCAAACTTAGAATTTTGTACACTATGTTATTTTGTATTGAATCTTGTTTTTGATTAAAAATTGATGGAAATGTATTTATAATTAATTTATTAGGTGGTTATAAACATATTAAAGTTAAAATAATATTTGATGAGGAAATACAGAGAGAACCTATATACCTCTATTTCTAACATTCAAAATACAGTATAAAAAGATTGAGATTGCTTATTTGTGAATGCTACAAGGGCCGTAGGATAATATAAATTTAATGAAAATTTTTAATGATAAATAAACATATACAATCCAATAATTATATTCTCTTAAAATTCTTAGTTGGACATTATATGCAATTTTCTTTAGTCTCAACTTATACAAGTGTTTCAAACCCTGACTTTTAGGGTTTTTAACTATTGGGAGAGATTCAAACTTCCAAAATTCATAATTTTTTTTAATATAATGTGTTTTATGGTATATAAATTTAATAAATTAGTTTCATACTTGTAACACTTATTTTTCATATTATTATATCATGTAGGTAGACAATTAACCTAAGAGACCTAGTGAGATAAAGGCTAAAGAAGAAAATTGAACTTAGGTGAAGATTTAAGGTAAAAATTTGATTAAAAAGAAATATTGAACAAAATTATGGTCAAATATAATATTGGTTTGGTCAAAGTGTCTTTATAATGGTTAAACCTTGGAGTTATATGCATTTAGAGGGCTAATTAGAGTGCCAAGTAAGCCTAGATGTACGAGATTTTTCAAAATAAGCTAAGTATATTTTTTGTGTGTAGTAATGACATGGAAAAGGGTTTTAAAAAACCTAATTATTTTTCCTTGAATTTTCTATTTATGGAATAGGATAGGTGATTTTCCCCAAATTAGGGCTCCAAGCCAAGTGAAGGACTAAAGAGAGAAGTCAGTGAATAGACAAGAGGGAAATTGTTTCAAAGGTTTAAAAGGAATTGAATGAGAAAGGAAAAGAGTCTTGAGGTAGAAGATAAATGGTTTCACAATCTTAGATAATAAGACATTTGTTAAATATCCTAAATACTTGCATCATTTTTGGTATCAGAGCCTAAGGGAGGTCAGATTATAGGTTGGAGATACTGAGGGGGTAAAATTGTAGTTAGAAGACAAAGACAACCTAATATAGCTTAGATAATGAAATAGACCATGACAAATATGGTCATAGAGATGAGAAATATGCAATCAAGTATGGACGCTATAGAGATAACCTAAAGGAGAAGGGTTATTACTAAAGATGAAAGTGACAAAGAAGAATAAGATCCTAGAGTAGAATAAGAAGAAGAAAGAGAAGATAGAATGGAAGAAATATTTATCAAGGCCATGATGAAAATGGGATCAAAACCAAAGTTGGATGTGCCAATATATTCAGGCAATCTCAACGTGGATGAATTGGTGGATTAGATTGTAGCCATGGGCAAATATTTTGAGTATGAAGAGGTGTATGACACAAAGAAATTAAAATTTATAGTGAAAAGATTGAAAGGACATGATTATTTGTGGTGGGATGGAATCTAAGAAGAAAGAAGGAAAAGAGGCAAGGAAAAGATCCAGTCAAGGGATAAGATGGTGATGAAGATGAAGGTAAAGTTGATGCCCAAGGACTACAACACACACTTGTTTAGAAGATTGAAAATTATTAGAAAAAAGGAGAATTAAGTGAAAGAGTATACAAAATAATTTCATAAGTTGGATATTAGAACATGTCACTTGGAAGAGGATGATGAAAATCTAGAAAGGTACCTAAATAGCCTTAAGTTTTCCATTTAAGATGAAATCAATATTTTGACTTTGAAAATAGTAGAAGAGGATTATCAATAATCCTTGAGAGATGAGTAAAAGTTGACAATAAGGCACACACATCATACAAGAGGAAGATGCAAGCAAATAAAATGTAGAGGAGAGCATGAAAGTAAGAATGCATACTAGACCTATGAGGAAGGTGAAAATAGTGAACAAAGGTATGAGACATAACCATGAGGTGGTTATAGGGATATAAGGCCATACTATAGAGGTGAAAATTCATATAGAGGAAGAGGTACTAGTGGATTTATAGGAAAGTGCTTCAAATGCAACAAATATGTAGGACATAGATATTGGGAGTTTTCATAGGAGCAACAAAAAAGAAAACATAGAAGTGAGAGCATAAATTAGTGGTGTAGCCTAAAGAATTAGAAAGTGTTAGATATAATTCACACATATAATAACCTAAAGAAGGAGATTCAATCTTTATGAAGAAAACATTTCTTAAGCCACCAAAGGAGAAAGAACCTGCTCAATGGAAAACACTCTTCAGAACAACATGTAAGTCCCATGGTAAATGTTGTAATATGATCATAGATTTAGGGAACACAAATAATTTGGTTTATAATGAAATGGTAAGTAAGATTGGCCTCAAAATATTACCACAACTTACACGTTAAAAAGTTTCTTAGATTCAGAAGGGTCATCATGTGCTTGTCAATGAATAATGCTTGGTGGATTTTTATATTGACACTTATAAAGATCATGCCATCTATGATATCATCCCAATGGACATTTTTAATGTACTTTTAATAAGGTCTTATTAGTTTGATAGGTCCACTAGTCATGATGGGGTGAGGAACACTTGACCATTTGAATAAAAATGAAGAAATCACACATTGATACCTTTGAAGAAGTATGATCAAGTTGTTGGTGTCAATTCTAAATTATTGATTACATGTCACAAAGAGTTGGTATAGTAGGTAGATAACGAGCCTTAGGAGAATGTGGCATCCCAAGGGGAGACATATATAATTTTGACAAGTATAAGTTTTTCAAGTGAGTACGTACATGAGTTTTTCACAAGTTTATATCAACATTTGATAATGATTTCAAGTTGTGATTTCATAGGAGTGGTAGACAAACTCAAATGCTTGAGAGAGAGTCTTAAATAAGAAAAGAATGTCAATGAGTTGAGTAACATGTAGTAGATCTATGAAGGATAGTCAAGTGAATTATAAGACAATCCTATAATATTAACAAATCAGGGAAATGAGATGTTGAAAGTGAAAACATAGTCCTTGTATATGCAGGAGGTAGAGACCAGTCATAGTGGTGATGAACAACAACAAAGCAAGAGTCTCCACAAGCATGTGGTATGTAAGGGCCAAGAAGATATTATACATGAGGTAAAGTGGAAAAAATAATAAGTATTGATTAAGGAATAATATTAAATACTTATAGAATGAGTTTATCATCGATATAAGGAGAAGGTAGATCAATTTACAGGAGTAGAAGAATGGTATACACTTTCAAGGAGTGTAGAAGATAATAATAGCTATGTTTTTCTTAATAATTTTATTTCATGTGTAGGTATACCATTCAAGAAGATGAAATAGAGAAGTCCTAATTATGAGTTCAAGGAACATTTTCACCTTTATGAGAGGCAAATATAATTAGATACCTTATATAAGGAGATTCATTGCAATTAGATAGGATCATACACCAAGTTCATCAAAAAACACCTATGGTAAACATTATTTAACTTGGTAGTATGATGTAGAAGCATCCTATAAGGACCCCAAAGTTGACTCTTTTTTGTATTAAATTAGTTTATTAGGTGTCTCGTAGGTTTTAAACATCTTGATTAGTCATAATATGGAGTCTAGGTAGTATTAAGATGCATGCAATTTGAATTCTAGCTTTTCACACCAAAAAACTCTTTTAAAAATTTAAATCTTGCCAATCCTTTGTAAGGACTCTTAAATGTTTTTGAATATGGTAAGATGTTAATAAAAACATGTATAAGGTGATTTTACACTACATTAGGTCCATAAATTTCTCTTTAATCCATTGTCATGGTTTTAGATACTTTATATCATGTAAAAGACAAGACAATGCAATGTAACAAGAAACCTCTTCGAGGAAAAGATCCAAAGAAGTAATTATGCACCTTTTCAGGAGATATATGAGTAAATTTTTCAGTTATAATCTCATAGTTAATTCAAGTTATACTGGTGAATGGAGATGAAAATAAAATATTGATGAGAAAAGACTCTTTGTGGTGTAAAATTTCTATGTGTAATTAGTTTGCATGATGGGAATCGAGTATAAAATGTGTTTGGATAATCAAAATGGTGAGTAACCTTGTTTAATTATTTTTTATATTGTTTATGATCAATTTATACTCTTTAAGTTGATATAACAAATACAAATTTAGTTGAAATCAAGTTATTTTTAAGGAGATAGTCAAGTCTCTAACAGGGAATTCATTCATATAACTTTTGTTCAAGATAACAGACTGTGTATTCAATTCTTTCCTCTATTAAGTCATGTGGAGAATATAGGGATGAAAAAATGTATTATTATTAGGATATATTATTTATATAGTATTTTTTTAAATAACTTTATATGTTTTAATTTGGTCATAGTTATCACTCAATAAAGGTACACAGTCATCAAACTCATAATTCTGTACACTATTTTTTTTGTATTAAATATTGTTTTTGATTCAAAAGTGATGGAAATGGATTTAAAATTAATATAGGATGGGTTTAAAAACCTATTAAGGTTAAAATAATCTTTTATGAGGAAATATAGAGAGACCCTACATACCTTTATTTCTAATATTCAGAATATAATATAAAAAGACTAATATTGCTTGTTTATGAATGCTCTGAGGGTCATAGGATCTTAGAAATTGAATGAAAAATTTGCATGATCACTAAAAAGATATAATCCAATAATTATATTATCTTTAAAATTCCTAGTGGACATTATATGCAATTTTATTTAGTCTCAACTTATACATGTACTTCAAACCTAGACTTTTAGGGTTTTAACTATTGGGAAAGATTTAACCTTCAAAAATTCATGAATTTTTTTAATATAATGTTTCTTATGGTATCTCAAGTGAATAAAGTGGTTTCATACCTATAATACATATTTTCCATACTATACTACCTTGTAGGTAGTCAATTAGCCTAAGAGACCTAGTGAGATAAATGCTAAAGAAAAAAGTTGAACTTAGGTGAAGAGTTGAGGTACAAAATTGATTGAAAAGCAAGATTGGATAAAAAGGTGGTAAAATATAATCTTGGTTTGGTAAAAGTGTCTCTATAATTGTTTATTTTTGCATTTATAAGGCTAATTAGAGTGTCAAGTAATCCTAGAGGTACAAGATTTTGCAAAAGAACCTAACTCAAGTTTTTGTGTGAAGTAATGACATGGAAAAGGGTTATGAAAAACACAATTAGTTTTCCTTGAATTGTCTATGTATGGAACATAATAGGTTATTTTCCATAAAATAGGGATACAAGCCAACTAAATGACTAAAGAGAGAAGTCAGTGAATAAATAAGAGGGAAATTGTTTCAAGGGTTTGAAAGGCATTTCATGAACAATGACAAGAGTCTTGAGGTATAAGATAAATGGTTGTGCAACCTTAGATAATAAGGCCTTTGTTAAAGATCTTGAATACTTTAAAGTTAAGAGGAACTCTGCATCAAAATTATTCACCAAATACGATGAGTGTATACATATGCACAACAAATATATGGCCACCACATGCCCAGAAGTAAGCTCAAAACTTAAAGAGGAATAAAATGGAACAATTAATATATTTAATATTGTCATACACATTACTACTCCCATAGATTATAATTAGAGGAAGAACCTCATGGTTTTTTAGCATTGTACATGATAAAATAGATAAAATTAAAACATTCATACTAAGTACAAATAGAAAATTAAAGTCAATAAGTAATGTTATGAACCTCCCAATTGCTTTGATGGGTATGTTCACACATGGACACAAGACTGGGGGATTTGGCCACTTTTTCCTACCATTTCTCAAATTTGGATAAAAATACATAGTTACATCATTGGATTTTTATCTCAATAATCTTGAATAACCCATCGCTGATGAGTATGGGGATTTATTATATAATTATGGATAATCCAAATAACCATTGCATGATGTAGTTTTATAAAATTAAATGCATAACAAATCTAAAGGGTACAAGGAAAAAGTTGTCCATGTGGAAACAATAAGTGTTGTTAGTAGTTAAAGTGATCCATTAGAAAAATATCCATTGATATTCTACGTATAATTGTATAATGACTGAAGTGAAACAAGAATCATACCTTATTTTCATTTACATCAAGGCTAAAAGAAATAATGGTACTCAACATTGTGTATGTAAGCTTCCTACTTGTGATACAAAGACATGAAAATATATATGGGACTTTTGGTATATTAACAACATAATTATGTAAATTCTACATATTTTCTTTGCCACATATCATGGAAACTTATAGAACATACTGAGGAGAGTAAAGTACATTCACTCCTTAAATAATTGAGGAAGTGTATGACTTCAAGGCCTTTGTGGAGTCACACTTGTTGGATGGAAACCATAAGATCGTGGGTATTAGTGAACCAAATATGTTCAATTTCCATGTTGTGTAAGTCATAACAATTATTGAATATAAATAAAAAATAAATGATCTCTAGTGGTTTTATCCAATCCCAATCTAGCATACAACTTATAATGGTGAATCAAATTTACCAGAAGGCCAACCTCATTTGGTGCCTTTAGAATAACTCAAAGAAATAGATTATATAAAAAGGTATTAAAACAATATATTAAAAAATTGAGAACAATTACAAGTAGAGGTAGAGATTAATGGCTTATAAATATAGTGTGTTGGTAAAATGTTTTATCTACTTTGGATAGACCATCTGCAAATTCTAGTAGGATGTCAGATGTTTTTTTTACCACAAAAAATATAGGGAAATGAGATATATGACCAAATAATGAGAGACACACATTTTTATAAGAAATAATACATTAAAAAACATATCCTAAGTAATAAATATATTTTTATTGGGTCTATTTATGAAAGATGTAAAAAAGCATTCATTCCATTGATGAATATGTATGTTGGACAAATGCTTCTAGTGTAGTTAGAAAATGAAAATGAAATTGAAAATATATGGATGGAAAGGGAATATAGGGATATTTAACTTAAACCATAATGGGGGAATGTGGATAAAAAGGTGAGTATTCAATATTGAAAATCCTCAAGGAGATAATGTGATGAAGCACTATATCATGACTATTTGACACCTAATAAAACATGGATCAAATCAAATGAAAATAAACAAGATAATGATGTGGATAGTTCCATATTAGCATAGATACAAAATAAAAATTATAAAGGAATATCAATCAAGATTCCTAAAAAATGACATTAGGCCATTATTTCATATCTTGCACTACATGAACTAGGTAAAAAATGCTAAGGTAAAACTAGTGAAGGTCATAAATTAAAATGTGATATCATCTTGGCATAGAATATGGGGTTTTTTAAAATTTATATTCTAAATGACACTATAATAACCTAAACTTAAATTTGTAATATAATTATTTGATATGAATTTAAGAATGATTTTGATTGATTCTATTTGACCGAATTGTATTTGTAGACACCTAAATTACACCAATTTGATGTCATAATTAACTTTGATTATAATTGACACACTAATCCACTTACCATCCTAAATTCTAATTTTACACTAATATCATTACCATCCACTTTTTTAATAATTTATTAATCAATAATAATTAATTAATCATGCACACATAATTCTCTAAAAACTAATTAAAATCTGAAATTTCCACCTCATCTAGACATCTTCCATGGGTTTCTCAATCAAGTGTTGAGTCATCCAAAAAAATCATTAACTTCTTTAACCAATTGATCAATTAAACCTCTCCCTTCCTCTCATACACATTGAAATTAGTCATTATCCATTGAGATGAGGACTAAAATCCAACCATTGATAATTATCGTTATCAAATAAATCCAAATTATTCTCAACCATTCATCTCCTCATCCAAAAGTCTGTAAATTGATGTGAGATCCATAATTTTAATAATATACCTTAAATATATCAAATCTATATCAAAATTATCTTATGCATATATTGATAATTCAATATATTTACACCTATATGCTTTCAAATTCATCATTTAAAAAAATTGAATTGAGCACCCACATACAAAGAATCAAGATAAAATCACATGTTTTCACAATGGAGAATGTGATGTATTTTACATGGTTTTGTAACTACTTATTTGTCTATATTTTATTGATTGTTTTTTATCAATCTAAAGTTTTAGTTTAGATTTATAATATGATTGGTATATTTAATATCTTAGTTATGATTTTTAATTTTTTTTATCTATTTTTGTAGGCTAGAATTGCACCCTTGTGGGAGAGTTTTTCAGGCTCTCTCACTCCCAACTACAATATTGGAACAACCTCAGGTTATGGGTATCATATAGTGACATTGAACCTCTAGGATTTTTTATGAGGATATCTCCTCAGATGATTCACTTTGGATTCTTTCCCACACTAGAATCTACTTTTGATTAAGAGAAAGGGAGAGAAAGATAACATGAAAGGGAAACCTAAGCTAAGGATGGTGATGCACCAAAATATGAAACGATCCACTCTTAGCCTAGAATCCCTAATTACCACTAATGAATTTAACAAAGACATAGAATAATCTGATACTATCTCAAGGTTACAAGCATAAGTATTTGCGTGAAGGTCGAAGGGAAACCCTACAATTTGAAGGATAATATGAATTAGGTCTGTATGTGACACTATAAACTTGTGACACTTAAAGAAGGGACCAATGTCTAATACTTCACACAACCTAAAAGGAACCAAAATAATTAAATAAAGGTGCATGAAGGATTCATAAATGATGAAAAGGGACATACATTATACAAATTAAAACTTCGATAATGTACACTTGACTTCAAACTAGAATCATAAAATTCATCTTATTGCTCCAAGAGAGTGTTAAAAGGTGACTTTGATAGAGTAAATATATCAATAGTCAAGGGATTATTTTTTAAGACTCCAAAGCCTCTATATATAGTAGAAAGGGATGAGAGAAAAGGGGGAGAGAGAAAGGAAGAGGGGACCCTGTTCAAGACATGACAACTAAGCTACTACCTTACCATAATGAATGCTCCACCTTCTTTTTGACCAATTAGGGAACTATTTTGTTTTATAGAAATGAAAATTTATTTTTCATAATAACATTGAGCTTCCTTGTTGATCAACAAACATGATAGAAGACAAAAACTTCTCCAATAATGACTTTAATACCCGAGCTACCTTTTTTAATCACATGCTTTTCATCTAGCATCCCCATGGCATCTTTCACTTGTCTTGCACATATAAGGACAAAATCCCCATAAATTTGAATCTACACTGACCCATGCTACTTCTATATTGAGTGGTTATTTATTAGAGACAATAGCCATGTCAAAAGATGATGACCTCTCCATTAATTATACCTACTAGCTCCTACTTTGAAACCTAGACAAAATCTTTCCTATAGATGGGAAAGCAATCTAAGGAGATTAATTTTCTTGTATCCATTTATGTTGATGTAAGTCCATATAAATCTAAATGGCTACTTGTAGGGGTTCATATTTTAAAATTTATGGGCCTATCATAGGATATTTGAATCCTAATAGCTATTTTATGAGATTGAACTTTGACACTGGTGTGAACATCATATTTCCTTTGAACACTTTCCTACGAGCCTTTTTCTTTCTTTTAGATAATTTTATTGAAAAATTTTCATGGAATTTTTTCTTGAAAGAATTAAACTTTGGACTTTTTGAGAATGATCCTTCATATTTTGAAAAGTCCTTTGGATAAGTGCCCTTTTTGAAGGAAAAGTATCTTTTGGCCACTTCAAAAATGCCCCTTTCTAAAGGGAAAATACCCTTATCAACTTTTTGTAAATGTCTTTTCCCTTTGGAAATGAGCCATTAGCTTTTTGTAAATGACACTTCAGAAAAATTTGCTTTAGCCACTTCTTTAAAAGAAAAAGTCTTTGGGACTTTTGCAAAGGTCCACTTCCTCAAAAGATACACTTTGAAATTGCTACATAAGACACTTTGCCATAGAAATGACTCTTCTAGAAAGTGTTTTGGACATTTGATTTGAAAGTGCCCTTTAGAACTTGAAAAAGTTCCCCTTTTTACCAAGAAAAGTGCCCTTTGGATTTTTTGTTTTGGCACTTCTTCCTAAAGGAATTCCTTCAAAAAAATTTCCTTCAGCCTTTTATAAAATACCTTTCAACCTTTTATCCTTGGGTACTTTTCTAAAAAAAGTACATTCAGAATTCTTTCTAAGTGTATTTCAAGAAAAATTAAGTGGTCCCTTAGCTTCTTAAAAGTGCCCTTTAGAAGAATTGAAAATACCCTTTGGAACTTTGAGAAATCCCTTTAGAATTTTTTGTATCAAACCATTTTCCCAAGAAAGTCCCTTCAAGAAAATTGTCTTGGCCATTTCACTTTAAAAAAGATATCTTTCAAAAAATTTGTTTGGTACACTTTCCAAGAGAAAAATCCTTTGGGCCTTTTATTTCAGATAAAATGTTTGAAATAATTCCTGATACTTAGCCATAAAAGGACTGAAACAAATCTCCTAACAGAAATAGGTCTTTAGGATAATTATTGTAAAGCAATTTCCCCAAAATAATTCAGTCTTTGTCTTTTGCTTCAGACATTTTATTTGAAAAAATTATCCCTTCAAAAACTTTATCTCAGACAACTTGTCTAAAAGAATTTAACAAAGACAAAAAAGGGTCCCAAAAGAAAGTATCTTAGCAATGAAAAGGCTAAAATAATTCCAAAGTAAATAATTAGCCAAAAAGGCTTTGTACTTAGCTTTTCCAAGGTCTGTAAGACCTTCTAGACTTGTTCACAAAACTATTGTTTGACCTTCATGCTTTAGAATTTTTCTCATCTTATTCATCTAGGTAAAATATTGGTATGTGGGACAAAAATGACCAACATATTTTGTGACTCTTAGGGAATCATGTCTGTTATGCTTGAGAACCCATACCACTTGCCTTGTCTAGTCCATTAGGCATGTAGTCATTAGCCTATGCAACTGAGCTAGTCTAAAACTAGATACAAGGCTAACCTTTTCTAGAACATCCTCTTGAAGAAACAAGGACAACAAGAACAAAACAAACATTATTACCAAGGCATTTAGGGGAGGGAAATACACAACTAAAAAGATGTGCACAAGGCACTTAGAAGAAAACATGTAAAAACTATAAAAATTACAATAAATATAATGATTGCAAACTCTTCTAATACTAGGATTTAAATAAATCCCATTGACTGAGATGGGTAGTACCTCTCCATATATTTGGGATAATTGAAAAGCATTATGTTGTTTGCATCCATGGATCAAATAAGGGCCACTCCACAAGCTATCAAATTTGGTATGGTTACCTTTTTTGGGCTTATTTAAATCCCACTTGAGGACTAGATCCCCTTACTTGAAGTCCTTTTATATGGATCTCTTTTCAAAGGCTTTCTTGACTTGAGCTTGATGTGACTCTAGTGTTTTCATTACAAGGTATCTCATTTCTTCAAGCTCCATGAGTTCTAACAGTCTCACATTCATGGGCTCATCTTCCATCAACTCTAAATGATGGCCTAGTTCTAATGAAGGTAGCTCAAGAGAAATGGGCAACTTGGCCTCCCTTCCATATACTAATACATATGGAAAAATATTAATGGAAACTTTAGGAGTCACTCTATTAGCCCACAAGGCTATCTTTAGTTTTGTGTGCCATGTCCTCTGATTCTCTTTCATAGCTCTCCTGATGATTCTTAGAAAAATTTTATTTGTGGACTTAGCTAGTCCATTTCCTTGAGGATAATAGTTGGAAGAGGTGTTGAGGTAGATGTCCATATTGAGAGCCCATTCACTTGTTTTTAGACTAAGGAGTGCTAATGCATTATCATAAATGATAGTGGATGGAACACCAAATCTAGTCACAATGCTATCATATAAGTCTAAAATTTCACCTTCATTAGCTTCTTTCAATGCAATGGATTCCACCCACCTAGTGAAGTAGTTAATTGTAGTAAGCATCCATCTATGTCCTGCACTTGATGGAGGGTTGATCATTCTTATGAAATATATCCCCCATTACATGAAGGGTTGCTCTACTAGAATTGGGTTAAGAGGAAGGGATGCCAATCTTTGCTTACCCACAAATAAATCACACTTTTAACACTTCATAACCCATGCATGAGAATATTTGAATAGGTTAGGTTAGTAATTACCAACCCTCATTATCTTTTCTATTGTGGTTCTAGTTGCAAAATGACCTCCTGTAGGTCCATCATGGAATTGCTCCAAAAGCTTGGTCACTTGGTCATTATCTATACACCTAAGGAGTACCCCATTTAGATCTCTTATAAAAAGAGTACCATATACTAGTGCATAAGGTATGGATTTAAGTCTAAAATACCTTATTTTTGCCTTATCTAAACCCTAAGGGCATTCTCCTATTAACAGAAAATATGCCATATCATGGATCCAACACTTATGAAGTAGAGGTACCTTCGCCTATGAGTTGTCTTGTATCACCATGAAAACTTATTTATCCTAATGAAGGTCATAAACCATATGCTCATAAAAAACTTTAACTCTTACTAGCTTAGTGACCTTGATCTCCACATCATACTCCATGATCTTGGTATTCTAACCAACTCTCTTTTCATTCAAGTCTTTGTTAAGAAGGAAGTCTCTCACTCTAGGATGAGACACCATAAGATAGATTTTTATATTGAAGAGCATTGGCCTAAACTTTTTAAGGCTTCTTACTACTGTAAGGACTTGTTTTTATAAAAATTATACCTCACCTCATACCCTTCAAGCCCCTGACTAAGAAATGTCATTGGCTACTCAAGTCCTTTACCATTATTTTGCATCAACATAACTAATATATTGTCAATATTATAAAAGGCATACAATATGAAATATCTATAGAAATTAGGATTCGTTAGTGTGAGTCCTTGGGCAATGGCTTACTTTATAGCCACAAATGTTGATTTACCTTCATTTGACCAAGTGAACACTTGGTTCTTCTTCAGCATAGTAGTGATGGGTTTGATCAAGTTTTGAAAACTAGGTATAAACCTTCTCATAAAATTTATTTTCCCAAGGAAACTTTGGATTCCCTTCTTATGCTTGGGTAAGGACAAGGCTAAGATGGCACTTATTCTATCAAGATTAATAGCTAATCCTTATTTTGAGATAATATGTCCCAAGAATTTGCCTTCATACACTTCAAACACACATTTTTTGGGATTCAAAGAGATTCCATACTCTCTACATCTCTCAAAGATCAACCTTAATAGGTCCATGTGTTCATTGGCATCCTTGGAGAAAACTGTGATGTCATCCAAGTAGACCACCACCATTTGATTTAGTAGCCCTTGGAAAGCCATGTCCATTGCTCTTTAAAAAGTGCCCCCCATATTTGATAGGCCAAAATGCATATTTTGATATGAATACATTCCCCATTCAATGGTGAAGGTAGTCTTGTACTGATCTTTGTTTACTAATACTTGGTTGTAACCTGAATATCCATCCAAAAGAGAAAAATGTTCTAAAACTATAATTATTTGAAGAAGTTGCCCCATAGATAATATAGGGTAATGGTCCTTTAAGGAGACCTTGTTTAGATCTCTAAAGTCAAAATATAGCCTAATCTCCCCACTCTTTTTCCTTAAAGGCACCAAATTAGCTATCCATGATGAGTGCTGATGGCAAAGATGATCTTGGATTTAATTAACTCTAGTTAGCTCTCTCCTCATAATCTCTTCTATTTTGGGGTTAATAGGACTTATTTTTTGCCTTATAGGCTTAGCATTAGCCTCTAATTCTATAGTATGTGGGGATAACTTTAGATCAAATCCTCTCAGATCACTATACTCACAAGAAAAGATGTTTGAATATTCCTTAAAAAGTTTAATGAAAGCATGCCTTTCTACCTTGCTACTTCCCTTCCCAAGGTTGAGAAGTTTATCTTTGAAGATGAGTACTCCCTCATAATTCTCCTCATCAGTTGACATCACTACCTTGTATTTCCTCATATAGTCTTCGTCATGGAAAATACTTTCAAGGTTGACCAACCCTTTAGGAAGTTTTTTGGACTTTAGTTGAAAAATTTGATCCTCATATTGATATTAAAATTTACCTTGGTTTATTAAGGAAAAATCTAATTCCTACTGTAAGAAACAAGAAATTTGTTTGTCATTTTTGAAAACCTACCAGTGGGCTTCATTATCTGGTACTGATAGCCTCACCACCACCTTGACATGTGGCTAAACCTTGGCCTCTTTTATCTTACTTGGAATATCAAACTTGGCTCCCACAGCTACCAACCTATCAGTATGGTAGTTCTAATTCCTTGTCATAGCTTGAATGTTAAGGGCTTAAAAATCTTCAATTAGTTCCCACAGTCTATTTTTGTAGGACCTCATCAAAGGATTCTTCATAATGTTTAGGCTAATGACTTGGTTCACTATAATCTCACTATCTCCATATGATTGAAACTTCTTGATTCCACTCTTAATGGTCCATTAGAGGCCATGGATTAAGCATTCATATTCTATTGCATTGGAGGAGCAACTGAAATATAACTTATAAGAAGAGAAATACTTATCATCTAAAGGGGAAACCAAAATTTCCCCTGTACCTACTCCATTTTTTCTCCTTGAACTATCAAAGAACAAATTCCACATATCATTGAGGTCTTCTTTAGGTCCAATAAGGGAATGCATGAGTTTATTTTCTTTATTTAGCAAAAAGACACCCATGTTTCTTTCTTTGACACCTTCTAAAGGGATAAGAAATTGATTATCCCCTCATAGCTCATCCAATAATAAGTCTAGAATCTCCTTAGGATAAATATTATGTTCTTAAGTTATTATAAATTCATCCTCATAAAAGATAGTACAATTGAGTTTTATGTTATCTAGTTGATCGGGCTCAATGTGAAATTATGTCATGGGCTCAAACTTGATTGATACCTTAGTCTCATACTTTGTTTTGAATGGCATGTATGACCAATCTGCTATGAGATAGACTCCTATATTTGCTATTAATTATATAGATAAGCATATAAAAAATATGGAGGCACCTTTAGAATAAACACATCTTAATCCACTAAAACACTAGGACAAACATGAAGGGTCAAGCTAAGACCCTTGATAATACTAGTTAGTTTAGTGGAAGAACTGTCAAGATATAGAACTCCCTTAGTGTGTGGGTCATATTTGAGGTGTAGTTGATCAACTATATACTTTGGCATTATTGAAGTGCTAGTTACACTATCTACCAAGAAATTATGCACCAAATAATCACCAATGATTAATGAAATGTAGAATGGAGGAGGTTTGACTACCTTACTTGATCCTTCTCCTGTAGGAGCTTGGGTTGCATTAGTGAGGACCTTAGTTTATTTACTTAGTTGTTTTCCTATAATTGTTGTAAAACCTATCTTGGATAAACCTTCTTGAAGTATATATACTTGATTGGGTATGGAAAGCATGTCCCATATCAGTACACTCACACTAGATTTCTTCATTTGCTCAATAATGTTGATTAGTGGACCACTAAACTTCACTTGTGTTTTAAGGACTCCTACTATTATTTGTTGAATTTATGAGTTTTTTGGATCAAAATGAGTCCTTTAATTCTGATTTTAATGAGATGTCAGGACCTTTGGAGTGATAGTAGGCTCATTAGGCTTATGTAATAAAGGGGTAATGATAAGATGTTCTTTAAATGATCCTTGCTTGTCACTCACATTCCTTCTTTTGAATCTTGTATTAGCTATCACTAGAATGTATGCTTGGCTAGATCTAGCTTGTTGATTGAGTGCATATCACTCTTCTTATTTACTAATGACCATTGTAGCATCTATCCAATTTAGTACTTGATCAGATCCTTGGTCTTATGGAGACTATCCTAGTTTCGTCATCATGGGGATCTCTATGTTTTGAGCCATTAAGGATTGATTGTATCCATAAGTAATAGCTTGTTGACATTGGTCATTGAATGCCTAGTTAAAACCTTTAACTGGGATAATGGATTGCCCAAAATATTGATCCCAAAGTATTGTTCCTTTAGCCTTTTGAGCCATATTGTTTTGAATAGGGACTAAGTAGTTGGAAGAGCCTACAACATTTGGGTTATAGTTTCTCTCCTTATTATAGCTAGGTTGTCCTTGCCCTTGCTCATGATTCTAGTTTTATAAATTTCCCTTGAAGGGTGGTCTATTCCCTTGATAATATTACTATTGAGGCTGACATGGAGCTTGATAAGGTTTATTACACATCATTTCCCAGGGATTGGAGCATGCTCTTAAGTTCTATGTAGTTTATATGCTCTTAAGAATCACTTGATCTGCTAGTGGAGGCCTTTTTTTGATTAGGTGAAGGTATAGTAGTAATTTTTGGAGTTGGAAGAATAACATCAAGTGGGGGAATAACTATAGGGGATGGCTTGATTTCAGGGAAAAGAGGCATTGGGAGTCTAGGAGTAAGCTTGCCAGCCTAAACTAGGCAATTTTTTGCTTTAATAACCACCTCATAAGCATTTGGCAATATGTCCCCTCCCATGGAATGGATCATTACAACTATATCACTATTTAGATCCTTCAAGTAGTATAGGAATGCAAAGTTAGGGGATGGTCTAATAGAGGCTAGAATTCTATCCCAAGCTTTTTGGAATCTTGTGTTGAAGTCTGGTATGACTTCATGGGGGTCTTTCTTGATTGTGGTAAGTTGCTCTAATAGTGACAAATGGTCAATCTTATCTAAAAGTCTATTACACAAGGCCACTCCTAATTGATTCCATGATTGAATAGAATTAAGATCTAAGCCTCTATACCAATCTAAAGCGTTTCCTTTAAGGGATATAGCTAACAGTCTAATATCTATATTTTTTACAATAACATTATGGATATTTCAAAAATTGGTTGTCATTGATGTCTTTAGTAGGGGTTAGGACTTGGTTTCCTATAAAATATGGGACATTTTTTAGAGCTACTATCAACATAGGATATTATTGTGGTAGATTCAAAGGACTTTGGCCATTAAAGCCTATAAATTCTCTTTAGGAAATCATGGTAATAGGGAGAACTATCAAGAGGTTGCTTGCAAGGGTAGGCCTTGAGACTAGGTTAATAAAAGGTTTCCTTACATATGGTAGAGTATTGGCAAACCTTAACCTTTTGACTAAATTTAAGGGGAGTTTAATAAACTCAAAAGGAATACCTCAAGAAGTTGATCTTGTAGTAACCTTTGGCATGAAATATAGTTACTATTCTACCACTAGATTGTCGAGTGTTCTTCAGAGTCACTAGATATTAAAATATGAAAGCTATAACCACTGTAAATTGATCAAACTAGCATCAACTTGACCAATCTTCCTATAAAGTGGTCCCATTGGGAATGTCAAAAATTGTTGTAGGCTAGAATTGTACCCTTATGGGAGAGTTTTTTAGGCTCTCTCACTCCCAACTAAAATATTGGAATAACCTCAAGCTATGGGTATCTTGTAGTGAGGTTTAACCTCTAGGATTTTTAATGAGGCTATCTCCTTAAATGCTTCACTTTGGCTTATTTCCCACACTAGAATCTATTGCTGACTAAGGGAAAGAGAGAGAAAGATAACATGAAAGGGAAACCTAAGATAAGGATAGTGATGCACCAAAATATGAAATGATCCACTTTTAGCTTGGAATCCTTAATGACCACTAATTAATTTAACCAAAACATAGACTAATTTGATCCTATATCAAGGGTACAATCATAAGTATTTATGTGGAGGTCAAAGGGAAACCCTACAATTTGAAAGACAAGGAATTAGGTCTGTATGAGACACTATAAACTTGTGACACTTTAATAAGGCACCAATGTCAAACACTTCACACAACCTAAAAGGAACCAAAAGAATTGAATAAAGGTGCATGGAGGATTTATAGATGATGAAAAGGGACATACATTCTATAAATTAAAACTCTAATAATGTACATTTGACTTCAAACTAGAATAAAAAAATTCATCTTATTACTCTAAGAGAGTGTTACAAGGTGATTTTGATAGAGTAACTCTATCACCAGTCAAGGGATTCTTTTTTTCAGACTCTAAAGCCTCTATATATAGCATAACAGGATGAGAGAAAAGGGAGAGAGAGAAAGGAAGAGGGGAGCCTATTCAAGACATGATAGCTAAGATGCTACCTTACTGTAATGAATGATCCACCCTCTTTTTGACCAATTAGGGCACAATTTTATTTTGTACAAATGAAAATTTGGTTTTCATAATAATCTCAAGCTTCCTCATTGATTAGAAAACATGCTAGAAGACAATAAATTTTTGAATAATGCCTTTAATACCTTAGCTACTTTTTTTAATCACCTAATTTTCATCTATCATCCCCATGCCATATTTCACTTATCTTGAACATATAAGGACAAAATCCCCATAACTTTGAATTTGGGTTGAGCCATGCTACTTTTTCATTGAGTAGTTATTTGTAAGAGATGATGGCCATGTCGAAGGATGAGGACCTCTCCATTAATTTTACCTACTAGCTCCTACTTTGAAACCTAGACCAAATCTTTCCTATAGATGGAAAACCAATCTAAGGACATTGGTTTTCCTATATCTATTTGTGTCGATGTAACTCCATAAAAACCTACATGGTTACTTGTAGGGGTTTATATTTTGACATTTTTAAGCCTATCATGGGATATTTGAATCCAAATGGCTATTTTATGAGCTTAAACTTTGACACTGGCATGAGCATCATGTTTCCTTTAGACACTTTCCTATGGGCCTTTTTCTTTCTTTTAGACAAAGTGATTGAATAACTTTCATGAATTTTTTTCCTAAAGAAATTAAACTTGGACATTTCGAGAATAACCCTTTGGATTTTGAAAAGTCCTTTGGAAAGGTGCCCTTTTTGAAGGAAAAGTATCTTTCAACCACTTCAAAAATGCCCCTTTGCAAAGGTAAAAGACCCTTCAAAACTTTTTGTAAATGTACTTTCCCTTTAGAAATTAATTGTCAACTTTTTTGGAAAAAACCCTTCAGACAAATTTGATTTGACCACTTCTTAAAAAAAAAGTCTTCGAGACTTTTACAAAGGTCCACTTCCTCAAAATATACCCTTCAAAATTGCTGCATAAGACACTTTGGCATGGAAATGACTCTTCAAAATAGTGTTTTGGTCCTTTTCTTTGAAAGTGTCCTTCAAAACTTGAAAAAGGTCCCCTTTTTGCCAAGAAAAGTGCCCTTCTAATTTTTTTGTTTTGGAACTTCTTCTTGAAGGAATTCCTTCGACCTTTTATAAAATAACTTTCAGCCTTTTATCCTTAGGCACTTTTCTAAAAAGTACCTTTGAAATTCTTGTTAAGTGTCTTTCAAAAGAAATTAAGTGGTCCCTTGGCTTCTTTAAAGTTCCCTTCAAAAAATTTTGTATCAGACCATTTTCCTAAGAAAATCCCTTTGGGAAAACTATCTTGGCCACTTCGCTTTGAAAAATATATCTTTTAGAACATTTTATTGGTACACTTTTCAATATAAAAATCCTTAAAGCCTTTTATTTTAAACAAAATGTCTTAAATAATTCTTGATACTTAGCCAAAAAAGGGCCAAAACAAATCTTCTAAAAGAAATAGGTCTTCAGGGAAATTGTTGCAGAATAATTTCCTTGAAAGAATTCAGTCTTTGTCTTTTGCTTTGGACATTTTGTCTAAAATAATTATCCCTTCATAAACTTTTTCTTAGATAACTTTCCTAAATGAATTCAACAATTAGCCAAAAAAGGGTCCTAAAAGAAACTATCTTATCAATGAAAAGGCTGAAATAATTCCAAAGTAAAGACTTATCCAAAAAGTCTTTGTACTTAGCTTTTCCAAGGTCTATAAGCCCTTCTAGATTTGTTCACAAAACTATTTTTTGACCTACAAAATCTTGGTATGTGGGCCAAAATTAAGCCAAAAACTATCACATTTTGGCACACTTGGTGGGACCTCTCCTCATCTTATTTCATCACAATTACACGTATTAGGTTGTTTTAGTTGTATCCAAATTATTTCAGAGTGCATATCTATTTAATCTTATTTTGGAAGTGTTTCCTTTAAATTTAAAAGTTTATTTTTCCAAATTTATGAGTTTTTGCATGATCACCTATGTAATAGTGGTTTCACTCTATGAAATAGTAGTTTTGTATGATTGAACAATGGTTTTGTTTCAAAGCATAATGGATTTATCTTTTGGTGCAGTAGTTTTGTCATTAGTTATTTTTTTCTTGTCTTTTGCCTAATTATTACTATTATTTCTAATTTTTTCTAATTTTCCATCTTTATTACAATTATTTATTTCTTGTTTTATCTATTTCTATTCCTCTATTTTTTATTTTTCCTCTATCTTTAGAATGATAGTTTTGTCATAGAAATCAATGGTTGTGTTTATATTTGTAGTGATTTAATTCTATATCATTATTTTTTTTCTAGTGTAATATTTTTTTTTCTATGTCCTAATTTGTTTCTTGAATTTTAATTATGTTCTAGTTTTTTTAATCCAAATAGCTATGTCTAATCGTGCATCATTTTTATTTAAGCTTGTAGCAATTTTGTTTAACTTTGCATCCATTTTATTTCTAATTGTTGGCATTTTGTTTATTTTTATTAATTTTTTTAGGTTGGTGGTTGTGCCTATATCTTTATTGGATTTCTTCTCTGTCATGGTGATTTCATCCTCTGTGTTAGTGATTTTATCTTCTATTGTTGTAGTTTTGTTCTTTGTTTCCTTATTTCTTCTTTTTTTTCCTTTAGCTTTTAATAATTTTTTCATTCTCTAATTTCTACATAACATTGGTTTCATTAAAAAAATTTATTTTTTGATTTTATCTTCATTTTGTGATTCTAATTTGGATAACTTGGAGGATCTTTGGATTTTTTACCTCTTCACAAAAAACTTACTAATTATTTTGTGAAAGACACTGGCCAAAAAAATAAAAAGTTAAACAAAAATATAAAAAATTAATTTTAATTTCTTGATAATATTATTTTTATTTTACTAATTATGTTTATTTCAAGTTTTTGACTTCTTGAAAGTATTAAATAAACCACTTTTAATTTTTATAGTAATTAGATCACATTTATTTTTCATTGTAAATATTGATTCTTATTTGTATCAAAAAATTTGTGTATTCTCTTTCCTTGGCATCACATTGGTGATACCTTGGTTATAATTTTGTGTATCCATCACATTTGGTGACGATACCAATAAATTAGAGACAAGTTCCAACCTCTTTATTTTTACTTTCTAAGGGCTCTATCGATCATGAATTTCCCCACCATAAGGTAGATGAAACCCCATATACCAAAAAGGTATATAAATCAATGACCAATTATTTAAATTACCTAAGTGGTTGTGTATTTTAAACACACTATTATGTGAGGGGCTTCTATGATCCAATAACCCAAGTTTTTGTAGATGAAATTTGAGATCTAGATGGATTTAACAATTCAAACTCCATACTCAAATATTAACCACTAGGTAAGATGAAAAATACATTAGAATCTAAATTCCATTATATGAATGCAACATTCAATCCTAAATTTTAAGTGCTTCACATCATGATTAAACAAAATAGAAAAGACAATAGGATTGGGATGAATTTACCTTAGACTCATATTGACATGGATGCTTGATCAAATATGATGGATGATGGATGCTTGGTTGAGGATTGATTTTGGCATGAATATGTTATGAGATTAATAGTTATTAGTTTGGCATGTATTCCTTACAACATTTATAGATTAGCTTCCATGGAAGAGGAGCCTTAGTTATATATATTTTGGGAGGGAATATAAAGGGTTGAAATTTTAAGTTGGATGAGGAAATCCAATGGTTGTAGATTGTCCAAGGAATTAAAAATTCCTTGGAATCCTCTAGATTTAGAGGCTTCTAGAGAGTAGGGGGAGGTTTATAGAAGGTTATAGATTTATAGGAGTCTAAAAAACTTCTTAGGAGTTAATTATGATAAAGGGGAGGTTAGATGGGGATTAAAAAATGATTAGGTAACTAGGGGTATATGAGAGCCTAGGGAGTAGGATAGTAGGTGGTTAGGTGGAGTCATGGGAATTAAAAATTCCAAAATAATAGATAACTCAAATTAGATTATGATAATATGGATTAATAATAATTAATTGACTAGTGGGGACGGGTAAGGTTAGTGGATGAAGAATTATTGAAAGGGGCTATTTAGATAAATGGACGAGGAAGGGGAAATTAATTAGTTGGATAAAAGGGGATATTATAATGGGATGAATAATATTAAATATGATTATTAGGGTTAGTGTCAATTATTAGGAATATTATTGATGGTAATGAGGTGAGAAAATTTAGGTGCATACATTTTCATCTTTTTTGAAAGGGAATTGTGAGTGGAGTGAAGTGGAAGGAGTAATGGTCTGTCAAAGAAGAACCATGTCATAGATGAATATTAGTAGATGATATTAGGGTATATGGTGCCCCCTTGAGGGGACATGTGAGGAAGAATGAGATGGATGACCACTCAAAAGAAGAAATGAGGGGTGAGATGAAATGGAGAGATGAGGGGATGGGATGGTAAATGTGAGATAGAAGATGAGGAATGATGAACTCAATGTGAGAAATGAGGTACTAATTGATGATGATGCCCCTAGAAAGGAAACATGCATAGGGAGTAGATATGATGGGTGTCATGGTTGTCAACACATCCCAAGAGGGAATCGACCGTAACATGATGATGATAAGATTAAAGGGCCATAAAATTTTGATGTATATATGTTGGCCAAGATAAGACTAATAAGATTAATGATGGGTGTATCTCAAAGCTAAATTGATAAATAATGATGATAGAGAAGAATTGATATGATCAAGTGACCAATAAGTAGTGATGATGCCCTAGTAAAGACACATGCAAGGGATTTAGAGAGGAAATAGTGGCCAAGCTATCCTTGGGCACTAAAAAGTGGCCAAGTGTTACCTACATAGTCTAAAAAGACCTTAGGCTAATTTAGTTTAGACTAGTGGATAGAGGATGATGATGATTATGATGATTAGGGATTAAAATATGATATTAGTGATGATAGGATATGACTTAGATGATGGGATGAAGATAAAATATTAGATGTTAGTTAGATGGGTTGTGATGGGGAGAAGGATGATGAGATCAATCCATCACAAATGTCATAAGGATCATCATATTTTAAGTAATATAAAAATATATCACTTGACAAGATGCGCCATCATATAAATATGACCAAGAGGACATTGTGCCAAAGTACATGGGAAAATAACAAACTCTACATCTTTGAGGGTAAATTTGGTGTACTCATAGCATATTAATTCATTGACTAATAGTTAAAAATACATGATATATACATGATAAACGAAATACAAACAAGACAAACAAAATAAACAAGTAATACACACAAAATTATCTACATGTAGTGTCATAATGTCTTGTCTAAGAATAGGATGAGTGATTAGACTAAGTTGGTTAGAATGATCATTGGGGACTTGGATTTGAATAATATGATCAAGATGTGATTTTAGACTTAGGATATACTTAGATATACTAATAATGATGAATATTATTAAGAATTGAATAAGTATATGGATGTGGATATGGTTTTGAAGACCTAGATTAGGATGATCAGGATGTGATTGTGGAATGATGATAGACTTGGATGTGGATAGGATGACTAATGATGATGATGAGAATTGACTAGTGATTTGGATAAAATTATAGAATTGGATGAGAGATTAGGATTTTTATAAGGACATGGAAGAGGATATGGATGTGAAGATGACCAAGGAAAAAAAAACCTTGCAAGACTCCAATATAGTAAAAGATTAGGAAAGGATATGAGTAAATACCTTTCATACTAGAAAAATAGTGATTGGATGGGTGCTAGGTATGAAAAGGTAATGATAAATCTAGGGATGGGATTAAGTACCTTCCACACTATCAAGGAGGTGATGTGATGGGTGTTAGGTGTGAAGAGGCATTGATAGGGAAATGATCGGTGCCAGATTAAATTCTTTGACAAGGCTATGGATGTCAATAATTGCTATCCAAAAGGATGATGTAGGTATGGCAAGATGGGTGGCCACTCTAGTTTGGTTTCAAGACCAAACATAGTGTTCAAAGATGATAAATAGGATGATATGAGTGGGATAAAGATGGATACAACTAGAGGATTTAGGATAGGACAAGGCATCATGGATAATTTTTGGCATTTTCAAATTTTATGATTTTTATGATTTTTTACATATTTCAAGTTTTAGGTATTTTTGGGATATGCATATACATTATACAAATGGTGTTACTAGCAAAGGGAATACCAATACTAGCAACTAAGATAAATAGGGATGGAATTATGGATGATATGAAAAAATCATGAGGGTGATGGGGACCAAGGAGGAATGGACTAGGGATTACCAATGGTCACATCATGAAGTAACTAGATGTTTAGTTTTCTAAGTGTTTATTGGAAGATATGCCAAGATTATTCTAAAACATTTCTCAAGACACCTTCTACTCCTTTACGAAGGTTAAGACATGAGGAATAATAGATAAAATAGAGGACATGATGATAGATGATGGGATGGACCAAGGGAGAAGATAGAGGGGTGATGTGGACATGTTTGATGAGGGATGGATGGATGGAGTGTGCCCCCAAGTGGTGAGGTGAAATGAAGATAATTGATTATTTTACCATGACACTAGAAATTAGTTTTCATCATGGTACTTGCCCAAGGTGCCAAAAGACTAGTTTTCACCATGGATGAATGATTTTTTTTACTTTTTTGACTTGTGGATGGCATAATAATTTATTGGTGATGTGCAAGATGTAGGATATTGATGCTAGATGGAGATGTTAGCCAAAAATTGTTATAGAGAAAGGTGATTCTAGGACCATGTGATGGTGACATTTATTTATTCTTGATTTAACATCCTCCAAATATTTTAACCAAGTGTCTTCATGACCCCTATGGGGGATAATGTTACCGAGGGATGTGAGATATAATATGGATGGGGTATACCATCAATGTGATGATGGGATATAGGATGTGCAAGAAGGATGTGATTAGGATGGTTGATGTGACAATATGGGGATTAGAATTAAGGTTTAATAGTTACATACACCATTATATATGATGGATGGATTTATGTATATTGATGGATGGATTTATGTATATTGATGCCATGAGATTAAAGGATCTAAGTCTTTTTGATTTACTGATTATTTGATCAAAGTATTAAGAGGATGGTCAGTCATTTAAGTATTTTCTGATTGGATTTGATTTTGACTACTCCATGGTCTCAAGTTTTGGGCTTCACTATAGGGGATTGATTTTTGACTTGATATATAATGATTATTTTGAATTTTATGACCCCCTAGTGCCTAATATTAGTCTTCATTAGGGGAAGGCATTATTTTATTGAGATGATGATTTGACTCTTCTTGATTATGATTTAGGGTATCAACAATGAGTTGTTCATGATTTATGACTTTAGGAATATGGTTTTGGACTATTTTATTTATGGCATGTGATATTAAATGTAGATGAGAATCTAATTATGCATTTTCTTATTCATTCCGTTCATGGAGTGAAATATAGGAATTATATAGGTGAGGTGGATGGTGAATGTTTGGTGATGGATTGAGGGTATAATGGGAAGCATATTATTCATAAAGGTCACTATGATCCCTAGCCTCAATGTCAAAGAAAGTGTCCTAAAAAATATCAAAAGGATCACTAAGACCAGTTGTAGTATATGCATCTAACATAGGATCAAATTCACTCTAAAAACCTTCAAGAGATTGAGATTGTAAAAAATTAGTTTTAATTTCATTATCTTGATTTAGATCAAAAGGTATGCCTAGTGATTAGTTATCATACAAATTGGAGGTATCTTCATCAAGGCAAGTATAGTGATCATTTTTAGTAATATCAATTAAGGATGATGTTTTTGATGAAGAATATGATGTAGACACTAGTGCTGCACATGATCCTAAGGCAAATGGCTCTGACATTGACTATGGTATACATGAATTTATGCTTCTAATAGAGGATGGTTTATCCATGATTATCCTCTCAATGGGGGGTTTTTGATGGGATGAGTGAGAGGGAGATGATGGATGAATAATGGATTGAGAAAATATAAGTCCATGAAAGGATTCATAAGGGAATGGAGGATGAGGCTTGTGGGGAATAGACTCATGTTTGGTAGAAGATTGGTAAAATATGGGAGGATTATGGATAGTGGATGTGATGTATTAAACTTAAATTAGAATGGGAAGTGCTTGATTATAATTAGTAATGAGATCTTGGCATTCCTCTTTGTGTTCACCCAAGGATGTATATGTATTTGATTCATCATTGATTACTATATCACCATAATTGATGAGGTCTTGGACATAATCTCAAAATTTTTGGTAGAATTTAATGGAATGCCGCTAGGTCTGATGATATACATAGTATTAGTTTGATTTATACCAAGAAGGCTTAGGCTTGGTGGGATCAAGATGTGGGATAGGTGGATAGACCATCATGTTGGTAATGATAAGTTAATAGAATAGGGATTTTGATAATATAAGAAGGGGAGTATAAGGACCCACTTCACTTCTTGACTTAGATGTGTAAGATTTGTAATTTAGATCATATGGTGTTGGACATGACTAGGTGTATGGATAGGTGGCCAATATTAGATTCCATTTACTATCACAAAAAAGGGTAGATAAGGGATTATGACTAAGACATGGAGGATATACATTAGATTCACATGAAGGGGTTCATATTAGAGGTAAAATGAGTTAAATGGGGTCAATACCTTTGAGAAGTGGTATGTCAATCATAAGGAACTACAAAAGGATCTCATCCTTGTTAGCAACTATGTATTGGTCTATAAGAATGGGGTCCAAATTCATGGTGGTGGGTGATAAATGATGAGGGATAAGTGATGGATTATGATTAGTAGATAGAGGATTTGATTTTAGATAGGTATTAATTGGGGCCAAGTGGTTTTGAATATATCTAGTGGATGGTGGAGGGAAATGGAATATGGGTTAATGGTAGACTGGTTTGGGAGGTGAATTTATGCTTATGGGGTAAAAATCATTAGGAAAGTGAGCACAAATTTTTCATTTTCATAAAATGAATTCATCTTTATTTTCCATGATCTATTGATTAATTAGTGTGACTGCATCAAGGAATGTTGAGACTGATTTCATGGGGTTATAAGATGGTAATTTGGGGTGAATGGAATCAAGGTCTGAGGGTAGGAAAGCACCTAAATTTAGTTCCCATAAAATGACTTCATCCTTGTTGGATAGGATATATTGGTCTACAAGAACTGGGTCCAAATCCATGGGGAAAGATGGATGATAATGCATAGGTAGACTAAGGATTGTTTGAATAAAGTAATGCTAAAGGATTTAGCGAGAAGGATGGATGATGATGAAGATGGGATAGACTTAACATATTAAATAATATGATAATATTTCAAATTGGTATTATAATAGGTAATAACAACTTATCAACAAGGCTTAGTTGTAAATCTAGAAAAAAGGATTAGGGATTTTGATGGGTGTCTAGATTAAAACTAGCAAGAGGATGATGTGATGGGTGCTAGTTATGAATAGGAAAGATGATTAAAATATAGATGATTATATTGATTATGGGTTATTATATTGAAAATGACAAGGTGGTAAGATGCTATTAGAATAGGGTATGAAATCTAACCAATATGATGAGTGGGATGATAGAGATGGATAAAACTAGCTCAAAACCTTAGATTGATTTGATCAAGATGGGATAAGATAGGATTATGAAGGTGATTAGGATAATGGGATAAGTACAATTATGATAATAGGCAATGATGAAATGATTGGGGATGGTTTAGACCTGTATATGACATAAAAATCCAACTTAGGATAAAATAGGATGAGGTTAAATTAGTTGGGTGATGGAAGCAAGGTCAAGACAAAATATGATGGATTGAATGGTCTTAAGATAGGATGTAGATGATGAGACAAGATGTGATTAGGATAGGCTATGGGGGATGACTAATGACCAGTGAGTCCAAGATAGGTTATGACTAGAAAAATGTACAAGAGAATAAAGATATATACAAGAAGGTAAGACAAGGGTTTATAACGTGATGATCAATGCATGTGAATGATGAGGGATGAATAATGACCAATGAGTGGATATAACCAAACTAGGATGAAAAAAATATGGGGGATGGGATAGGATAATCAAAAGTATATACAAAGATAATTGGTATTGAGGGATGATGACAAGGATGTGAAAGATAAGATGGAAATGATGGGGGATGAGACAAATGATAAATGGGTGTGGTTAGACTAGGATGGGATTAAGAGAAGATGGGGGATGATATAATGACAATGACAAGGATATAAAAGGATAATATGTACAAGGGTATTATGTCAATGATTACATAAAATTGAGACAAGATGATATGGTTACTATTAGGACTATGGTGAAACAAAATGTGGCTAAGACAAGTTCAATTTTGGATAAAACAATGTAAGGTGTGATTGATTATGGATGAGGTGGACTTAGGTCAAGATGTGATTATATATGTAGGTGATAAGGGTATGACCAAGGATATATAAAGGCAATATGTATAATGGGATTATGATGGGGATATTGATTAGGATATGTAAAAAGGGTGATGGGATTGATATATACAAGGTGATAGAATGATGGGGGTGGAATATGCTAGGTGATATGTGCAAAGTACCTAGATAGGTGTATAGGTTTAGGGTACAAGTCTGACTTGGCTCATAAACAACATGAGTTTAACACAACACACACCCAAGAAATCAAGTCACACCCTATGATTATTAAATTTATGGGTGTGTAACCCAATTCCAATGCCATCCAATGACTTCATAGGTGAGATTTTAGGTCAGTGACCCATTACAAAATCAATCAAACCTTCTCAACCCTGCTCATACATGATGGCTATTTTAGATATGATACTGACTCCTATAGTGGTACACCTATTATGGTATAGGGATCCTATGTTAAGTTTCACAAGGCTCTCTAGGTACATCCCTTATATACATGATGGTACATTAGGGCCCAATTTTGTATAAGGTGGTGTCTAATGCCTAGTTTAGATAGTTAACTCTTCCCCTTCATGGATAAATTGTATGGGGTCAACCACTTAGCCTAATGATATTTGTCTCTAATTTGTATACTTCATTGGGACATGAAGTTTGGTCAATGTGTAGTTAGGAAATCCATGACAATAAAATATATATACTAATCTTGTGCATGGGGATCAATCCCACATCACGTGTTATCCTAGAGGGGAGGTTGACAAATAATAAAAACATGATACACTTAATTAACTGATTAATTACCTATGTGTGAAGGGCATGATATAATGATTATTTACAAGTTAACATGCATACACACATGCAAGAAATTATATACAAAGAGTGATTTTTCAAATATATTTACACACAAAAAGATGATTAAAGATAAAATTGATTAAAATGATGGGAAAATGATTTAGAAGTGCCAAAATGAATCTTTGATGGGTGACCTATAAGTAGACAGGTTAGTAGCATGATTTGGTACATAAGAGAGACATCCTACAACAAAAAATATTAGTATTTTCAATTATTTTCATAAAATTGTGACTCTTTGCAAAACCATGAATGCACAGAGTAATACTACAACTAGAGACTGCAAAGTCATGACTAGGGGTCAAAATTATTACTTACAAGTATCAATGTTACATCTAGGAGATGACCATGATAATTACCTAAAAAACCATGGTTAGATGAATAATACCATGACTGAAATAGACAATGATGTTATTCAGTATAATTCAATAATTATGGCTTTATGATAAACTACAAAACCATAACTAGGGACTACAAAGTCACTATGACAAAAAAATCAAGAATTGTGATATTGTGAGAATGACAAAACTTCTAGATTTATATATTTTATAGAGATAAAGGTATATGCAAGATATGACAAATTGTTTTGAATACCTAAGAATGCCTATTTGTAGATGATTAATGTCAAATTGATTATGATATATCAAAGTTTGATTAATATGAGATTACTAGAAAAAATGGGCGTAAAATCATAACAAATTTATAGAAGATAGATATTTACATAGTTGACCCTTATTTTGAATATATCCTATATGATCTAGAAATAAACATCAAACACAATAAGTGCCAGAATGACAAGATTTACAAAGTTGTGACTAGGACTATAACATTGTAATTTACTAGGACAATATTGTGAATCTAAAAAGGTCGAGACTTGTGGTTTTGTTGAAGATAAAGAAAAGGGGTAAAGGCTTTTTTTTATTTTATCTTCAATTGATCCCTTTTTCCTTAGCCTCCCTCTTAGTTATAACCTTACAAAAATATCACATAATAACCACTTAAAGATAGGAAGAGCTTGATACAAATATAGGGTTAGCTAATAGATATAGATTTAAGGCAAGAAAACCATAAAAATTTGAGATGGAAATCTATATGATGTCAAAAATTCTCTACAAGAACACATAATGCAAAGATAAAATTATATGGATTAACTGACAAGGGTTATCTGTTAGTGGTTTTATGGAAAACTAAAATACCATGATTCATGAGCTCAATACCACAACTAGCAGAGTGATATCATGATTATGAGATCTATGATATTGTTTAATGGTAGATACATATCATAATCCTAACCCAATATAGCTATCTTTCATACAGAGATTTAAAATATAGAAAACACATAGGGATAAATAGAGCAAACATACAGGAGTTATAATAATAATCAATGAGGTAAAATAAAATGATTCAAGGATAGCATTTGAGAGATGCAATATCATAATTATCATCGATAATACCACTTATTATAGGACAAATTCATGACTCGGTAAGTCATGATGTTATCAAATCATGGATACCTTCCAAAATAAACCATTAGTAGCTAACAAAATCATGAGTTGGATTGATAATATCATGACTATCAAGTCATGGTATTGTCGAATAACAAAAACCTATGTGGTCAAGATTTTTTTTAAGAATTTAAGTGTATGGTTAAAGAAAAATCACAACTTATTATGACAATATCACTATTTATAAAGATGATATCATGACTACTAGTGCAATGTCGTGACTACAACTTGTACACACAAAATTTCAAAATTTTCCTGATTTTATTGATCTGATTGACCATGCAAGTTATCAAAAAAATAACTAACAATAAAATGAATTAAATGGGGAGAATTTATCATCATGGTTGCCAAAATTTATATGAAATTTTAACTCTATATGGATTTAACAATGCAAACTCCAAACTCAAATATCAACCACTAGGTACGTTGATAAAGCCATTAGAATCTAAATGCCATTAAATGAATGTAAAATTCAATCCTATATTTAAATCCTAAATCCTAAGTGTTTCAAATCATTATTAAACAAAATAGAAAATACAATAGGATTGAGTTGAATTTACCTTAGGCTCAGGTTGACATGAATGCTTGATCAAAGATGATGGATGGTGGATACTTGGTTGAGGATTGATTTTGGCATGAATATGTTATGAGATTGAAATTTATTAGTTTGGCATGGATTCCTCACAATATTTCTATATTATATTCCATGGAAGAGGATCCTTGGTTATATAGATATTAGGAGGGAAGATCAAGGGTTGAAATTTGAAGTTAGATGAGGAAATCCAAATGTTGTAGATTATCTAAGGAATTAAAAATTCCTTGGAAGCCTCTAGATTTAGAGGATTTTAGAGAGTAAGGGGGAGTTTTAGAGAAGGTTATATATTTATAGGATTATATGAACCTTCTTAGGAGTTAATGATGATAAAGGGGAGGTTATAAGGGGATTAGAGAAGGATTAGGTGAATAGGGGTATAAGAGAGCCTAAGGAGTAGGCTAGTAGGTGTTTAGGTGGGGTCATGGGAATTAAAAATTCCAAATAATAGATAACTAGGATTATATTAGGATAATAGGGATTAATAAGAGTTAATTGACTAGTGGGGATGGTTAAGGTTAGTGAATGAAGAATTATTAAAGGGGGATATTTGGATAAATAGAATAGGAAGGGGGAATTAATTAGTGGGATAAAAGGGGATATTAGAAAGGGATGAATTCGAATAAATGGTATTAGAAATATTATTGTTGATTAATATGAATATTATTGATGTTAATGAGGTAAGAAAATTTAGGTGAATATAGTTTCAATAATGATCTCGAAGTTCTATTTTTTGACATCAACCTACTGAAATCTTACAACTAGGTTAGGCACATTATGACTAGAACCATTTGTGTGACTCCATTAAATTGTATTATACCATGTTTTTTGGCCTCAAATTACTAAAATGTATATTTATATATATGAATCCTTTTTAGATAAGCTTTTACAAAAAATAATACTAGGATATCCATTTCATTCATTTGAATTATAGTGCACTGAAAAGTAGTTAGCTCCAAGAAGTTACTCTCAACATACACATGAAACTAAGTTAAGTTATATATGGGTATGGTTATAAATCCATATATATTTCTATAAAACATTATGTATTTCTAATGGAAGAGTTAGTATATATGAGAGCCTACAAGACATTCAAGTCTTTTTGCCTAGTTTTATCCCTTTTTATGTATTGCATGTTTATTTTTGGTTAAAATAGAGATTGATTATTATATTAATTTATTTGTATCTCTTTGTGAAGACAAAATACATGATTTTTATTTATTTATTTAAAACTAATTTTAAATTCTTTTCAAACAACATACTAAAACACAATAAAGTTTAAATCAAGATGAAAACTTGTTAGGTTGTGGAGCTAAAAGCTTCACTGATGCAAACATAGAGGAGGAGGTAGCTAAGTTGCAGTGCAACTGACATCAGTCAGGCCAACTGACATCAGTCATATCCAGTGTGTAGAGCTTCTGACATTGGTTAGTATCGGCTGACGTTGGTCACCTCCAGACTAACAATTACCGATGTCGGTCACCTGTGCGATTATAGAACTATCAGTTTCATGAACAATTTGTTAACGAACTAGTTGTTTACATGTTAAAGACTAATTTTAGTCTTGAGCTATGGTTTCTAATTATTATAATTGGAAATTCTAATTATTGTTTGTATGAGATCTATATAATAGACTCATGGGCTGTATTGTAATTTGTGCTAGATAGAGAGAGCAAGGTTAGCTCCTTTAGAGGGAAGAGAGAAAGGTTAGCTCCTCCTAGTGCCATAGTGCCAAGTGTGTATGATCAAGTAGATCTATGGGAGAGCGAGATCTGGTAGAAGATCCACAGGGGTGCTGGTGTGGAGAATCAGAAGGGTTATTCATGTGTGTATGATCTAGGTTGACAAGTGTGCAAGGCCAGGTTGATCTACGGTATAGCAAAATCAGGTGAGATCTACATGGTAAGTAAGATTGTTTTGATTTGCAAGTTGTTGCAAGTTCATGGGAGATCTACTTGGAGTGCGTTGTGTACTTGGTTGAGTATGTGTGTATACTCGGTGGTATTGGCAGTAGTGATACTGACTAGTTGGAGGTGAACAACAACTCTATGTTTGAATTGTTTGTTGTGACCATGGTTGAGAGAGAGAACTCTTGAAGAGATTTACTATTTATGCCTTAGAGGTGTGGGAGCCCTAGAGGAGTGTGAAGAAGATTGTGGCATCTTCTTTATTGTATTTCATTTTGGAAGAGTATTAATATAATTGGATATTGTCTCTCATATTCTGTGTTGTTTCTAATTTCTAGTTACTTGTTACTTCTGGTTAAATTTTATGTTTAGTTGCTCATACAAAGGTAATCAATTGTGCTTCTTAATCCTGACAGTGGAATCAAAGCTGTTGGTTGTTCTTGATTCCTGACAAAGTGGTATCAGAGCGAGGTTATAGGGAGCAGGTTTGTGTTTGATTATAGGTCACTCTCAAGGGTTTCTAATTGAGTGGGAGTATAGCAATGGTAGAAGAAAGTAAACTAAGAGTGGAGGAACTCAAAGGTGTTATGGAAAGAAAGAGTAGGTAAAGAAACATTGCTGGTTGGTAGAAGATCAGCATGAAGGAAATAAAGAAGTAGGTATTGTTGCACTGGTTGCTCTTATATGTTCCTTGGATAAAGTAGAATCTTGGTTTATAGATTCTATTGCCTCTTTCCATGTAGCCCCAAAGAGAGTATTTTTCCATGTTAAGGTCCATGGAGACTTTGGAAAGATTTATTTAGGGGTTGGTGAGCCTTGTCAAATTGTTGGCAAAGGGGAAGTGCAACTAAAATTGCAGATGGCCAACACATGGGTGTTGAAGAAGGTCATGCAGGTCCAAGTCTTGAAGATGAGGCTAATTTCTTTAGGAAAGTTGGGTGATGAGAGATGCACATGAACTCTCATAGTGGATGCACTTGAATTAGCTGGTGGTAAGAAAGTAGGTACTCTTTATCTACCTACTTGTATTACTAATTCTTCTTCTGTTGTGAAGATGTGGCTTTGTAGGCTTGGTCACATGAGCAAAAAGGAGATGCATGTTCTTAAGAGGAATCAGATGTGTTTGACAAACTTAAGAATTGGAAAGCCTTAGTGTTTATGGAGGAGATGATGGACAAAGATCAGTGGATGGGACTGAATAACTCTGAGCAAGGCAGTTTGGATAGGGTTTTGATTCAAAGTAAGCTCACAGGTAAAAATTCATCACTCACAAGAAAACACAGTTACTAGAATCGGTCAAGAGGAACTGACATTGATCAGACAAGTACCAATGTCAGTCATGTGTGAACAGGCAAAGTTGGTAATGTCAAGAGGGTGGACACCGACATTGGTTGGGTAGATACTAGCGTCGGTCAGGGAACTGATGTCGGCAGTCAAGTCAGTCACAGGGAACTAATGTCATTTAGGTGCAGACTGGAAGGTGACTGGCATCAGTCACTGATGGAATAGATTTTGGGTAGACAACAAGCTGTCAAGGAGTCTCAAACACCCATGTGGAGGACTAAAAGTGTAAGTAAGCCTCAAATTCATTATTCCCCTTCTTTATACTTGTTGCTCACTGTAGAGCAGGTAGGATCTAAGAAATAGTGGGAGCATGGCATGAATTCTTTAGAAGAGAACCAAATGGGAGATTTGGTAGAGTTGCCAGCTGGTATGAAATCACTAAGAGATGAATGGATTCCTTGGTTAAAGAAGAGAGAGAATAGACACATGAGACAGAAGGCTAGGTCATATGGTCTTGAGCAAGCTGTAGGATAGTGGTATAGGTTTGACAGGTGGATGACAAAGCATGGCTTTAGTTAATGTCATTGTAACCATTGTGGTGTCCTTACCAGGTTGGATAATGATCATGACATTATCCTGTTACTGTATGTGGATGGTATGCTTGTTGCAGGTTCGTACATACAGGGATTTGCTGAGCTAAGGGTAAGGTTAGTTTAGTGGTATGTCATGAAGAATTTGGGAGTAAAAAAATTCTTTGGCATGAGTTTTTCTAGAGACATGGAAGGTCACAGGTTGATTTTGTCTCCAGATGATTATGTGGATAAGGTAGTGGCGAGGTTTGAGATACAAGATACATAATTAGTTTACATACCTATGGATGGATAGTTCACAGAACAGGGTCCCAATTCACATGATGAGGTTAAGTACATGTGTACTAGACCTATTTTTGCTCCAGTAGTAGGTGTTGTTAGCAAGTTCATAGCCAATTTAGGAAAGAAGCACTAGAGAGCACTTCAGTAGATTCTCAGGTATCTGAGAGAGACCAGCAATAGGTATTCATGCTATGTAGGGTCAAGTTATTTTCTACATGGGTTTGTAGATGCGGATATAATAGGTTACTTGGATGACAGGTGGAACACCATAGTATGTGTGGTGGTTGGTCTTCAAGATTGATCTTAAAGAGGGATACAAGCCAAGAAATAGATTAGATGATGTATAGGTATAGGTACAGGTGCAACTATTTATGTCCAAGTGGGAGATTGTTAGGTTGTGGAGCTAAAAGCTTCACTAATGCAAACATGGAGGAGGAGGTAGCTGAGTTGTAGTACAACTGACATTGGTTAGGCCAATCGATGTCAATCATATCTAGTGTGCAGAGCTACCGACATTAGTCAGTATTGGTCAACATCGATCACCTCCAAACTAACAGTGACTAGCGTCGGTCACCTGTGTGGTTCTAGAACTATTAGTTTCATGAACAGTTTGTTAGTGAACTAGTTGTTTGCATGTTAAAGACTAATTTTAGTCTTGAGCTATAGTTTCTAATTATTGTAATTGGAAGGTCTAATTATTGTTTATATGAGATCTATATAATAGACTCATGGGCTATATTGTAATTTGTGCTAGATAGAGAGAGAAAGGTTAGCTCCTCCTAGTGCCACAGTGCCAAGTGTGTATGATCAGGTAGATCTATGGGAGAGAAAGATCTGGTAAAAGATCCACAGGGGTGCTGGTGTGGAGAATCAAAAGGGTTCTTCATGTTTATATGATCTAGGTTGGCAGGTGTGTAAGGCCAGGTTGATCTATGGTATAGCAAGATCAGGTGAGATCTACATGGTAAGTAAGATTGGTTTGATTTGTAGGTTGTTGCAAGTTCATGAGAGATCTACTTGGAGTGCGTTGTGTACTTAGTTGAGTCTGTGTGTATACTCGGTGGTACTGGCAGTAGTGATACTGACTGGTTGGAGGTGAACAACAACTCTATGTTTGAGTTGTTTGTTGTGACCATGGTTGAGAGAGAGAAATCTTGAATAGATTTACTGTTTATGCCTTAGAGGTGTGGGAGCCCTAGAGGAGTGTGAAGAAGATTGTGGCATCTTCTTTGTTGTATTTCCTTTTGGAAGAGTATTAATACGATTGGTTATTGTCTCTCATATTTTGTGTTGTTTCTAATTTCTAGTTACTTGTTACTTCTAGTTAAATTCTGTGTTTAGTTTCTCATACAAAGGCAATCAATTGTGCTTCCTAATCCTGACAGTGGAATAAGAGCTATTGGTTGTTCTAGATTCCTGACAAAACTAATGTCAAATAAATTTAAAACTTGTTGTCAAGTATCTATAATTTCAATTCTTTTAGCCTTTCACATTTTTTTTTGAGTCAAACCTTCTAAATCAATGTCTCATATAACATTAAAATGTAATTATTATAAAATACTTAATTGAGATCAAATATTTTAGAGAATGACCCCTTTCAATTTGGTAATCTACAACATCATGTTAAGATTAATTATAATGTTGAATATGAATGACCTTATCAAGAAGAACATGGTAATATAGTCAGTTTACATAATAATCACGCTTCCCACTTCATATAATACATCATAGAGAATAAAAATAAAGTCTTGTTGTAAGCATTGGGTCTAGGAGCCAATCTTCCCCCTGATTTTGATCCAAAAGACTTACATTATTTTCTTTCTAAAAAAGAATCCATACGTCCCATCCAAGAGAAATGAACCTATAGTGATTCCATAGGGGATAAAAATGAAATTATAGTTTCCAATTACTCTAATCAAAATGTTTCAAAAATTTACATGGATAAAGGCAAAGTGTTTATAGATGAAACATCCCAATAAAGTCAAGCCTTTTTTTATTGAAGATCATGTCAAAAAGTTAGAAATGGAAATTATTAAAATTAAATAAAACAATACAAGTTTTAAGAAAATTTTCTATACCATTTAAAAATTAAAATGATGATTTTACCCTTTCATTCACATCTTGAACCCATAAAGTTTGATAAGTAGAAAGGTGAGTGAAATCCTAGAGAACACCAAAAAAAGTGGGGAGGATGTCTAGATGAGGTGGAATTTTTTTTTCACTTTTCCTAAGCATTTAATGCCAAAGAATTACTAACTAAAACAAAAATATTACTTATCTTATTCCCACTCCCTATTATATTTTGGTATGTCTGGACTCACTCATTACGATGCCTTTTTGCTAGTATACAATCCATTCTTATTTTGCACTCTAGAGCAAAAAAATAAAAATATAGATGGTTAAAAATTTACTCCAACAAATTAATTTTAAACAATGAATTTAAAATTACCTGACCCACAACCCCTATATATTTAACCTACCCATCACATTTTCCCTCCATTCTTTCTTTTCATGCCCATTTAAGCTCATTTTATCCATATTTTTTGGCATTGATTAATAAACATACTCTATATCTTTATCTCAAAATTGGGAAATATTGTTTTTCTAAATTTGATCCCTAGCAACCATATTCTTGGGTAAGATTATTTTACAAATAAATCAAATCATACATGTGTATTTATAAATGCCTATTAATAATATTAGTCATTCAATCATTTCTCCTCTCCATAGATATGCCTTCTTTAATTTCAAGTGTTTATCCACATATAATTTTCCCACGTGAACACATGATGGGGATCTTTTCACTCATTTAAATCCACTTGGGGCATCATTATTATACATCCATTTTAAATGTAATTTTTCATTATTATTTGAAACAAAATTTCTTCTACTAGTCACAACACCATTTCAAATATGGGGAAAATGTACACCTAAATTCTACCAATATAGTGTTGTAATTAATTTTGATTATAATCAACCAACCAATCCCACCACCATATTAAATTATATTTTATAACTAATATCATTTCCCTAAACTTTTCAAATAATTGATTAATAAATATTAATTAATTATGCACACATAATTATCCAAAAACTAATTAAAATATGTAATTTCCACCTCATCTAGACATCTTCCAAAATTTTTCAACCAATTGTTGAGTCATCTAACCTAATCCTTAAATTCATCAACCAATTGACCAACTAACCCTCCCTCTTCCTCTCACACACATGGGAATTAGTCATTCATCCATTGAGACTAGGACTCAAATTGAACCATTGATAATTATCATTATAAAATAAATATGGATTATTATCAACTATTCATCTTCTCACCTAAAAGTCTATAAATTAAGTTTTATTCATCATTTTAAGAATCCAATTTCAAGATATCAAATCTCTATCAAAATTATCTTATGTATACATTAATAATCCAAGTTCTTTTCACCCATTTACTACCTAATTCACTTTTGTTTGAAAAAATGAATTGAGCACCCACATCTAAAGAATCAAGAAAAAATAACAGTTTTTCATAATGGAGAAGGTGATGTATTATACACGGTTTAATAAGTAATTATTTGTTTATATTTTATTAATTATTATTGCCCAATCTAAATTTTTAGTTTAGATTTAAAATAGGATTGGTATATTTGATATCCTAGTTTAGATTTCTAAATTTTTAGCTATCACACTATTCAATATTCTCATTATTGACCATTAATGGGGTAACTATATTGTTTGTAAAATATGAGTATACTATCAATATTTAATTCAGTTTTTTCATAGTTATGTAGAGATAATAATATATTATAATTAGTATTCAAGAACAATGCAATCAAAAAAGTTGAATAATTTGCATTTACTAGAATTAGTATGATTAAGTCCATGGGAAATGCACTACTATAAATGCAACACTTTAAGTTTTTGGGTTCACACTAAGTTATTGATATGTGTTTTAAAAATCAACAAAAGTTGGTGATGCAAAAATGAGAGGGTTGTGACACATCAAACTACAAGGAAACTATTTCATGTTTAGGTTGGATTTATTATAAATCCATAGACTCATGGAGGTTGATATTATTCTCAAGGTGGAATCTACAATATGTGAATATCCAATGAAACTTTTATTCCACTTTATCTCTCCATATGTCCACCTTTTCATGCTCACAATATGCTAACATAATATGGATCCAATGTTAACTTTAAAATAAAAGAGGCATTTGTGTCCATATTAATTAATGGATTTTACATATTTTATAGTGTGATTGGGTTTTTTAGTCATGAATATATCATATATGTTGTGCCATGAAACTAAAAGTTTTGAACCTTGATTTAAAATATTTCTGAGTGGCCACACATCTTCACATATAAGAAAAAATTAATCAATGCATTGATGTGGATAACATCATCTAGGCATGGACACCCAAAAAAATGGAAATGATTATTGATTGATATACTTTAAAAATTAGATAAGGTTATTGAATCATACCTTTCACTACTTGAAAAAGGTAATGAATGTTTAAATGTGAAACTTTTTAAGGTTATAAATTAATGTGTCATATCATCTTGTCCTAGGATGTGGGTTTTTTCAAATTTTTATTTCAAAGCACATTCCAATAAATTTACCTTATATTTGTACTATTGTTTAACATGAATTTAATATTGATATTTATTTCATTTAAATATTTGGCATACATATGGAAGACTTACATTAATACCTTAAGAACCTAATAGTAATGTTTATTAAATATGAGTAGAAAAGTAATGTTTATTTAAGACAATTAGTTTCATAATTTTTTAGCTAATAATAATATATTTAAATTAAATTTTAATCACGTTATAATATTTTTAATATATAAAAGATCTATTTATTTTAACTAATATACTTGATTTTATGGGAGATGTGTTAGTAGTGGTGCACCATAAGTTTTGGTGTTGACACTTTTTGATGTGTGTGTTAAGTATATAAGTTACAAAACCTAGTAATGTAAGAGGGAGAAGGGTGTGAAGTGTTGAACTACAAGGAAATTATTTCATGTTTAGGTTTGGGTCTAAATAAATTTAAATGAATTTATTCATAGTCCACAAACCTATCAAACCTTTATATTGACTCTATATTTCCTTCATATAAGTTTTTTCCCTACATAGAATAAATAAATATACATTATGTATTAGAATGGGATCACAAGGTCACAAAGTCATGAAATCTATTGGATTACATCTTAATTTTAAATTAATTTAATGGGTCTTCATGGAAATTTTAATCTATAAATTTAACATAAGTTTTACTATGACTAAGTCCATTAGTTGTGAAGATATCATGTATTATGTGTTGTGATAGTAATGTGAACCTTGATTTAAAACACATTAGTATAATATATAAGTGATTAATTATTTCAGATATCCTTGTACATAAAGTGTGAAAATTTTAAATTATTAATGTATGTATAACCACTTTAATTTTACAAGAACATGATCATTCTACACAAGATGGGAATAATATGAGCAACATAGGCCTATATTCTTATCTAGGGTAGAATGGGCACATGCCCATTCTGCACATTGAGATAAGAATAATGACCTTTAAATTGATATAGTCGTATGTTATCATCTATACTTGTAGAATGGGAACATGATGATTCTACACAAGATAATATTAATGACAACTATAGTTTACATTAAATGGGAAATGGAAAGTGTTGTCCAAAACTTGTACATGGTGACAATAAATATGTTTTTTAATGTGACACTAATAATTTTAAATTCTATGTCATGATGTGTTTGTTAATATTAATATGGTAAAATTAGGTTAAAATTTAAATAGTTAAATATATTATTACTATTAGGCAATACTATGACAATTATGGGTCAGATTCTGTAAATTATTAGGACCCATTTCAAATATTAGACCATGTTAAACTACTAGTCCATTTACCCTAATTAATATGAATTTAAAGGTTAAAACCTAGTTAATATATTAAATTGGATTTTGATTCCACACTAAACTTTATAATCCAATAATATCTATATTTTAATCTAATATCACACTAATTGAAACCAATTATAACAATAATAGACTCATATATTTCACTAATTAAAAACAAATAATAGCAATATGGAAATCCAATTTCAACAAATAAAACTAGAAATGGAAATATTATAAGTCAAGATTATTAGGAATATGTCTAAGATTTGATGAAATTAGGGTTAATTTTCTTAAAATAGCAAGTTAAAAATCAATCACATGTATTCATTTCAAAACTTAGACATTCTTATTTACTAAGATTTTTATCTTAATTATAATAACATTTGGTTAATTTATAATTTTGATAAAACATATTGGTGAACAAACTTACTATTGAATATTGCAAACCCTAATTTATCCTAGGGTTATCCTTCTATCATTTTAACACTTTTTTAGGGTTTCATATTCTTTATTTTTTAATTTTATAATAATCATGATCATAGACTAAATATATCTATCATTTATTGCTTCAAAGTTGTTTGGTGTCATTTACATGTTTGCCTATAATATGCAAAATTATTCCATTTAATGTAAGACCATATGATCATAATTTAAAGGAAAAGATAAAACTAAATATCAATAATGATCTTAATAATGAATAGTTCTAAAATGTTTATTGTTACATGGCTTAGCTTGAGTTAACACACATTATTACTATATGTTATAGGGATTAAACAGTTCCTTTATTTCCTCTTGCCCCTAGAACTCCCAACTATCTTAGCTCATATCCCACTTATGTTATTCACCCTAGAATTATAGTGGATATTGTGGTGTGATATTATCACTAGATGAGGTCAAGCTACCCATTGACCAAGGCAAGATGAATGGACTCAATAGTTTCCACATCATCCAAAAAAATACAATGGGACTAGTTAGTTAATATAATGGTTATGATATTGTTAATCAGTTAATGAATACACAAAATAAGACTTATATGTTAAAATTCCTAAAAAAAATACCATTTTCAAGGATATTTGATATTAGGTATTGAATTCTACACTTATGCCCCTTGACATTGATCCTTCTTATTTAAATATGCTATAAATACTTTGAAGGATTTTGAGGATGCTTAGTTATTTAGAAATGATGATTTTGCTACCAAATTTACTATTGATCAAAATATTTCATTTTTTATACAATTTCAAATAAAAAATATGGTAGTCAAAAAGGTTTTGATAGATAATGTTTTAGGTTTGAATATTTGTAATCTTAAATTGTTATAAAAAATGGGTATTAATATGGCTTCTCTTCAAAATACATATAAGAATATCAAAGGATTTGATGATGTTCCCAACCAAACTTTACATTATATTATTTTGGACATCAAAGTAGGGCCTAAAATATTATCTACTTAGCTTCAATTAATGCCTAATAATTTTCACTACACTTTACTATTTGGTAGACCAAGGATACATGAAATAGAAGTTTTACCTTCTAAATTACATCAATGTGTCGAATGTTTATGTGATGGATATTTATATGCATGCCCTGATGATAATCAACCATTAAAAAATTATAATATTACATAATTTATTATTGATGATAAATCAAAATTATAATCACCTAAATCTCATATATTGCTACCACTAGATATTATACCTACACAACAAATGCATACATATGAGGTTTGTGAATCTGGTACACATAGTCAAAAGCTAAAATCTATAGATGTTTCAAAATAAAAACATTCAATTAAAAAGGTATAATAAGAAGAGGATTATTAAATTCAAAATATATAAATTTTATATCCATATAAGATACTAATAGTGATTTTCATGTTATTTCTATTGAGGATACACATGTGATATAAATCGATATGGATGATTATTTATGTGGATTTTATACTAATTAGACTAGGTGAATATATAAATGGTTCAAAGACAATAATTCATAAGATCACAAACAAAGGAAAAATATTGATTTCAAACATTGATAAAAAAATATATATTTATTTTAAATAGATACTACATAGAATGCTACTTTATCAAGTCTACCATGGACTAACATCTTTTTCAAATCTATCAATACTATAGAAAAAGAGGTAAAAGGCATAGATCAATGAGTTACATGTAAAAATTAATCACTTTTGAAAATTAATTAAATAATGTTGAGGTCATGTATGTAGAACCATTTATTAGAATACAAGATAATAGTGCATAATATATACCACACATTATACTATAGATGTTGCTTGAAAAGGAATTAATTGATTTACCTATAGTGATGCATGGATCTAATAACTTATTATCTAACCAATAGGATAATTTTTTTTATGATTTTAATATAATAATAGGGTATGATAATAATACTTATTCAACACTACAAAAAAAAATAGAAATTAAAGGATAAAGGTACTATTTATATTAAATATCCCAACTACCACCTGCTAGGGCTTAGAATAAGGGTAAACTATATAGAAATTATAAGAATTTAGGAAGCAACCCTTTGAATATATATATTTTTTTAATAGAAAATCATTATAGAAATCATGTTCAAATCAATGAGGCCATAGTTCAAAATATATGTACACTTGCATTTATTAATCACATAAATAATGATCAATATGAATTTTAGAAATCTATAAATTATCAATATTAAATAGGACATATTATAGTACCAATTGCATGTGGTCCAAAGTTGTGGACACTCTTTATTTTTGTTATGAAAATAGGAAATTAGTTAAGTGATACATTTAGTGAATAATGGTTAAAATAGATGGAATATATAGTTGATAAGTTATATCATTTTCTTATATTCAAATTTGAGGACCGTATGATTTGTATTCTCCATGATAGTATTAATGATAATCGTAGATACATAAATGATAAGAAAATATAAAAGTTTTTTTCCTTAAAAAACATATGAGGCTTCTTACATAATAGATAAACATTCGATAAATGTGCATAATGTTATAAACAATATAAAAAACAAAGATAAAATATCAAAACATGAGTTATATGATGATCACAATGATGATGATATTTGGGAATTTGACAAGATTTAGTATTGAGAAGTCAATAATCTTCCACCAGATCTACTGTTAAATTATCCAAATCATTTAGATTCATTTTTTATGTTTAAAATGTTATATGTATTCAAAAAAATAGAATATTTCAATAATTACAAAAATTAGGATCTATACATGATGTGTTTATTTACATTAGCTTATTTATGCTTCAATATATGTAGTACTTCTCTATATCTAGTTTTATATTAAATATTATTCACAATTGTAATTAAGTGAGTTGTAGAACATATATGTTATCACTTTAAAACACAATTTTATATGGTGTTACTATCTGAAACCCAAAAAATTTACATAGGTAAAATTTCTCTAATCCATATAGAAACATATTGCACTCTTCTTCTATTCCAATGACTTATCCCAGTGAACATAGGCTCTAATTTATCAACTAAAAAATATTTATAGCCATTCTAAAACTTTTATGCATTACAACAAGTTTACTAAGGGCATACTTTAATTAGGTTTTACCACTCTATGACTATACCTTTTATTCTTCATACAATATAGTACATTATATGCATCTTTTCATATTTTCACACTTACTTTCATATCGTTATCTTATTGGATACCTAAGATTTTTGAATATACTAATGTTATATGTTGATTATGTAGATAAATTTCACTTATTTGTGTGTTTTTATTATGTTTTATTACTTTATTCATTCTTTGTGTATTCATTGCTCTAAATTTTAGAGGTTTAAACATGTCCTTGTTTTTAGCTCTAAACCTTATTTTATATTTCTATGTGTGTCACTCACATTTTAGCATATACATTGTATGTGGCCCCTTAGCCTTATTCCATGTTTTATGTGATTTTTCATGTGTTATTTGTGTAATCATCATGTCCATGAATATTTTTTATTTGTTTTGCCTATTTTGTGATGTTGTGATATATATCAAGCATATCCCTAGTTTTATAATGCCATGATCAATATCATGCATTTTCCTCAAGTAGTTATATATATTTTATTTGATATGGTAAAAATCCTAGTATTATAAGGACCAGGAACTGAAATATATAAAAAAGTGTAGTAAATAGGAGTAAGCCCCATGGGCTAAAAGATAAAAACAACACTAGCAGCTAACTAACCATAAGGATTATAAAACAAAAGGAAAGTAAATAGAAAAACTATTCCCTGAGGGGGATCCCTCCATAGGTACCTTCACATCCTCAATTAAATTCATCTAGTTATATATTATTCTCAAGTACTTAGTATTGATAAATTATTCACTACTTTCTTGATTTCTATCATCTATCTAGACATGACACTATGTATTCTAGGTTATACTTATATCATATATTAATAGTTTTCTTGTATTATCAATATGATTCCATGATCTCGAACTTTATTATTATTAATCCATATTTCAATATTTATATAACATCATTTGTATATTTTTTAAATTTTGATCTATTTTATTACATAGGATTCACAAACAACTTAAAATAAGGGGTATACACAATGGCTTGTTATAAATACTAAGCTGAAACTATCCATTGCATAGAAAAAAAAGAATACTTTCTTGGTTGATTATAATGCATATTAAGACAACACCATGCCATTTAGACAACACCAAAGGTTGTAGTTGTCCATAAAAATATGGTTTCATCCCAAAAGTAAAAAATAATTTTTTTGAGATTTATCATAATCATGTTTAGTCTAAAAATTAGTTTCTAGTGGTTATCCAAGAACATTTTTAAATTTATACCTAGGTTATTTTATAGTTTTATCAGATTGGGGAAATCATGTACAACATGTGTTACATAATTTTACATGTTTACTCAAAAAATCATATGGTATTACTCAACTATCAAAATCAAACGTACTTAGGTATCAAATTGGGGGCCTGTGTGTGGCACATGATCACTTTATTACTCATTTTTACACAATATTTCATAGAAAGAATGGAAATTCATGTCATTATCTATGTTATATAAACTAAACTTATATTATATTATTTGTGAACCATTTTTGTACCAAAATGAATATTATTCCACCTATAGTGGTTAATTTAACTTTTTTTCACTAGTTTTGCATTAGAATGATCTATTATAATTCATACAAGGATTCCAAAATACTATAATAAGTTGACTTGTGTGATGATGAAGTGAAATTAATCTTGATTTCTTAAGCATAATCTCCTAGTAGTGAGGATTGGTGCATGTAGAGTCCAATCTAATTATTTTAATGAGAATAAATATCTAAGGATTATACCCTCTCTAGTCCCATGTTTTTCACCAAAAAACACAATGGTTATTATACATGAAAAAGGTGTATTAATTCCTTGTTATTTGATCTATAAATTTCTTGTCTTTTCTTTCATATTTTTATCCTAAGTAAGGACTAATTCATACATGTTTCACTATGGATTTTCATGAAACACAATTCAGCATGTGATATACATGGAAGCCTACTCAATATAGGTAAACTCATGTATAATTATCTTAATTTTTCTATAGAAATTTTTATTTGTTTCATTTATATAATAAAATATGGGAAAATTTAGTAGCTTAAATTAAAATTTAATGCTAAAATAATGCACTTTTGACCATCCTTTATGCACACTTAACTTATGCTCAATTCCATGGTTTTAAACTAATTTTATGTGGATGACCCCTAAAAATTCTAATTTTTATTATTACTCATTAAAAATAACCTAAACACATCCCTTGACTAATTCATAACTCCAGTTTGGTTATCCTTGATCCTTGACAAGGCTTCTCCTTCAAGACAATCTTGGTGGTTGATAGTGTTTGAAATCACTAGTTTCATCCTCCCACTAAATAATGCTTATTTTATCAAATTAAAATTTACCCGAAAGGGTCATATAAAATGTTTCACAAGTTACATAAGAATAAATACTAAAAATTATCACTATATAAACATATTTTCTATTCATGTATTCACTAGAGGTTTCTATATTACAAACTATCAAAATTATCTAGCTTCATATTAAGAGGAAATCACTTATTCTTCCAAATTATGATTCCATATAAAAAAAGTATCCCAAATCTATTTTTGATTACATCATAAAGGCCACAAGTAATTATTCAAGCACTTAATCAACTAGGATTCATCCAACATATAACATCTCACTAGTATTAAACACACACCATGGTAACATTAGAGATATAAATGGAGCTTGATCCTTCTTTAAATTATTTATATGTATTCACAACTCAACACATAAGGTGTTTATGTCAATAAATAATTTAACCCTTAACCACTTTTTACCATTTTATTACATTTGTTCCTAGTTGTCACTGAGCTAGGGTTTTAAGTGAAGAAAAAAGTACACATTAGATCTTTTAGTGGATCAAACCAATCCAATAATAAAAAACATGATCTATTGGTGAATGCATACCCATCATAACTTTAAAATAGGTTTTAAACCCTAATATACATTGGCACACCCTATAAACACCAACATAAGCCAACATTGTCTAAGTATCTTGACCTTGTTCTAAAATCAAATAGATCCTTGTTCCTAATTCATAGTGACCTCACATAGTTCCATATTTAATTACATGGTATTTATTATAGTCTATTATATTTTAGTTCAAGTTATTTATATTTAATACTTTCCCATTTTATCATATTTTTAAAAAATAGTAAATTTTAAATTATTCATGTGTATTTATTGTATAACTTACATATTATGATTTACTTAATTGTTTATATTAATTAGATTAAAAATACATTAATGTTTAATTTTTATAGAATAACACCTTAAAATAGTGGAAATTACCAATTATCACAAGTGTTTGGCATTTTTAAGAAGCTTTCACATTATTTTTTACAATTTGTTTTCCTAACTGAGCAATCATATAGATATAATAGATAATTTTAGTGAATTCTACATAAGTAGTGAGAAATAAATAACATAATATCAGTTAATTAACTTCTCTCCCATATGTTATTAATCATTTACATATTTATTGAGTGTAATCCATATATATTTATAAATTTAAAATTGTTTAGTTTATAATATATCCAATGCAGTCTAAAATTCAATAATTTTTGCCTATTTAGATCTAATAAATTCAAAATAAGTTAAAACATGTTGAACATGATACTTATTTTAATAAGAGAAAACCCTAAGGTATTTATCCTTTAGGGTTTCATATTTATTATTATTTAGGGTTTTATTTTTGATTTTTTATTTCCCCTTATTTATATAAGCAAAACCCTAACATAGCTATAATTGATTTAGATAATGTATAAATTTTAATATAAGATACAATTTTCATGATATCATGTTTCTTTTCTAAAATATGTAATATGATTCAAAAATACTTCAATGAAAAGAGTTAAATTTATCTACACTAAAATTGAGGATGCTATTAATAGTGAATAATTATTAGCTCTCCTTACTAACATTTATTATATGAATATCCAATTTGAGATGTTTCTAGTTACTAATTTACATAAAAGTTCATATATGGCTCATTTTATTCCTCCTTATTATATACCTCAAGGTAGTGATAGCCATCATCTTTTGCCCATTATTCACCTTATAATTATATTGTATTATGTAGTCCATGATATCATAAAATGAATAGGTAGGGTTCATTATCCTATGCAACAAAAATAAGGTAGTAAAAATGTCCTTCCTAATTCCCTTACATATCATACATCACCAAATAATGTGAATATAGAGTATAATACTTAAGAATAATCCATCTATTATCTTCATATTATAAATTTTTCATTATATCCACTATCTAAAAGGATAATCTATATAAAACATTACATGATATAACCTTACCAAGTGTTGTGGAACCTACTTATTTTATATCTATTGTTAATGTTGTGACCAAATCTTACACCCTAGAGGATGTTTTTCAAGCATACTCCATATTTTGGCAACATGGTAATACCTCTAGGCCTATGGTTTGCCTATTTTAGAGGTAGACCTCTAGGTTTAAGGGCTAGCTCCTTGAATTTGGCTTTAAGTGTTTATCACCTACACTAGCTGATTGATTATGGGAAAAGAGATATAAATTTGAATAAAAATAAACTATCCTAAGGGGGTGATAAACCATCAAGGTATCCACTATGCTATCATACTTATTTCACTAAGAAATAATATATAAAAACTAGCTTTCAAAGTCCTAAGATGTTTTAATATTAATATTAAAATTTAGAAGTGATATGCATGCAAAAACTCAAGGTAAGTGGAATAGAGGTCATATTACAGAATCTAAGGACATTTTCACACTTTAAGGGATCCAAACACACTAGATAAAATCCATATTACCTATTATAATGAGAACTTCATACACTAAACACGAAAGGACAAAGAGAAGGATAGAATATTCTCGCTAGACCTCACCATTCATCACTTTGCACACTTAGACAAGATGTTTGTGAACTCAACACTATATTTATTATATTATTTAAAGGAAAAGTACAAAATAAAACCAACAAGGCTTTTCCATACATGGTGTGGAATTAGATATAAGATGTAAAATGGCTAATACTTATAAAATGTGAGAGAGGAGAGAGAAGAATCAAGAGTCACTGATAGAGAGAGTTATTTTTTAAGGATAATGGAGTATGTAATATACCATGTAAGGTATCTTTGGCAAAATGTCCCTCAAAAGCATAAAAATCCCCAAAATTGGCTTAAAGGTCTCTTAGCTACCTTCTTAAAAACTACCTTCATCATTTGGTTCTTCTTGAGCACTCCAAGGTAGAATAAGAATAGATTAAATCATTAAACTATGAAGGGGGGTTATAAATAAGATAAAACATGCATTGGATATGTCCCTAATCATAAATATTCTACTAGAAAAGTGTTCTCACTATCTATAGTCATAATCACCCTTCTTTCACTCATCTTTCACACTTAGCACCAAAGTTATCTTCAGTTTCTCAAACCAATCTAGACAAGGGGTGATGTGACACTTATTAAGATTAATATCCTTATATTCATCAAATAGACATTAAAATCCCTCCCAATTGGAGTTATCACCTTCTCACATGGTGATCACTCTTCATTCACTATGCTATACTAGACTGCCTGAAGTGAAGGTATTTTTAGAGGTACTTATGTTTTTATCTAAGATAATAAATAAACATAAGGGGTTATATTTGGTCCCATTATATCTCCCAAAGTGATTCCCATCTTTTGAAACTTTTTTGTACCTACAAAACATCAAAAATTGTCAATAAAATCAATTATGTATCCTATCCATACAAATATGGTACAAGTTAATTTGATGGGAAGGGGAACTAGGGATTCCTTTACAATTTTAAATTATTTTCCTAACTAGACTAACTCATTTGGATGCATTTCTATCAGCTTATTCCTCATTAGGTCATTAGTAAGGGTTTTGGAGGGGTTTAAATGGTTTTAGAACTTAATGATTGTTCATAAAATTGTGACATTCTATCCTCATAAAAATTCCACAAAATTCAAGTTTAGGACCCTATAAAACATATCCTATATCCTTTTACTCCCATGATAATTATCCATACTATTATGAGCTTTCAAATTTGCCTTCTTGAGCTCTTCTTTGGATTGTATGCACTTGTTTAAGCCAAAAAATAACTTCTATATGACCTTATTTTCAAACCAAAGATTTTCACACACCTTATATCTCCACATTAAGGTCATACAATTATTTAGGATGTTCAACTAACCTTATAAGTGGTATTATACCCCCTTTAGGTAGTAGGCCTAGTCTAGGTCTAGTAGGACTTGATTGTGTTTGTCTCCTCACAACCACCTATGAGTGGTTGGTCATCATTGTGAGGGATTTACTATGTTTTTTTATGTTCAATTAAACTTCTTACATCTCATTTAAAGGTTTCAATAATTATCAACTTAGGTCATCCCCCTTTAATCACTCAATCTATAGATTTGTACTTCCTGGGAGTGCTTTATGTTTGAGATAGAATATAAGACACTTTACCTATTACCTCAATAAATACAAGTATATGTGAGGATTTAGTAGGTGATATACACCATTTTTATAAATTTATAAGGTTGGAATATCTCTTAAAGGCCTCTTACGCCCCAAGTTCCCAAGATAGATTTTTAGAATGATGACTATGTAGGATTTTGTGTGTGGACTACAAGTGTACCTTGAAGATGGATCTTGACCTATTTCCATTGTGATGAGCATGAGGTGGAATGTATATCAATTATTTTATTACCCTATTAAACATTTCTAACACTCCAAAAGTTTACAAAATTTTATAAAATACACCTTTCACTTGACTAAACAAGACTGATAGATAGTGACTATGTTACTTGCTAAAAAATTAGCATACTTTTAGGTGAACATTTACCTATTAGACCTTGTGTCTCATTATTTAATAACCCTTTTAAGTTATCAAGGACACCTCTTAGTCATTTGGAGTTATCACTTCCCATAGGTCTACTTCACATCTAAGTTGCATACCTTTAGTACCTTATCAGTACATGGATTAGCTGTAGGTGGTCACTTTGGTAACAAGGGACCCCTATAAGATGTTATGCACAATATATCTCATGTTTAGGATTCATTATAATCTTTAAGATTCATTTAATTGGTGAAAAATACTCATAGTATTCCTAGAGCATGAAATTAGCATTCAACCTTTAGGTTCTATTATGTTACCTTCCTTTGAAACCTATAAGTGTACTTTCTTGGCTAAAAGGAGGTTCTATAGGTTGTGATATGAGTTGAAACCATGGATTTCAACTCCATAAAATTTTCCTTAAACTATTAGTGCCATTATCACCTCAATAAGGATACTTACCCTGAGGTCATGGTCTTATACTACCACCTTGGACTGTAAGGTCACTTGGATGTTTAAGATACTACAAAGAACACTAACTTTCTATAGTGTAATAATGTCTTAATTGGGAACTTTTAGAATTATAATACTTTGGTAAAATCCTCACTTTATTTTTCAAGGTATCATTCCTATATGAGGGATCCATTATAGAGTTACTTGGGCGTATCTAGACCTCATTTCATACTAATTTATAAAGGCATCAAGAATGGACAAGGCCTTATTTCAAAGTTATTGAGGTAACAATTGCCTAAGCCTTCTTTCTCTAATTATGAACATGATTAAACTCTACTTAACACTCAATAGACCTCTAATGACTACTATGGCATTCTCCAACTTCTCAATTATCTATGAAGGTCTAAAACACATCTAAATACTAGCACTCCAACTACTCAGACCTCTATGGAGACCTATAGGTGTATGCATAGTAGCATACAAGGGTAGTGAAAGTGGAACATGGATAATATGCATATTAAATGGGATTATAATAAATCCTATACCTCTTATAAATATTAGAAATGACATTTCCAATAATTAAGGACTTGAAACTAGTTCCAATGTCCCATTCTAATGTGACTATTCTCTTATGGGGCACCTATAGCTGTTCATCAATAGTGTAGGATAGAATTGTATGTGATTATATCTACAAGTTAATATCCACCTTGTGAAAGGTTCGAGATTGTTGTTTTCATCTCGGAGCTATATCACACTTTGATAACCATCTCCACTTATTCAAAATGGTTGGTCAGAGTTTTCCTTCTCCTAACATAAGTGAGTACTTATAAGAAGGTATAATAATGTTTCATGACTATATTTTTTATTGTAACTTCATTGGTATCAGCATTTGAGAGTGAGATTAGAAAGATAGTGTGATTTCCATGACATTAAAATAATAAAATACATGTCATATTTATTTAAAACCACTATAATAACAAGGACCTTTACACTTGGTGAAATATGCCTACAACTTAGCAATGGTGATCTCAACTTGCAACTTGTGTTGTTTGGATCATCAACTCACCTCCAAACATGAAATAAAAGGTGGAAACCATGATAAAAGTATGTCCACATATTATATAATCACTTTCATCCATTGGTTTGAATGGACTAGCTCAGACAAGAAGAAAACATGTAGGGTGTGGGGATAAGCATGCAAAAAAAAGTAGTAAACTTAAAAATAATGGATCATAAAGCATAATAAACCAATATATGAAATCATTCCATGAATTTTAATTATACCAAGTTTACTAGTACCCCATAATAGAATTTTAATTGAAACCTCTACTATTGGCCATATCATTAGAAAACATGTTGACTAGTTTTGCATGCCAAGAAAAGTGATGGAGGGGGATAATAATTTTTAGACAATTTTGAGACTTCCAAAGAAATTAAAATGTGTAAATGAACTCATATAATCTGAAGAGTTATTTCACAACCTTTCACACTTGCTACAACACTTGCATAGGTTGTATAACTACCAAAACTCCTCTAACTATTTTCTTGATCTAACTTAATACCTACAAGTTTTTAGTTATAAATAACATTAATAAAAATATTCTATTTTTTTAAAAATTGAGTAACAATTTTTAACACTTGAATACTACATAAAATTATACAACCTCCATTAATGACTCAAATATGACCCTTAAGTGACATGAAATGACTTAGGACTAATTATAAATCTGACCAATGTTAATAAAACATTAAATGTCATAAAATAAAACCATGACACACCTTATTACATTCTAATATACCCATAAAAAAGTTTCTTACTATATGGGGTTGACATATTTTGAATTGTGGTCAAAATAGTCAACAGTTAATACATTGAATTATAGTGAAGGCATGATTTATTTTGAGAAAGAAAATTATCCTTTTCAAAATACTAAAGATAAAAATATACCACTTTTAATTCAATTTCAAATCTTAATTAAGGTAATTACTTGTGTTTTGGTAGATACTAGATCAAGATTGAGCTTTTACAACATCACATTTATACAAACATTAGGTATCAATGTTGAATATATTTATAAATTTTATAATATTATTGTGGATACTTATAATTTTTATTGGAAACTTTGCAATGCCAATTTTTAATAGTCCTTATTATACATGACTTGTGTGTACACAACTAACTCTTTTTTAAAATCTCTCCTAACCATTATCTATGGGATTGGATTTTTAAAATTAATTTTATTCATAAAAATAGATTACCTGGTATTTTATTGAGTATTTTATCACCTTTAAAATAATTTATATTAATTTTATATCATTATTTATTAATTCCTACAAACCTCTATCCAAAGTTTGGCATATTAGGTTCTCAGAGCTATCTCCCTTGCTAGACTCATTTATACACCATTTATCAACTATTCTCATAGTTAAAAATCCTTCTTATGGGTCACCCTATATATTTCACTTGGTATTTTAGAGGTAAATTACCAAGAGACTTATCTATATAAACAAGTAAATCCTAATCCTATTCCTATCTATCATTGATCTAGAAATAATTTATATATCACTATAAAATTATTTACACATTGAGAGGAACTATGCTAAAGCTTCCATATATATAACCCCACAAAGGAATTGGATTCAAGCCAATAATGAGTACTAATGACATCAAAATTATAGGTTTTCAAGTATTGCAATCCATATATAATATTTGACAACATGCTAGTATTACATTGATTATAAACACATATATAGGTGGGAGAACTACATGTATTTTGATCCCTCTTAAAAGTATATAAATGTAGGAAGCATTAAACACTTCCGATGTGGTGGTTGAGATCAACTTATCTTATCCTTTGTAATCCCTTTCTCTAGGTCACTT
>JARHVA010007764.1:270000-337500 GCA_037957365.1 Torreya grandis
GTAAAACATTAAAACTATAAGGTGTTCTAATAAATATATAGTATTAATATTTCCTCTTCCTACTATAAATATTCCAACATTTGAAAGGAATTTATAAAAAATTAACAATCATCCAAATTCTTATAAATATGTAGGTTGAACCATACAAATATCCCTAAATTAATTTATGAGGCATGCATATTATCTGATAATATTAATTAAGAAATTTTCCTCTCATTTCCATTAGTTTTTTTGATGAAATGTCATAAATAAACATAGTCATGTGGAATGTGATGATATATACCAAAGTAAAATATGGGTTTGTAAAAAATATTGGGTGATATTTAAGCATAGATGATTGGAATGCATCAAGACAAACTATCTCATTGATTTAAATAGAGAGGTAGAGCCTATAGTTTAAAATTTCTTTGGTCCATCCATTACATAACTAGCTCTCTATTTAAGTGATGAAAATGAATATAATAAACTAACTGAATCTCACAAAAAAATTCAATATAAGATATGGATGAAAACCATTATTAAACCCAAACAAACCACTAAAATTAAATAATGGTTTTATCATTTTTTTTTTTCATGATGAAGAGTGAGAGAAATTTTAAATATGATTTTGGGAAGGAAGGCACAGGGAGCCAAAAACAAGATGAGCATGATGAAAAAGATATATAGATTCTTAAAGGATAGATAAGTGAAAAAGTTAGAAACAATCATGATGTAAAATATCTAGATAAGGGTAGAAAGGATAAACAAGGAAATTAAGTAGATCTGGTCATTGACAAGTCAGAAAAGCATTCCCCATCAAGGGACCTAAAAAAATATGGATGAAAAAATGAGCCAAACATGAGACCTTGGGTAGAGAGGTTAGCAAGTAAAAAAGGATATATTTATTTGTACCTTGAAATTCATGATATTAATATAAATTTATGTGTATGGTGTCTATCTAATAATCCAAAATAATCTAGTTGAGAGAACTAGATTGAAATTAGAAAACACATTGATAGTAAAATTTATGGTAAATAGATCCGACATAAATATTTCTAGATAATGGTCAAAATGTAAGTGGAAACCAAAATTCCATATAGAAACATCATTTATGGATAATTTATTTTTCCTAAATTTATTCATAAACCATGAATATCATGAAAAAATTCTATTTGAAGGACCATGGTTTTTGGGGAAAACTAGTTTGGTCCTCAAGGAGAGGAAACCTAATTTTAATACGTAAAATAATCCTTAAAAGTTATACCTCTATGGTTTATAAAACCAATATTTCCCTTGGAGTTATGGTCAGATGAAATTTTGATAGGAATAGCTTAGGATGTATCTTATCTAGTTGCTTTAGACACAATCACCAAATATAGGAAGATATTGGTTTATGACATATTTTGCATCAACTTCCTTTTGAAAAACTATCCCAAACTCAATAAAGATAAAATAAAAGTATGGATTGTGTACTCAATATATTAAATATGAGAGATTAGTTGATATTTGGACCAGTTATAACAAATTGGGCCATGAATGTAGATCATGCCTTAACATAAAATGATGGAATGGGTAGGGTATTATAGAATATGAGGAAATAAGTTAAGTAAAAAATAATGTAGAACAAGTTAAGGGAGATTCCATGGATCCCCCTCGAGCCCCATTTATTAAGGATAGTAATCTGGGAAGATGGATGATCCTTGACATGTTAGAAGAAGGTCCTAAGGTAAAATAAAATAAATAAAGACCAAAAATGAAGGAATATTTTTAATAAAGAGGATAATTTTAAATGAAATGTGAGTGGGAAGAAGGATAATTTTTATCAAAGAAGAAAAAAACCTTAGTAGATTTGGATATGGTCCCATGCTCACTTCAAATGTAGAAAATTAGATCTCCCAATTCAAAATAGAAATATAGATCCATAAATAATAGAAGATACAAGAATAAATTTGATGTGGAGGAAAATATGAGATTAGATTGACCTAATTTGAAAGAGGTTAGAGATAAATTAATAGCCAAAGAGGTGGCAAACTGAACCCAAAAAGATAATAGAATTAAGCAGGTTTCCCTCAAAATTTTAAAAAATATTATCATCTTGAGTAAATGAGATAAAATAGGTCTAAAGAAGATGAATATGGCCAAGGAATTAAATAAAAAATTAGGAGGCCCAAAGGGTAGGTAAATACATTTGGTTTCTTTTCTATCATATGTTGGGGGTTATTATATTGATGGTTTGTTGATAATTTTTCCTATTTATATTCATTATATTTAAGTATAATTGTTTTATGTTTTTTATCTAATATTTCAATTTTTATGTTCTTGAGTTGTACAAAAATTGAGGTGTAAAAATATGAAAATATTGAGGTACACAAATATGTTTTGTTTCTTTTTTATCATATGTTGGGGGTTATTGTATTGATGGTTTGTTGACAATTTCTCCTATTTATATTCATTCTATTTAAGTATAATTATTTTATGTTTTTTATCTAATATTTTAATTTTTATCTTCTTGAGTTGTACCAGGTTTTGGGTCCTTGTCAAAACCCTCATTTACCCATATAAAAAAATGGTTTTATATTATGCCTTTCCATAATAAAATGTCAAGCTTGGAAGTCTAATTTACAAACACGTAATAAGTCATATAGAAAAATATAAATATTTAATTTTATAATTAAAGGAGTTAGTTTACAAGATTATCTCCAACCATAATTAATAAGGTTAAACAAAAATAGTTCCAAGGCAACCAAGATCCTGGGCCTCAACCTTGTTGTGCATCGTTAAATCATCCTCCAAGAATTTTTGTTGTAAAAAGGATACCACATAGTTTTTTATTATTAGGAATATTGCTCCTATTATCCCATATATATCTCAAGTGTCTATAATTATCTACCCAAAACCTCTTCCATACAAAGAGCATAAAAAATAAATACTCTTTTCCCAATTTCCTTCCCTTCACAAGATCTTATTTTGAGACTAGGATCATACTAGCAAAAGTGAACTGATTGGATTGGACACCTAGTATTTGGATTTTACAAAACACTATCCATGCCTCATGAGTGTTCCCATGTGTTTTTAGATCTAAAAACATGATATTCCATCAGAATATGTATTTCTTAACTATTTCTTCAAACACATTATGAGCATCCACTAAACATCTACCCCTTTCATACATGTGAAAATGGTATATTGTAATATTTTGTATGTCTATCTAAATTGAAAATATATGTGATTGGTATAGGAATGGATTTTTATTTTTTTCCTCTCATTGAATGTATTGATGGAAAGGTATGGGTTCCAACCAAACCCATGTGCATCCCCTTCCAATCTCATCATCAGTATTAAAACCTATTATTAATTCTCCATCAATTCCCTCATTTAATGCTTTGACCAATTTATTCCAAACATTCAATTTGATTGAATGAATGAATTTATAATAGATGTGCATGCCAGACCAACCCACATGCTTATGCAAAACAAACCACATGCCATCCATAATATTATAATTTATTTTAATTGCATTATTTTATTATAATAATAATAATAATAATAATAATACTAATAATAATAATAATAATAATAATAATAATAATAATAATAATAATAATAATGGATAAAATAATAAATAATCTACTTGGTATTCATAGCCCACACTTCTTATCAGTGATAAGATGCCACTCATTTACAAAAAAAATCAATAACAGATCACAATAATCCATAGTTCACATGATCATTGTGTGACACTAACATTTATTATTTTAATATTATTCATTAATAAATATATGAATATATACCTATATATTATTTTAGTGTATATATAAATTTATATTAATATAGATATATTAAACACATCTATTTAATATATGTCATGAGATAAAACTATCAAATCAATCACCTTTGATTTGTCTCATATCAAATTGATTAATAATACCACTATTTCAAAAAATATCCCCTTGCTTAACCTAAATTTAGATAAGGGGATATCTAGGGTTAAATATTATTAGATTAAATTTACACAAAGATGATGAACTAACCTAATGACCAAGCTAACTAATAGAAAACTCAGAAAAAGAATATTCTAAATTTATACAATTGAGATTGCTAAAAATAGTAAAGTATAGATATTGATGGATATTAAAATGAATAGTAAAAATGATACTTAGATAGTTTATTGTGTTCATATAGGTCTAATCAGAATAAGATAGAACTAGACTTGAATATGATCTTGGAATAGTCATCATATTATGGAAATATTCTTTATGTGGCCTCAGATGCTTGTTTTAGATCTCAATAGTTATGTCAATAAAGGCATATAACCGTAACATAGATGTACTTCATATAATATTGAATGGATTTAAATTTCAAAAACTAGAGCCTTTTGGTTTTCATACAACCTTTCTTCTAATGTCTTTAGATTATACACACAACCTATCACTCTTTGTCAAAAGATAAAACCCTAGCTTCTTCACCATTGGAGTGACAGTGGTAAAAATGGCTTAATGGGCTCATGGTACTGAATTTACCAATGAAACCTTTGTGAATGAGCACTACCTACATAGAAAATAATCATAAGAAGTCCTAATAATTATGTATTTCTCCCCTACATTTTTTCTTATCTATGTACAAGGATGCAATGTCTAATAAACAAAGAGATGTAGTGATCTAGCTTGTAACTTGGAAAATATGGATCATGGGATAATTATTGAATTATTTAGACCTATGTAAATATTTATCCTATGAATGATATATAAATAGGAATTAATATGGCAAGTTTTCTCACTTGAATGCTTGATTGAGTGCTTCTTGGTATAATCTCTTGTGAGTTGTATGTGATTTCCAAGTGAGGTATGAACGAGGTTTGATATTGTATATATACCAATCCATTTTGAAAATATCTCACACTAAATCACTTATTCCAACCTTTAGGATATGTTTTATTTGAAAATTAGATGAATTTTGGGCATTAGACACTTTATAGGAAAAGTGGACACTTACATTGATGCACTTATTTATCTAGGATGTAATGGTCCATGAAGCTAGAAATAAGTGTAAGTCCAAAACTAATAGTGAAGGATAATAATTAGTTTTAGATATTTTTTCATAATATATAAGGCATGATCATTAGAATAACAATGGTTAGACTAAAAGATATGTAATTTAGGCACACAAAGATAGTGAACACAAGCCTTTCAGTAATGGATTGGTCTATAACTAAAAGGCATAACCATGATAGATATTTGATAAGTATACATGACTTAGGTACTACATAAATCATATTTTAATATCTACATTTCTCCCTTTAATATAGTAAATAAAATGCTAGTTTAAAGTAAATAAATGCATAAATGGGTTTGTATACACACCTTGTCTTTTCATAAACCCAACTTGAGTGCTTTGTTGGTGACCAACCTAAAACCAAGAGAATGTTATAGTATATAATTAGTGTATAAAATCTAAAATTGATATAATTTGAAAATTTTTAAAGTATAAAGATAAATATTATGAGTATAAAGATAAATATTATGAGTGCACATGTGTGCTAATTCAACCATCTTGCCTTTTGGAAATTTGATTCAAATGGATGCCTCATTATGAAACATTGAATCTGATATTAGGGAAAATATAAGCCTATAAGTGCATATAGAGAGATATTGGAGGACACATGCCTCCAACCTTATTGTAAATCTGAGTTGCAACACAACCATTGATCTTGTTTCATTTTAATTATGCAACCCCAAATATTTGCATGATCTAGTGAGTGTGAATGTTATAATCAACCCATAATATATATATTTGATGAGGATGGATGATTTAATCAAATAAAAACCATATGTCTATTAAATTCAGATGATTTAATTAAATATAAATTATAATGTTGGTAAGATTGAGTGATTTAGTAAACTCAAGCTTCTAAATTTGAACCAACTACTACAGTAGATTAGCTCAATAACAATCCATAAAATTCCATCTTAGGTATAATTACAGTCCATAATAGTATTTTAAATCTAGAAAATGGTTTTATGTTGTAATTTTAGGTGCCCTTTAAATGTAATATGCACCTCATATATGTCTCAAGATAAAGTATAGGTATAATAATAATACCAATGTATAAAATGCTACCACAAATATGTATATGACTATGAAATATGGTAAATTTTAAATTGGTGCTAGTATGGAGAACATGTTTATATTACATGCCCCCACTATAATTTTTAGATGATAAATACTAAATAAGTGTGTATGCCATGTTTTTTTTATATTCCCCTAATGAAGTATTAAAATGTGAAAATGTAGAATCCATGCCTCTATGACATACCCCCATTGATATACCCCACATTTTGAGGTGAGGGGAAGTAGAATCCAATAGTTACCTTACCTTAAAAGGACAAGGTAACTTTATAAGCTATGTATGTGTCATGTAATGTATATATGAGTGCCATGTCTAGGTAGATATAGCATTGAAGAGCATAATATGTGATAAAATTAATTCCTAAGAATCATGATATATATCATGGTAAGATATAGATAACAATGATACAATCTGAACAAGTAATTGAACACACACACAATGACACCCAAAATTAATGCAAAGAATAGAATGGTCCCAAGAGACCTCATATAAGGGGAATATTTAACATTGCACACAATTAAATGGATTGAATTAGTCAAATTTACACAAAGCATATAATGACATAATCAAATGTCCACATATAAAAAAATGACATATTCAAATGTCCAAATAGGCAAACAAAGGCATGTGGGCCATAATCAATAGAGCATATTCAATTATTCAAAAAATAAATGTAATTAAAGATAATTTAAAGTAAGTAACACACTCAAGAAAGTGATAAAATGGTAAATTAGGACAAAAATAACTAACTAACATGAACGTAGCATACTAGTTCATAAACATGTGTTTACAAGCAATGTTAAGTACATATCATATTAAGTACAATGTGAAAGGTATAAGGATAAATATAGGCATGTGTAAGTATATATAATATAAAAAATGATAAAGTAAATTGATCATACAATAATGTAACATGGGTGTATCGTGATCAAATAAGTAGATGCCCCCAACGTACTTAGGGCATGAGTGGAAGGAAGTCCCAACATATGTATGCACAAATATAATATATCTGGGTATGCTTGTATCAAACTTAAATAAAGCATGAAACTTATGTGTATGTAAGAAAATAATGATATGTTATCTAAGAACATGAATCACATGACATATTCATAAGAAATAGTAAAATTAGGAATATGCTAATTTTTTCAGTATTTTTGAAATATTTTATTTTTTGAATTTTTTGGGTTTAAGGCAAAGTCTATCCAATTATCCCATATAATATATGCTCATATGGAAGTGATTTTAACATTATATATGACATAGAAAATTAATGGTACTAACGAGGACCCTATATAGGTGTAATAGTTAGAGTTATAGGCTCTATAATTCTCTGTGTATGTATCATAGGACTTGTGTGCTCAAAGATGTAATGGAAAGAGTATATGTTCATGGAACCCATAATTTTGTGCCATGTATTGTATATAGATTATAAATAATAGTATGTCTAATTTATCTACATAATTGCATATGTTATGTAGTAGTATATAAGAATTTTATGGAATCCACTATGTATCTTGTATGTAATGGTATCTCAAGTATGGGATGCCTAAAAAAGTGAATTTATTATTACTTACCCTTTCACAAAGGATTAACCTTATTAGGTTTGATAACTATCTACCTTGGAATAAATTACTTTTGTTCACGTGGATGTTCATATGGTATTTCAAGAATTGTGACCACTTTATTGGTATGAATGTATTTAATACACACATACATTTTAGAAGGTACTACATAGATTTTTATGTATCCAAGGTCATCACAATAACTTATCAAATAATCATGTGTATGGTATAACTAAGAATGTAATAACCACATGTGTTGGGCTAACCTATGAAGGTAAGTCAATCTTACTAAGAACCTAATGTGAGGTCTCATTAAAAGTTATGACTAATTTGGTCAAAGGGTGAAAATCATCATTTGTATATCCCAAATGTATACATAATTTCATGGTACAAACATTTTTTATAAAACCATAATCAATAATAAAATTATGAATAGATTGGTGGTCAAGGTATGCTCATATAAGTAATGAATAAATATTTGAGTCATCATCCAAAATTTCACTGTCATCAAAAGTAATAGATGGTAATTAAACCATAAGAGGTTTATTTTGTGTATAACTACCAATAATACCATTTATGAGTTCCCATAATTTGGTGTAGGATGATGTGTATTATATGCCATTTACAGTTCTAGATTATTCAAATAATTATCTTGTAATGGATCACTAAACATATTTTGGTTCTGATGGTCACTAGGTTGGGACCCTAAATATTTGGGAGGATCATCAAATGTAAGCTAATGGTTATTGAGAAGGTCCTAGATCTTATGCTTCAAGGTATAACATTAGTTAGTAGAATGCTCAAGGCCCTAGTGATACTCATAATAAGCATTGGCATCATACCCATGAGGTAGAGGTTTAGTCATATCAACCTCTATGGGGGGAGGAATATATCTGAGATGATAATATAAATGATTCTTAAGTAGATAAATTGGAAACTCAGGTAATTATGTAAATTATCTCCTTGGTACGTTAGATAAGATGAGTTGATTAGGTTATTATGACACTGAATTAATAATTATAATTACGTCCTTTTTAGATTTTATAGGTTTGACCTTATAGTTTAGTTTGATATGAAAATTGGTACTTTATTATTTGGTGTGTTGGCTACATACTTAAGCTTGTTCAATTACATAAGTTTCATTTTACAATCTCTAAAAATATGGAATAATCAATCAAAATATTTGAACTTTTTTAAAACAATGGACTCATTTAATGGATAAAGAAAATTTTTATTGAATATGTCTCAAATTTATTTATCTACCATTTGGTTTTTCATTTTGGATAAAATTGTCTTGTATCTCAAGACACATTCACTGATGGGTTTATTGGTTCCTTATTTAATTTTTCTAATTTGGACATATGAAACCTTTTGGGTAATTTTGATAGATTATTTTAACAAAAATTAATCCATAAGATATTTGAATGATTTTAAATATTGGATTAGTGTGTCATATAACCACCTTAGAACATAGTCTTTGAGGTTCCTTGAGAATAGTTTAGTCAGAAGTTTATCATTAGAGGCATAATAAAGGCATGTTTCATATAAATATTGAAGATGTTGTTCAAGATCACCCTTTCCATTATATAATGTTAAATTAAGTGAACTAAAACATGTTGTAAAAGGGTGAAAATATATTTCAAGTTCAAGAGGGTTATGCAACACCTCTTATGAATCAATATCATAGTGTGACTTCATATATTTTTTCTCATTATTTGTAACCTTAGCTTGAAAATGTTTTATAGTTTGAAAAAATCTTTGAAATTTTGATCACTAAGGTTTAAATTTTAAAGGATGTGTACCCATATTTTAATTTTATATAGGAATTGAAACCAATAATTGGGTTGAAGTTCACATGTTTCCCATGGAAGATGTAACAATAGTAGGATTCTTTTCAGGGAACAATGGTGTAAACACATATATTGTGCCCCTATTATAAGTATGAAGTGATGATATGATCAAGGTTAGGTTTATTTATATGGAATAAATTTTAGTAATGCTTAATGATTTACCATCACTAGGGGAGGATGTATTAGCCTTGGCATGCTTAATTATTTCATATCTTGTAACATATAAAAATGCATCCATTAGGTCTTTTTTGTTATTAAGATAAATGACTAATGCTTATTTATCTTGCATTTGAAGAAAAGTTTTTATTAACATCTTCTATTGATTATACATGAAAAATTTGGAATTTGAAAAAGTAATATACAATGAGCAAAAATTAAGAAATGAAAAATCCTAGATCATTCAAGGGTCTTAATACCAGAGGTTGGTTCACTAAAAATTTAACCCTAAATTCACATATGTGTGGTATATAGGGTTAAGTATTACTATATTAGTTTTTTTATATAAGGATGATGAAATAACCTAATGAGTAGATCAATTAATATAAAAATTAGATGAATATTATTATAAATTTATACAACTTAGATTGCTAAAAATAGTAAAGTATAACTATTGATATATATTATAATGAATAAGGGAAAAGTATACTTAGTTGGTTTGCTATTCTCATAAAAATCTAATTTATAACAAACTTGAAGTGGATAGTAAGATGATCCTAGAATAGTTATCATATTTTGGGAATATTATTTTTGTCCTTGGATGCTTGTGTAAGATATAAATAGTTACATCGACATAGGTTTCAAACCCTACCGTAAGTGTCTTGTACAGAATACTAAGTAAATGTGGATACAACTGACTTAATCCTTTTGTTTTTTATGTCACTATTATCACTCAATATTGCACCCTTGGATAGGTTTTTCAAGCCTTCTCAAAATTGAGTGAAACATTGTATTACCTCTAGGCCTGTGGGTTACCTATAGTAGAGGTAAAGGGCTATCCTCCATATATATGTCTTTGATAGCTTATCACCTACACTAATTGCTTGATTGGGTGAAAAGAGAAAGATAAAACATAAAAAAAACCTACAATAAAAAGGTGATACACTAATTTTAACCTAAACACTACCAACTAACTATAAGTACACTTCAAACATAAGCCTAATATACATATGACACTACTCTAGATTGTCCTTGCATTAGTATTTTTGACGAAGGTTTGTAAAGCCAACCTAAGCTAGGATGACTAAACACAAGGTCATTAATTGACACTTGTGAAGAGACAACTCAATAAACTCAAGAAAAATAAATTAGAACACTTAAATAGACCTGAAATAGACTTTCAAATTTGAAGATGAATACAAGCAAGGATAACATGCTAAAGAAGAGAAACTATCACTTAGCAAGATCAACCAAATTAACATACACATTAAAAATAATAGAGATAAGGAAAACTAGATCATTATTTATTCCTTAAAGGATTTAAATGATCATGGATTCACCATACATAAATGGATGATATATTTCTAAGCTAAAGTGGCTTAATATATTGCATAAGTGTGAGAGAAGAGAAGTGTACAAGAGAGATAAAATAGACAAGTGTCTTGTATGTTACAATAATAAGATAAGTTAGGTAAATTTCATAATATAATTCCAAATCAATTTTTATCTCCTCTTAAAATTATCCATCTCTCCAAGTGGTGTGGGAGGTTGAAATGCATGCTTGATACCTTGACTAGCTTCTTGAAACTCTCTTTCTTCTTGACATGTCAAAGGATAAATGGAATTATTGGTGATAAAATAAGTTTCTCCTACATGTTTCCTATGATATTAAAACCTTTCAATTAACCCCATTAGTTTTTCCTTGACACATCACCTCATTTCATTTCAAAGTGTCTAGAAGGCTCTTCATTTCCTTGGGCCTATTTTACAAACAAGTGCCAAAACTTGGTTTCAGTTACTCTAGCTCTCCAAAAATTCATGGATGGACTATTTAAATCATATTTTACCTAAATAAATTCATTTTAAGGCATAAAAATATCACACTTAGGTACTCTCTACCAAAATCCTTAATTAGGCCTCATTCCTTGTATTCTTTTTTCTATTTTTCTTTTTATCCTCAATTAGGCTAATTTTATGTATCTATAGTTTACCCCTATTTGTGAAGGTGTTGCAAGATATAAGCATAGTAATGTTTTCTCTAAGAATGAAAAGGTCATGTATGATTATGACTTCAATGGTAATGGATGAACTATAGTTCCCCCTTGAGGGAGCAGTTAGAAAAGGGGTTAGAAAATGGTTCCTCAAAAGAAGGAAATGAGTAGTCCAAATAGATAAAATGATGGGGTGGAATGGAATAATTTTCCCAAAGTTGGTTACAATTATTGGAATATGGAGCTAACCTAATTAAGGTAAAAAATAATATGATTTTCCCATAGGTAGTTATAATCATTAGCATATGGAGCTACCCCAGGTAGGGTAGACAAATAGGATGATTTGCCCAAAAGTAGTTATAATCATAGGCATAGTTGGGATTAAAAAAATTATGATTTTCCCAAAGATAGTTATAATCATTAAAAAAAGGAAGTTACAAACATTTGCCCATAGGGTAACAAGAGAATGATTTTCCCAAAGGTAGTTACAATTAGTTAAAGGGAAAAATAATGATTTACCCATAGGCAATTATAATCATTGGTAGAATAAAAACATGCCCCTATTGGGTGGATAGGGATAATGGTTTTCCCAAAGAAAGTTATAAGCATTATCAGAAATAAAACATGCCCTAATTAGGTAAAGGAAAGAGAATGCTTTTCCCCAAGGCATTTATAATCATCAATCTTCAAATATATGGAAACATAATGATTTTCCCAAAGGTAGTTATAATCATTAGTAATGCAAGTATGATGGTAGACAATGATTTGCCCAAAGGTATTTATAAGCTTATACCCTAATAGTTACAAACATGATATGGAAGTTGAATGAAAATTGGGTATAGAAGATAAAGATGAAATAGACAACCCACCAGTAGGGAGATGCTCATCCAAAATGGTAAGGAGAAAAATTATTTCATTGTTTAATTACTCTATTTAGGATATGATTTGGTTTAGTTTTAAAATGTTACTAGTGTTGGTGCCAAGGAGATATCATTACTACATTATTGAGTAGACTCTTCAAGATGGTTTTTACTATAGGATGTGATGATAGGCATCATGATAGAACACCATGAGAACTTGGCCAAAATATGCATAAAGATTGACACCTGATCTAATCCTCAATTGAAAACAATGCACCAATGATAAAAACCATGATGATAATGTTTACATATGAATATGGATGGATTCAATAATATTGTACAAGGAACCACCCAATGAATGCACATATACTGAATTGAGGCACAAAAACAAATCAAACAAAATAAGAAAACAAACAAACAAATAAAACACTAAGAAAATAATAGAAAAAACAAAATAAAGAGAAGTAAGAAATAAACAATGGCTAATTACAATGTTAATAAAAATAACACAAAACAAATGAGATGATGCGCATTGTCCATATAAAATAGGATACAATTTAACAAACAAACAATATGAGGGAATATAATAAAAATAAGGGGTGGGTCAAGCTATCTCTAGATGCACTAGGCAAGTGGACGATGCCTACAGAGTTCCATAGATTTAATATTAAAAAAACTTTAATCTGAATGTAGTTCTCCTAAGATATGGGATAAAATAAAAATTATGAGAAAAAAAACATGATAATATGGGACTAGGCTCGTAAAATGGTGAGAGCATGGTTAAAATTCTAAAAATGATGGGGAAACTAAATGACAAGTGGTTTCTTGCGACTTATTAAGGGTTCCCATAATCCTTAAGGTAAAGAAGTGGTCAATGTTTTGTTTTCAAACTTTCTAAAATGGGTTTTAAAAATGTTTTTGAGATTTGAGGAACATCTCAAATTAATTTAGAATGAAGAGATATTAAATGATCAAAGCTCACAAAATAGAGAGAGTGTTAAAACCTAAAATTGATCATAAAATGATGAGAGCATAGATAAGGGGTGACTAAGATAACCTTAATGTAAATTGAGCACTACCTACATAGTCTTAGGATGAGACCTCAAGTCACTATAGTTTCACCTTTTAGCAAAGGAATCTAACTAGTGAAGTAGCCAATTCAAAAAAAATAGGTGAAGTTAGTATTAATGGCTCAATAAAACATATGAATGGTAAGGTGGTATGTTAAGGCATGATAAAAAAGTGTTGTTCCTAGTTTTCCCATAGGTGGTTATAACTAGAAAACAATGGCATAAATAAATGATACTAATTTGCCCATAGGTAGTTATAATTAGTATCAAGATGGTGAGACACTGATTTACCCAAAGGTAGTTATAATCAAGTGCAATTGGTAAGAAGAACGTAACAAGAAATGAAGGATGCAAATGTTAAAAACTCTATCATATTACTCCAAAATATGACTTCTATCTGAAATACTTGAAACAATTATTGAAACTAATCTAAATCTTCATATTGAAAGCATAACCAATGGAATAGAACCAAAGTCAAATGGGTTAGGTAGAGAGGGTCAAAACAACTTGGTCAATAGAAAAGGTATGGTAGAATAGAATGGTCGAATGGTAAAGTGATAGAATGATAGAATGGTATAATACAAGGAATAAATTCAATACTATGGTATAAATTGAAATGGTCATCATAGACAATACACCAATTTGTCAGGAATCTAGAACAACAAACATGCTCTGATCCCACTTGTCAGGATGCGAAACCGGAAGCATACAATTGATTACCAAACTTCAAGCAACTTAATATGCGGAAATAAACCAGATTCAACAAGTAACTAGAATTCAGAATAACACAGCATATGAGAGACAATACACAACTTGTATTAACACTTTATACAGAAAAGAATACAATAAAGAAGATGCCACTTCTTCTCCACCACCTTACAGAGGTTTCCCACACCTCAAGTGAATAGTAATTCTTCTCCCCAAAGCCCTCTCTCTCACAGGTCCCAACACCCAACTCAAATATAGAGTTGGTGTTCACCTCCCGTGCTCCACGCACACCACAAGTGCTCCACGCACTCCACAAGCACTCCACGTGCTCCACAAGTACTCAAGGTACTTCAAGTATATCTCCCATGAACCTGCAATAACCTACACTTCAACAGACCATACTTATGGAAAGAACTCCCTTGCCTTCCTCTCTTGCTCTATTCGAGTACACACCTGTACTCCAAGTAGATCCTGCCTGATACTGCTCCCTATTGTGTTGCTGTCTATATGACCTTGCACACCTGCAAATCAAACAACGGTTTTGCTCACCTGTGAACCTCGACCTTGCACACACATACACCTACAGATCAACGATCTTACTTACCATGTAGATCTCCTGTATAGGCCATACAACTGTAACCAAGATCCTACACTCCTGAAGAACCCAGCTGGCTCTCCAATCCAGCACCAACACACCTGGTACTGAGGCACTAAGAGGAACGCACCATTGCTCTACCTCACACACAGAAGGAGCTTATAATTATGCTCTCTTACTCCCTAGCACACTTTTCCAATACAACCATGAGTCTATTATATAGATCTCATCCAAACAATAATTAGACATCTAATTACAATAATTAGATCCGCAGCTCTCAGTCTAAAATTAGATCTCTTCATGAAAACACTTGGTTCGTTAGCTAACTACCCATAAATAGCTCACAGTCAAACCACATAGGCGACCGACGTCGGTCCCTGTCTGCCTGGGGGTTGCCGACGCTGGCCGATCTCTGACCGACGTCGGTTGCCTTCCTGCCCTATCCTGCCGACGTCGATTGGCCTGACCGACGCCAGTGTCTCTAACACTCAGCAACTCTCCTGCAACCTCCTCTCCTGTTTGCATCAGTGAAGCTTTTAGCTCCACAATCCTAACATAATTCACTCAAGCAAAGTAACACTTAAGGTGTATAATGTTCATCTTCTCATCAATTTTGTCCCCACCTAGTGTAGTGAACCTATATGCTCTAGTGCTATAGTTCGTAAAAATGATGAAAGGACCTACCTAGTTGTATTTTAACTTGAATTTATGCTTCTTCTTGGCCAAGGTATTGTTTTGGTTCTCTTTAAGGATAAGATCACCAAACTCAAATTCTAACTATTTCATGTGTTGATTATAGTGACCATGGAGTTAGTTTTGATATGCTTGTAGATTGTTTACTATTTTCATGTATTTATCATCAAGTAACTTTAAATATTTTATATGAGCTATGTGATAGTATTCATCATCCAATAAATGCTTAAAGTATATGTGTAATGAAGATAACTCAACCTCAATGGGAAGAATGGCTTTAGTGCTATAAATAAGTGAGTATAGAGTGGCATTTGTGGGATCACGATGATTGGTATAGTATGCTCAAAGGGTGAAGAGTATCTAAAGGTGATAATAATTAATAAAATCATTGAAAATATTTTTAAGGATATTGATAATGGTTTTGTTATATGCTTCTACCTAGCCATTACCTTATGGGTAATATGCCATGGAAAAATGTTGTTTAATTTTATACTTGGCACATAGCAATTTGATGTCCTTATTTTAAAATGATCCACCACTATTAGATATAATGTTAGAGGGGATACCATATTATAAAATGAGATGGTTAAAGATGAACTTTTAAATTTTCTTTCTAGTCACTTAAGTGAGGGGTATAGCTTTAACCCACTTAGTGAAGTATTTTGTGCTAGTAAGGATATGTTTATGACCATCAAATGAGGTGGGGTTTATCTTCCCAATGAGATCGAGGCCCCATTTAGTAAATATCCATGGTTTAATCATTATTTTTAGAGTCTTCACTAGGGCATGAATAAAATTGGCATATTTTTGACATTTATCACATATTTTTACATGTATAGTTGTATCTGCATCCATCATTGGGAAATAGTACCCAATATGCAAGAGATTTTTGGACAAGATTGCCCCACTAGTGTGGGATCCACATACACCTTCATGAACCTCCCATAACACTAATGTATATTCTCCTAAAGTTAAACAATGAAGTAGACTTATATAAAAACTTTGGTGGCATAGGGTTGGTCTAAGTAAGGGATAACATGTGGCATTGTGGATAAAGTCTCTTGATTGTTTGTTGGATAGGTCTAGTGGCATTATTTGGTCATGGAGGTAGGTTTAAATGTTTGAAAATCAAGTAGAATCGAGACAAAAAATATTATAGATCATCATGATGGTTGATGGTTCATGAGCTGGCACCAATAGAGTTTCAATAAGAAATTGGTATTCTTTGGCTATATCTATGTGTTAAATCTAAGATCCAATGGTAGCCATGGAATCTATTATTTTTTTTTCAAACATTAGTATATGTTCAAATTATATGTTGGTAATATGTTATTTAAGAGTGTCAACCATGCCCTTGTATGAAACTAGTTTATCATCTTTGGTCTAAGAATGGTCTGTAACTTGATTGATAATTAATTAAAAATCACTATAAACCTATAGATTTTGTATGTTCCATTATAATACCTATTAAATACCTAAAAAAAGTGTTTCATAGTCAACCATATTGTTAGTACAAGGAAAGCTAATTCTAAATGATTTAGGGATGAAATCCCCCTATGGTATTATAAATAAAAGGCCTTCCCCTAATCTATGTGATGTGAATGAACCATCAAAATACAAATTATAGTACTAATCCTTAAGAGGTGTTTCAATGATGGTCATAATGGATTTATCTAAGAATTCAAATTTTATCAACTCTTTGTCTACAAGGGGTGCTTCAATAAGCTAATTTTCAAGAACTTTCCCCTTGACGGCTTTTTGGTTGACATACTTTATCTCAAACTCACTAAGAAACATGATTCATTTGGCCATACAACCTTGTAAAGTTGTTTTGGATAGTATAAATTGAGAGGATCTAGTTTTGAAATGACCATGGTATTATTTTTTAACATGTAATGTCATAATTTTTGAGCTATGAAGATCATAGATAAATAATATTTTATAATGGTCATATAATTGAGTTCATAGATGACAAGTGTATAGCTTAGATAGTAAATGGCATGCTCCTTTATGTTATCATCATGTTGACCTAGAAGTTCCCCTAGGGATTTATTGGTAACTAAAAGATATAGAAGGAATGGTTTTCCTAGCATAGGAGGCAATAAAACAAATGTATTTTATAGATAATATTTCAACTATTGCAAAGTTTTCTATCATTCGTCATCCTAATGAAATGTTACACCCTTATTTAGCATGTGTAAATGGATAATACTTGTTTTCCAATTAAGATATGAAATATCTAATGGATTATATCTTGCCCTACAAACTATATTATTACTTTAGACTGGTCATTGATGGCATATTTTTAATGATTTTTACTTTGGTTAGAATGACTTTAATGCCCCTATGAGACATAATGAAGATAAGAAGTTTTCTTGAAGTAACTCCAAAAACACACTTCTTAGGGTTGATCCTAACTTTGTACTCATAAAGTCACTCAAATATCCTCCTTAGTATTATGGGATGATTGGCCCTACTCTTTGATTTACCTATTATGTCATCGACATAATCTTCAATAATGTCATGCATCATATCATGAAATATGATAGTCATATATATTTGATAGGTGGCCCCTAAATTTTTGAGACCAAATGGCATAACCTAATAATATAAGGTTCCCCATGGAGTGGTGAACACTAGTTTATGTTAGTCTTCTAGCATGATTCAGATCTAGTTGTAGCATGAGAATCCATCCATTAATGAAAGCATTTCATAACCCACTATGGAGTCAAAAATCATGTCAATGTTTGGTAGAGGAAAGTCATCCTTATGGAAAGATTTGTTTATGTCTCTAAAATTAGTGCATATTATAATTCCTTTTGTATTCTTGATGACTAACACCACATTGGAAATCCACTATGAGTAGTCAATTATTTGAATACATCTCTCTTCTAATAAATTTTCCAACTCTTTTTATACTAATACAACAATTCTAGGATGCATCTTATGCAATTTTTATTTAACAAGTTTGGCATCAGGATGTACCATAAGGTGGTGTATAACCAAGGTGGGGTTTAAACTAGGCATGCCAGAGTAGGCTCATGAAAATATATCAATAAAGTCCCTCAATAGGGATGTAAGGACTTCACATTCCTCCTCAATCAAGCATTTAATTAGTTTATCATTTTAATTAATTATATTTATGATTTTTAGCATTTTTTCAAGATTTGAATTAATTGCATGTGTGTATTATTCCCATTTAATAGGTCTAAAGGATAAATTACATGTTTTAATGTCATGGAATAATTATAGATGAATCCAAGAGAGGTTTTTATTTTTTATGGTAGGATACCCCAATTAGGGATGTCTCAATAGGGTTTTAAGATTTGATGATTAATGCACAAGTAATTTTGGGATGTTCAGTGAATTTTAGGATTAATTTTCAATGGTTGGTAAGAATTAGTCTAAAGTCTATTATGAAGCCATTAGAGGCCAATTTTAGGAATTTATAGTTTACCCCTATTTGGGAAAGTGTTACAAGCTACAAGCATAGTAATGTCTTCTCAAAGAATGAAAATGTCCTATATGCTTATGAGTTTAATGGAAATGGATGAATTTTAGATTCCCCATTGAGGAATAAGTTGTAAAATGGGTTGGTAAATAGTCCCTTGAAATAAGGAAATATGTGGACCAAATAGATGAAATGATGGGGTGGAAGGGACTAATTTGCCCAAAGGTGGTTATAATCAGTGGAATATGAAGCTACCTCTATTAGGGTAGACAAATAGGATGATTTTATCATAGGTAGTTATAATCATTGACATATGGATCTACCCCTATTAGGGAAAACAAACAAGATGATTTTCCCACATGCATCCATAATCACCAACATAGGTGGGGTAAAAAAAGGTGATGATTTTCCCAAAGGTAGTTATAATCAATTAAAAGGAAAAACTATTATTTTCCCATAGGTGGTTATAATCATAGGTAGAATAAAAACATGTGATAACTAGGTATATATGAATAATGGTTTACCTAAATGTAGTTATAATCATTATCACAATGAAAACATGCCCCAGTTGGGCAAAGAAAATAGAATTATTTTCCCAAAGGTAGTTATAATCATCAATCTTCAAATAGATGGAAACACAATGATTTACCCAAAGGTGATTAGAATCATTGGTAATTCAAGTGGGATGGTATACAATGATTTTCCTAAAGGAGGTTATAAAAATTATACCCTAATAGTGGAAAACATGATATGGAAGCTGATGAAAAATTGGGTATATAGGATAAAGATGAATTAGATAACCTACTAGTAGGGAGATGCTCGTCTAAACTAACAAGGATAAAAAATTATTTCATTATTTAATTAATCTATTTAAGATATGTTTTAGATTAGGTTAGGAATGTCACTAGTTCTAGTGTTAAGGATATATTGTTACTTCATTTATGCATAGACTTTACAAGCTGGTTTTTACTATATCACATGATAGTAGGCATCATGATAGAACACCATGAAGACTTGGCCAAAATGCACATAAGTACTAACACCCAATCCAATACTCAATTAAAAATAATGCAATAATGATAAAAATCATGATTATAATGTTGATGTATGAATACAGATGGATTCAAGAAAAGTACATAAGGAATCACCTAAAGGATACACATAGATTGAATCAAGGCACAACAACAAAGCAAACAAATAAAACACCAAGAAAATAATAGAAAAAAAAATATAAATAATAAATATACAATGGTTAATTATAATGTTAGTACAAATAATACAAAAAAATGAGATGACACACATTGCCCTTAGTAAATAGGAGACAACTTAACAAACAAGCAAGCAAGATGGGGAATAGAAGAAAAGGAAGGGGGTGGTAGAGATATCTCCAGATGCACTAGGTAAGTGGATGTTGCCTACATAGTTCTATGGACATAATATCCAAAAAAAACTTTAGACTAAATTTAGTTCTCTAAGGATATGGGATAGAAGAAAAATGATAAAGAAAACATCATTATGGAATAGAAGAATATGGTACTGGGCTTGTAATATAGTGAGAGCATGGGATAAAAGGACCAAAAGGATGGGGAAACTAAATGACAAGTGGTTTCTTATGACTTAGTAAGGGTTTCCATAATCCTTAAGGTAAATAAGTGGTTAATGTTTTATTTTTGGATTTTATAAAATGAGTTTTACAAATGTTTTTTGGATTTATGGAGCATATCAACTAGATCGATAATGATAAGATACTAAACAATCCAATCTCACAAAATGGTGAGAGTGTTTGAACTTAAAATTGCTCACAAAATGATGAGAGCATGGCTAAAGGGTGACTGAGTTAACCTTAGCATAAATCAAGTGCTACCTACATAGTCCTAGGATGGGACCTCAAGTCACTATAGTTCTTCCTTTCAGTAGAGGAATCTGACTATTGTGACAACCAATTCAAACAAAATAGACAAAGTTAACATTAATGGTACAATATGGCATATGAATGGTAAGGTGGTATGTCAAGTCACAATAAATAAGTGTTGTTCCTAGTTTGCCCATAGGTAGTTATAACTAGGAAATAGTGATATAAGTCAATGATACAAATTTTCCCATAGGCAGTTATAATTAGTAGCAAGATGGTGAGACACTAATTTTACCAAAGTTAGTTATAATCAGGGAACACTTGGTATGGAGAATGAAACAAGAAATGAAGGATGTAACTTCCAAAACCTCTATCATACTACTCCAAAATATGACTTTTATCTAGAATACTTGAAACAACTACTAAAAATGATCTAAATATTTGTATTAAAATTGGAACCAATAGAATGGAACCAAAGCCAAACAAGCTAGGTAGGGAGGGTCAAAACAACTTGGTCAATAGAAAAGGTATGGTAAAATAAAATGGTGGAATGAAAAAGTGATAGAGTGATAGAATTATATAATTGTATAATATAAATAAGAAAGTTGATACTATGGTACAACTTGAAATGGTCTTCATAGACAATACACCAAGTCACTTAAGTGAAGTAATGATTTAGGTCTATAATGTTCATCGGTTCATCAAATTTATTCCAATCTGGTCTAACAAGTCTATATGCTCCAACACCATAGTTTTCAACAATGATGAAAGGACCTACCTAGTTGGGTTTGAAAATACCTTTATGCTTCTTCTCAGACATGGTATTATTTTGGTTCTCTTTAAGGAAAAGATCACCAAGCTCAAATTATGTGTTTCACATGTTGATTATAGTGACCATAGAGTCAGTTCTTATATGCCTATAGATTATTTAATGTGTTCATGCATTTATCATCAAGTAAATCTAGGCCCTGTAGGTGAATTATGTGATAGTCTTCATCATCCAAGACATGCTTCAAAGAGATGTGTAATGAAAATAAATTGACCTCAATGTGAAGAATGGCTTCAATGACATAAACAAGTGAGTATGGATTGGCACCTATGGGAGTATGGTGATTGGTATGATATACCCATAAGGTATAGAGTATTTGAAGATGCCAATCATGGTTGGCATCATTGATAATATTTTTAAGGATGTTGACAATTGTTTCATTAGATGCTTATGCTTGGCCATTACCTTGTAGGTAATTATCCATGGAAAAATGTTGTTTACTTTTGTACTTGACACATAGTGATTTGATGTCCTTATTTTAAAACAATCTACCATTATCAAATATAATGGTAGAAGGGATACCCATAGCAAAAAATGAGATGGTTAAAGATTAACTTTAAAATTTGCTTTGAAGTCACGTAAGTGAGGGGTATAGTTTCTATCCACTTAGTGAAGTATTATTTGGTGGTAAGGATATGTTTATCCCCATTGGATGGGGTGGGTTTTATCTTTCCAATGATATTAAGGCCCCATTTTAAAAATGGCCATGGTGTAAGCATTGGTTTTAGAGTCTTGACCAAGGCATGAATCATATTGGCATACCATTGACATTTATCACATCATTTTAAATATGCAGCTACATCTACATCCATCATTGGCCAATAGTACCTAATACGTAAGATTTTTTTGGATAGAATATCCCTAGTGGTGTGGGATACACATACCCCTTCATTAAATTCTCATAATTCTAGTATATATTCTATAAAAATTAAACAATGAAGTAGATTTCCATCAACACTATGGCAATATAGGGTTGGTTTGATTAAGGTATAACATGTGACATTGTGGATAAAGGCTTTGGATTATTTGTGAGATAGGTAAAGTGGCATTATTTTATCATGGAGGTATGTGTAAAGGTTTGGAGATAAATCATCATCACTTTTGTGCAAATCATCACCTTTTTTTATCCCACCTATAATGGTTATTATAACTACCTATGGGTAAATCATCATGTTTGTCTGCCTTAATTAGGGTAGCTCCATATGCTGATGATTATAACTACCTATGAGAAAATCATCATATTAGGGTAGCCCCATATGCCACTAATTATAACTACATATGGGAAAATCAATCCATTCTACTTTATTTCATCTATTTGGTCCACTTGTTTCCTTCTTTTGAGGGACCGTTTGTCAACCCCTTTGCCAAATGCTCCCTCAAGGTGGCACCTATAGTTCATCCATTGTCATTGAATCCATAAACATAAAATACCTTTTCATTATTGAAAAAAAATTACTATTATTTCATCTTACAATGCCTTCTCAAATAAGGGAGAATTGTAGACACCTAAAATTGGCTACGAATGGCTCCATACTAGATTTTAGACCATTTTCTACCAACCTTTTCAAATTAATCGTAGAAATCAATAAACGCCCCAATTTTGATTTTGAATCACTTATCAAGGCTAAGAATCCCATTAAGATGTCCCTAATTGGGGTATCCTACCATAAACAACAAAAACCTCTCATGGATTCATCTCTAATAATCCTACAACATTATAACATACAATTTGGCTTATAGACCAATTAAATGGGGCAATAATTCAAATCTTTAAATGCTAAAATGATTAAACATAATTAATTCAAATGTTAGCCCTAATTAAATACTTAATTGAATTATTTATGATAAATTAATGAATTATCAAAAAATTAAATTCAAAAATAAGGAATATCCTAGGAATTCATAATTACTTTTTTGTGAGTTGTCAAATATCCTAAAATATCTCAAACATGCTTATTAATTGCTAATCATGATTTTTTGACACCTTTTAACTCTAATACAGTTAATTAACTCACTAAGGTTAGGTTTTAACCCATTTCAACCTCTAACTACACTATAACTCATCTTGGTTTTGGGTTAGTTTCTAAACCTATAAATACAAGCTTAAACCTCTTCATTAAGATAGCTTGAGCATAGTTAAGTTATAATGTAGGATTTGGTGCATGATTAAAATCTATAATGCTATAATGACAAAATCACAAGACAAGCCATAAAGATACATCAACTAATCCAAACCAATAATGGTGCCAATGAAATAAGGGCCACACAACTCCATTTTCCAAAGACTCTTTGAGCACAAGCTAAACAAGCCAAACAAACAATTATTTTGGAACATTCAAGGAAGGTAAGAAATATGTAGTTATTTGCATTTTAGTTGATCTTTGTCATTTATTGTTTTTTCACTAAGATTCCACCTATGATCTAGGAAAGTAAGTATTATGCATGTTAGTGTGTTTTTATTCAAGTTTTCTTAATTGTTATAACACATGATCTAACCACCCTTAATGCATGTTAGGGTTATGTGTTTGTCTAGAGGCTAGTATGAAAGTGATAGGTAATGGACTATACAATTTGAATTTTCCCTTTATTTGCCATTCCATGCAAGGTGGTTTGGATTTTGGTCTTCCAAAATACTTTGGGTTCTATGGAATATATGTAATGTGAAAGGTATCATAGGTCAAATATTCTCTTGGGACATTAGCCAAGATGGTGTAATTATTGGATATTTTAGAAGGTATCATGTGGGAAAGTGAACCAAGGGTATCACAGTCAATGTAGTTGGCCTCTAGTGAATTAACAAGTGTTTTTTCCCCTTATCCTTCTTGGAAAATAAATTTATGATAAAATGGTACTTATATCTTTTAAACTTAGCCTCTAAATGATTATAATGCTCATATGGATGCAAATCTCCTAGAATAGTAACCTCCATACCTAAATGGGAGAACTTGATATGCTGGTGCAATGCCAATGGATGGTATAAATATCATGTATCCAAGGTCTTCCCAAAATTATATTTTATGACAAATTGAGCTCTAACACATATCTTAACATATAATGGATTAAGGGCCCAATGATAATTTATAAGCTGATGGTGCCTTGTGATTCTCATTATTCATTATCGTAGGCTTTGATTGTGATTATTTATACTTGGAGATCTACTATCATGTACCCAAGAAGCTTGATGAGATTTAGAGATACAATATTTAGACCTGATCTATTGTCTATGAGGACACACTTCACTTTATGCCATGTTATGTAAACTTTAATGTGTAATGGATTGTTGTGAAGTGGGCCAAAGGATGACATATAACTTTGGTTGAATGTTAATTATTGTCCTAAAGCTAGGTGTTTAACTAAAGCTTAAAATTTTTTAGGAGATATGTCATTAGGAACTTGGGACTAGCCAAGGAACTTTATCAATATGTTTTTGTGGATAGTAGACATACACAAAAATCCAAAATATATATTTATGTGGGCATCTTTTGCAATTATTCCATAATATCAAATGTATTTTCTTGCACAATGGTAAATGGCTTGTTCCTAGCTAGAACAGGTGGTTGTATAATGGGTGAAGTGGTAGATGGTTATGGGCCAAATATGGTAATATTTAATAACTAAGTTGTGATTGCAAAATCAAGATTAGGTATAAAACCATTGTTTCTAACAAATGATGGTGGAGGGGGACCAAATAGGATAAGTATCAGTTACCATTACACTTATGCATGGTTATGGGCTAATGATGAGTTATTGGCATACGGTTTAAAAGTGGGAATCCTTGCTCATTAGTTCATCTATATGTGGTCCTAGGTCAAGGAAGGATTAGAAACATGGGTTGATTAATTAGGAATGATTAAAAATGGTCTTGTTTGATTGGTAATTGGTCTTAGATTAATGGAAATTGTATTAATGTGACCTCCTAAAACATGTCCTACAACCATTTTGTAGTCATGGTAACTGCATGGTAGGTATATTGGTTGTTAGTATCATTATAGCCTTGGTTCCATCTATTTTGTTGACATTTTTGGTTTTGCTACTAATTTTATTGGTTCTAGTGGTTCATCCTTGGTTTTTGATACTATTGTTGTTATTGGTTAGGATTTTATTTTTGTTGCTATTGGTTATTATGTTGGGAAAAGAAATTTTGATATGTTCTAAGATTTTGATTGGATGTGGAAGATCCAAGATCCAATATGATCTCTCTATTCTCTACACACAATGATGAAAATTATGGCCTTTGACCTGATGATTCTCATAGAATTCATTTGGCTTGTACTAGTTTGGATAAAATGATCACACTTCAGAATAGGCCAGTTAATCAAATTAGCTATGGTGAGATTGAAAAACATAGATTTAGTGGGTTCTCTAAGGTTACTAAAGACATGATAAGTAGGAACATTTATCCTTAAAGGAGGGTGTTGAAAAGGCATAGGTTGTTATATTTATTGTGTTCGTCTAGGATATTATGCTTCTTACATTTATTGAAGAGGTGGTTGGTGAGGATTACATTGCATATGCATAATTGGTTGAGTAATAGTGTTTACACCATTTGGACATATCATGACTCTATTTTTCCATTCCCTAAAACATTATTATTGTGATTGAACTACTTGTTTTTGTCATAGTTATTGGCCTAGGTTTGTTACAATGCTTACACTTGTACTTGGTTCTAATTTTGGCTATTGTTATGATTTTGGTTCTAGCTTTGATTTGATGAGGTTATATTAATTACCCCTTTATTAATAAGGGATATTTAAATTAAAAAAAATTGTTAATGATGTCTTTAAAAGTATGTGCACATTGCAACTCTACATTGTAAGATATCTCGCTATGTAGATTCTTGGTAAACATAGTAAATAGTTTCTTGTCTGGTAGACTGTGGATAAATCAACTTTCAAGAGCTCTCCATCACTAAAAATAAATTGTGAATATTTCACAAACCCTTTATTTTTCTTACATCAAATCTACCAATGAAATCTCATGCTTGAGATTGTAAGAGAAATGTTGCACAAACTTGTCTAAAAGATCATTGAAATCAAAAACTAAATTCTTTGGTAATTTTAGAAAGCATTATAATTATTATACTATTACACTCCATGGAAAAATAATAATAGGTATATTTATCTATAGGCCATGGGTTGGCATGCAATAAATAATTTCATCAAATTGGCCTTGGGGTCACCTTTCCCCTTATATTTGTCAAACTTTGGTGGTTTGTACCTTGGAAGAAATTATATCTACAAGTACTCCATGTTAAAAGGGTAAGAACACACATCATCCAACTCAAAAATTTTGGTCTATTTCCCAAATTGGATGAGAGAAATTGCATCCTTCATTTGTTAAAGTTCCTATATGAGGAAACTAGTAAGATCATTAGCCTAAGGTGGAGACTATGTGGTCATAAGTATATTACTTTGATTGAGGTATAATTGAGGCATTTGTTAGGGAATGTTAGATTGTCTAGGTAATGGACTAGGATTATGCATGCATGGATTAGGGTGTGATTGTTGAAATTTCACATATTGTGGTGTGATATTCTAGTTGGGATTGGGTATATAGGCCTGATTTTGGGAATATTATGGTTAAGATGAAGGAATATGGTTGTATTTTTCCTATTGAGGTTGAATACAGACATGTTTCTAATTAGTAATACCTTTATAATTGATAACTTGTGAACCAAGACCCTATCATTGAGCTTATGGAAAATTTGGCATGAAAGGCAATTATTACCTAGTAGGTACTTATGGAACATTAGAGCCTCTTGGTTTTTCAAATACCTATTGGGAAGTGGATGCATGTTGGAGATTAGAAATTTTTTGTTGATCAATAATTATATGTTATTAATTAAACATCATTTGGTTTTATATCAACATGTTAGTCTACAACTAAAGAGGTATGTTCATTTTTACCTGGTGAGGTGGAACATTAGTTACCCCCTATTAAGGTAGAAAAATATTTTATCTCTACTATGTGGGTACATTAGATGGTACTTATTGTTTTGGAATATTACTCATCACTTGTTTGGTTGGAGTAACATTCATCACATTTTATTATGGCATGGCACTAGTCATTGGTTGATTACTTAATCCTTGATGTTGTGTTCTTGAAAAAGTAGTTGGTTATAGATTATAGGTAGTTGGCTAAGGTTAGGAAGTAGAAACTCCGAATCAAGTTTGTAAACCACTCATAGTGTTATTTTAAGGCACACTTTTTTGTTGACTATTTTTTTATAAGGCACACTTTTTTGTTGACTACTTTTTAATACATTAACACAACTTTGGTTTAAATTGGATGTTACATTCATATTGTCCACTATGCTTGGCTCACTATTCTACATAGAAGTAAAAGACACTTCCTCAATAGTTAGGGTACTAAACATGTTTTATCATAAGGTAATTTACATAAATAAGTATAAACACTTATTTTCTTGGCCTATAAACTCAAGTATGACTCCTATTAAAGGAGCTAACTTAATAAAATGAGTATTTGACATAGTGATATTATTAAATTTAGGCACTAGGTTCTGATATATATAGTATGTTGTTTACATTTAAATGAAGCGGTCCTCCATGAGGCCCCTTTATATGATAAAAATACATGGATCTTGATACAACATCAACATAATGGCATCATGGTTGCTAGAAGAGGCATGTTCACTATCTTGACTATAAGACATGTTGTAGAGACCTCTTACTAGACTTGAAAAGTTTTCATGGGGAAAGTTTTCTTGAAACTTAACCCCTACCTCTGCAGATCTATTTATGACCTCACCCTTATTCACTATAAATTGATGATCAAATAGATAAGGATCATAAGCTGATGGCATTTTAACATAAGAAGGTTACTATTCAGCATGCTTTACAACCAAAGGTATGCTAGACACATAATGGGCCATTTTTTCTTGGTTTTTCTCCATGTATAGAGGTGTGCTACCCAAATAATGGTCCAAAGGATCTTGAATCTATTCCCCTAATTGAATTTTGTAAGGTAGATAAAAATCCATCTCCCAAATAAAATAATATTCATAAGGGTATTGGAAAAAGTCCTCTTATGTGACAACATTTCCACATCCTAGATTATACCTGACTCTACTATGTGTATAGTAAGACATGGTTAAATCAATGGAAAATGTTTCATATTAAGAGGGGTTAGAGTTATACAAACTCTAAAAATCTATGTCTAAAAAGACAAAAGGTTTGAACTAGGTCTAACTTGGTCAAACAAATGGAGTTGTATCTCCAAAAAGCTTTATACAAAGACTTGGTAAAAATAGTATAACATCAAATGTCTAATGTTAAATGTCTCACACAAACAAGGTCAATTAAAATGAATTAAAAACAAGATGCTAAACTCTAGGTCCAAAGATGTTCCTAATAGTTCTAATCTAAGAAAGGTAAGAGTTTCTAGGTATTTTATCCAAATGTGATGTCAAAATTTAGGCTCAAATACGACATATACTAGGTCTCTTGGCAAAATGTGGTGTCAAAATCTAGACTTGAAATAAAGGGATGATTTTAATCTAACAAACTTGGAACACTTTGGTATAAATAAGGCACTTGATTCTAGACATAAACATGATCAAATTGGTATGAGGCACCAAACAAAAGGCACTTGGAGATAGACTGATTCTCTCAAATAAAAGCACAAAATTATAGTTTTCAAAATTTGGGTCAAAAATTAACCTAAAATACACAACCCAAAAAATAAAGATATGTGTATCAACCCCTGTGAGATGAAGCCTAAATAGAAATCAATCAATGTTTGAATTCAAACTTTTAAAAGTTAATTAAAAAATCAACTTAAGAAAACTTAGGCTTTAATGACCAAAAATCTAGGCAAATTTAAATGGCATACTGGTACTAAAATAAAGATCCCACAAGACACACATGATTGGTTATAAACAATGGTAATTTGGACACCAGATAATACAAGTCTATGAAATAATTTGAGTAATGTAATAGTGTTAACTCTCTCAAAAGGTATAAACAATAGTTTGTTTCAAATAATTCTAAAGCTCAAAACTTGAATTGATTTTTGAAATGTAATGTTATGCATTTCAATCAAGTGACACACATTAGATTTTTGACACAAAAAGTCTAAGGTAAAAGCATGATGTCAAACAAACAACATAACACTTCCTAAAATAAAGAAGTAGTGTGGACATAAGACTCATTTTTGACATGGTATATCAAACAAATTTTTAGACACAAAACACTCGGTAATAAAATCAAAAAGATAAATACAACTGAGTATATCATCCTAGATCCTAACAAGGTATGGCAAGTGGGGTTGACTAAAACTTATAATTTATGACCATATAAATTAATCCTAAATGTGGCTAACATAAGAGAATCATCACATCAAATGAGTTCATAACAATCAACTTAATATACAAAGTTTTATTCCTTTGCATAGTGATTCCATCCATGGACTATGTAATGGAATCCCTTGGTTGACCAGACCTGACTAAAGCCTTCATTATAAAAGGAGAGATTAGCTACTCAACCCCCTAGATGTTGTAGTATGTGTACCCTAATTTGTAAACCCCACCATGGAATAGGGTTAAACCACTATTGGGCCATGAATCCTTGGGTCAATTCTTCCATATATAACTCTTGAAGATGAAATGACCTCCCCTCCACAAGCCAAATTTCATGAAAATAATACTAAGTGGAAAGACTTTAGGGTTGCTTTTAGATCACCCAAACCATGTGAGTTTTAGGAAGAGCCTATATAACTTTATTTTCATGTCTTGTATTAGGTGAAAATGCAATGAAAAGTCACTTTTTGTCATGCAAGTTCCCTATAGGGGATGAGGGGAGAGCATACACACACTATTCATTTTGCAAAAACAAACAATAAAAAAAAACTTTCAAGAAATTGTGATTAAAGTGTTGATTTTAGGAACCAAATTGAAATGTGTGATGAAGTTATTTACTTTTCCCCTTGGCTTGATTGAACAATATTGAAATAATTCTAAAAAAAAAATCAACACAAATAACCTAGGTTCATTTTAAGCCCAAAAATTCAAATGTTCAAAATTTAGTCTAATTCATTTTTAAACATCAAAATGAAGTGTTCAAGACTTAAGCATTCATTTTAATCACCAAAAATGAAATGTGTAAAAAAATAGTAATTATAATTCCTTTTAGGCACCAAAGATCAAATGTTTAATATTTAAAAATCTCATTTTAGCACCAAAATGAAGTGTGAATGACTTAGCTAATTCTTTTTAGGTATCCAAAATGAAATGTTAAAACCATCTAAACTTGGAATTTTGTGTTCCAATCACACTTTGGACCTACAAGGGTTAGATAGTTTCGACATAATTTGAATCACTTTCAATGGTAAGCAAGTAAACTTTCACAAAGTAGCCCTCAAGTTTTTATTTTAAAAACATAGTGACCATCATTGATCAAAATTGATTAGTGTCTATTATAAGGTGATCGATGTTGGTTGGTGTCATAGAGAACCAATAATGGATATAAAAAATTGATATCGATCAATTAAGATTGGTGTCAGTCACCTATTAACCTAAAGGTAAAACCAACATGAGATGAAAATTGTTAGCTAGCTTAGAAGATGATAAGAACTCTTTGAAACCTACAACATAGTGATTAGGAAGAGAGTTTAAATGCTAATGAAACTAAGAAACAATAGTTATGATTTATAAAAAGATTCAAAATCAAAGTTTTGTTATCTATTTTTCCCTTACAACCTAACTAGTATCAGTCTCATAAAACCAAGATCAGTTAGGTGAACTAATGATGGTTTAACAAAACTGATGCTAGTTATGCTTGATTGATGTCGATCTCTATGTAGATTTAAGTTAATTCAAAAATTAAACATATGGAAAAAAACTATAATTTTGATGATACTCAAGCATCCATTGGATGATTTATGAGTTGAATCTTCATCTCTTTACTATGTAAGGTGCTCATGGTCTCATCAGTCATGCCATTTTTGATCAAGGAATTAAAGAATGGTAGTTAGATCATGTGTTTGAATAAGTAAGAAAACTTGAATAAAAACACACTAATATGTATAACACTTACTTGAATAGATCATATGGGGGATCTTAGTGAACAAAAAACAAATGAAAAACCTCAAATAAAGTACAAGGAATTAAAATTTTTTACCTTCTTTGAATGTCCCAAATGATGTGTTTGGTTGGCTTGTGCTCAAAGAGTCTTTGGCAGATGGAGTTGTGTGGCTCCTTCTCTCCTTGGCACCATTGTTGGCTTGGCTTACTTGATTTTGATTGATGGATTGGCTTGTGATTTTTGCATTATAACACTATAGCTTTAAATCATTCATCAAATCCTATATTATAACTTTACTATGATCAAGCTCTCTATAAATGAGAGGTGAATTCTTGTATTTATAGGTTTAGAAACTAACCCTAACCAAAGGTGAGGTAGAGAGTAGTTAGAGATTGGAATGGGTTCAAACCTAACCTAAGTGAGTTAATTGACACCAATAAATTTAAAAGGTTTAAAATGGTCATGAATAACAATGAATAGGCATTTTGAGATATTTTAGGATATTTAACAACTCACAAAAAGGTACTTATAAATTATGAGGATATTATTTGATTTTTAAATTTCCTTTTTTGATAATTCATTAATTGCTATTGGATAATTTAATTAAGGATTTAATTAGGTTTAGCATTTTTATTAATTTTATTTAGGATTTTTAGCATTTTTTTAAGATTTGAATTAATTTCATGTGATAATTTACCCCATTCAAAGGTCTATAGGCCAAATTGCATGTTGTAATGCCATGAAATAATCTGAGATGAATCTATGAGAGGCTTTTGTTGTTTATGGTAAGAGACCCCAATTAGGGATTTTTGAATGGGATTTTGAGCTTTGATGATTAATGCACAAGCAATTTTATTATGTTTAGTGATTCTTAGGCTTAATTTGTAATGGTTGGTAAGAATCTATCAAAGTCTAGTATGAAGCCATTGTGGCTAGTTTTAGGTGTCTAAAATTGGTTTAAAAATGAACCAAAAATTTCTTCTACTCTTTGGCCTTAATTCCTACTGGCCATGCCAAAACTATTGTCACTCAATATTGCACCCTTGGAGAGGTTGTTCAAGTCTTATCAAAATTGAGTAAAACATTAGATTTCCTCTAGGCCTATAGGTTGCCTATAGCAGAGGTAAACCTCTATGTTTAAGGGCTAGCTACCTAGATATGTATTTGATAGCTTATTACCTACACTACTTACTTACTTGGGTGAAAAGAGAGAGAGAGAGAGAACATAAAGAAAACCTATCCTAGTTGTGAACAAGGAATCTATAGAGGGGAGATTAGTATTGTGTTGTTCTTATAAATTAATGAAATAAGCACAATAAATCCTAACACCTCTAGATTAGACACTAGGGATAGCTTAGGTAAAAAACACTAAATGAAAGCACAACAAAAACATAAAAGACATAACTCTTTTACCTTCCTTAGGAGCTCCAAATGGATCTATTGAATGGTATAATCATCTTGTGCATTAATAAGTCTTTGACAATGGAGTTAATTTGGCTCATTCTCTCCTTGGCATCTTCATTTGGTTATCATTGCTTGGATTAATATTTGGGCATGGTCACATTACTTGTATGAGGCTTATGGAGCAAATCCTACATAAAAACTCTACAATACCCAAGCTTTTGATTCTAAGACTCTCTTTAAATTTGCATTATAACTTTGGCTTATGAAATCTTAAAAATAAATGGGCATGGCCTTGTAATTATAGATTTAGGAATTAACTCTCATAAAAATTGAGTTAAGGTTGAGCTGAGTTAAAATTTGTCATGCAATTATGACTTTTAGTTACTAGTCATAGTTATCAAATTATAATGTTGAGTTAAGACTAAGTTTAGTTGAGTTAAAATTTGTCATGCAATTATCACTTTTAGTTACTATTCATATTTTTCAATTAAGACATTTAATGATATTTTGAGATATTTTTACAACTCGTAAAGGTAAGGTGAAAGGCTTGATATTTTGATTTTTAAATTTCCTTTTTTAGATACTCATTAAATTCAAATGGATAATTTAACTAGGTATTTAATCTTGTTTAGTTTATTTAATTGATTTTTATTATCCTTTTAACTCTTTTAAGATTTAATAAGTGTGCAAGTTCCCCCTTAATAGGTTCATAGGCCGAATTGATAGTTTTGATGTCACAAGGTGATTTAGAGTAAATCCATGAGAGGTCATTATTGCATACAAGATAATACCCAGAATAGGGATGCCTCAACATGATTCCAAGCTTAGATGAATAATTTACAAGAAAATTTGGGATGTTCAGTGATTCTTAGGCTTGATTTGTTATGGTTGGTAGGAATTAGTTTGATGTTTGGGTGAAATCCAGCTGTGGCCAATTTTAGGTGTCTATAGTTTGCCCCTATTTGGGAATATGTTGCAAGATATAATCAAAGTAACATATTCTAAATGAATGAAACAATCCATTAATAATGAAATAAGATAATGATTGAAAAAGAAGCTCCAAATGATGTCTGGGAAGCCTATAATGATTCCCCCTTGAAGGAATGGATGATACATGTAATTGATGGATGATCCCTTGAAAAGAAGAAAGAAGAAGAATAAAATTAACCCATGGTTGAGATTAATCCAATCTAGGTAATGATTATGTGCATTGATTTAAAAATAAGTACAAATTTGGCCACATGCAGTTATAATTAGCAACAAAGGTTGAAACATTGATTTACCCAAAGGTAGTTATAATTAATAGCAAGGGCATATTCTCTAATTATTGATAATGAGTTGAAATAGTGATTTTCCCAAAGGTAGTTATAATCATTAATATGACCTCACTTGAATAATGATATTTGATTGTGCTTTAGTAGGATATATTTTCAAGCATAACTCAAGGATATAATATGTTGCATAGATTAAATATGAGTAGGCACAAATGTAAATGTGGTGGTCTCATGACTAAACAAGCCATAAAAAACTAGGCACATGATGATGTACAAAGTGATGAAAGAGATGATTAGAAAAATAAGAATTGATCAATTGAAATGATTTAGTTATACTCATTAATGTGGAGATGATCATCTTTATTAGCATTGATATAACTAAAATGGTCAATGGGTTAATTTAATCAAAGAGGGTGGGAGGATTTGCCAAGGTTACCAAAGAGAAGTTTTTGCATTTCTATTTCTTGTAAGATTTCTTGTGTTGATTTTTACTCTAGCATGTAATAGTATGCATAATGATAGAAAACACCTTGATAATGTGGCATAAATATGCACAAGGACTAACTCTCAATCCAGTAAATAATTAAAAATAATGTACTAATGATTAAAACCATGATGATAATGTTGATTTATGCATATGGATAGACTCAATAATATGTAATGAATTTACTTCAACAATAAATTAGAATAACAGAAATAGATCCAAATATGACTAAAATATATTAGAATATATGATAATAGACAAGCCACTTCAAAGGGGCAACCTCCACAAGATTCAATAAGAGCAGAATTCAAAATATAATGATAAAAAATTACCTACTACCTCCTATATATAGTCTATCTAGGACATGGTTACTCCATAAGGTGACCTACTAACCAAATGAATGCATAGAAAAATGTGATATAACATCAAAAAGGGATAAGTAAGCCATAAGTTAGCTATTCCTATCCTAATACATGTGATAGGTTAGGGGTGTAGCATGCCCTTCCCCTTCAAACCAACATTATCCTCAGCATTAAACAACTTTGGATGTTGTTACAAAAAATCTTCACCTTCCCAAGTTGCATCTTCATTGATCAGGTTCTTCTACTTGATCAAATATTCCCTAATCTCTCTAGTTCTCAACCTCTTAGTATGTGTTTGGAGGATATTCTCTAGTTCCAAAATGACTCATCCTTCTTCATCTAGTTTTGGGAGCTCTGTCTGGGTGAAAACTTTCTATCTAATGACCTTCTTCAAATAGGAAACATGAAATACTGGGTATATATGAGATGAATGTGGTAACTCAAGCTTGTAAGCCACACTTCCAATTTTCTATAAAACCTAATAAGGGCCATAATACTTAGGAGCAAGTTTCTTGTCCTTTTTCTATTGCTTCAAGGACATCTACTTATAAGGTTACAAATGTATAAATACCCAGTTACCCACCTTAAAATTTTGCTCACTATTGTGTTGATCTTCTCGTTACTTCATCCTATTTTGTGCCAAGGCCTAATTCTCTCACAAACTAGCCAAAACCTTTTGTTGATGTTGAATGTGTTCCCCCACATCTTGAACCTTAGTTTGCACCTTTAATGAAGATGTGATGGAAGGTGGATGGTAACCATATAGTGATAGAAATGGAGACATTTTAGAATAGGTATGGAAAGATGTGTTATACCACCATTCTACAAGTGGTAGCCATTTAACCCATCATTCCTATTTATTTGATACAAAAAAATGGAGATACCCCTCTAAACATTTGTTAACCAATTCTATTTATCCATCAAATTATGGGTGGTAAGATGAGCTATGAGCTAGCTGAGTACCCAAATAGGAAAATAGTTTAGTCTAGAAATTACTAGTGAAAATAGGATCATGATCACTTACAATTCTTTTTGGTGTTCTATGTAATTTTAGAACTGCCTCTAGAAAAATAGTTGCTACTGTACTTACTAAAAATGGGTGTGAGAGAGCACAAAAATGGACATATTTTGTAAGACTATCCACAATGACCAAGATAACATTCTTACCTTCAAAATCAAGCAACACTATGATGAAATCCATGGAAACCTCCTCCCACCTTTGATTAGGAATTGCTAACGATTGTAACAGACCTAGGGTCTTAACTATCCCACCTTTATTATATTGGCATATCAAGCATTCTACCATAATTTTTTGTACATCTCCCTTGAGTCTTTCCCAAAATAATTCTTTCTTAATTTTGTGATAAGTTTTTAAGAACCTTGAGTGTCCCCCAATTGGAGATGCATATAAATCTGTAAGAATCTTATGCTTAAGCTTTGAATCTTTGCACAAGTATAACCTGCCCTTATACCATAGGACATTACCTTTCCATTAAAAATTTTTAGAGACTAAAGTGCCTTGCTAGATATTTTGAATCAGAACCTATGTATCCTTGTCTTTCTCCCATTATAACCTTTCTTCATCCACCCAATCTGATTGCAACATGGACATTTCACAAAGTAATGCTTTTGTGGATGTATCCCATTTGGATAGTGCATCTACTACTACATTATATTTACCCTTATTGTAGATGATTTCAAAATCATAACCCAACATTTTTTTTACCCACTTTTGTTGTTCTTTAGATGATAATCTTTGCTCCAAAAAGTATTTGAGAGTAACATGATCTATTTTCACGTTAAAGTGTCTACCCATTAGATAGGGCCTCCATTATTTAACTACATGAAGAATAACCATCATTTCTTTCTCATAGATAGGTTTTTTTAGATTATTATCTTTGAATTGATGAGTCTCAAATGCAATGGGTTTTCTTTCCTACATTAGTACTACTCCCAACCTAGATCTAGAAGAATCACATTCAATAGTGAATGTCTTTAAGAAGTCTAGAGTAGCCAAAATTAGAGTGGTGCACATAACTACTTTTAGTTTCTCAAATGCTTTGGTGGTAGCATAATTATAATGGAATGCATCCTTATTTATCAATGTAGTGAGTGGAGCTACTATTCTACCATAACCTTTCACAAATCTTTCATAGTAACTTGTTAGTCTTAGGAACCCTCAGAGGTTTTTGAGAGTTTTTGGCATGGGCCATTCCATCATAGGTTTGATCTTCTAGGGATCAACTTTGATACCTTCATGGGAAATAATGTGACCTAGGAACTTTACACCATGTACTCTAAAGGTGCATTTAGATGGCTTCACATAAAGCTAATGCTTCTCCAAAACTATCAACACCTATTTCATATGTTGTAGATGTGCTTCCCATGTCTGACTATAAATCAATATGTCATCAAATAAAACTAGCACAAGCTTCCTTAAAAAGGCCTAAAAATAGTATTCATCAAGCTCTAAAAAGTAGATGGTGCATTTTTAAGACCAAAAGGCATTACTAAAAACTCATAATGGCCCTCATGCATTCTAAAAGTAGTTTTATGAATATATTCATCCTTGATTCTAATTTGATGGTACCCCAAGTGAAGATCCAATTTTGTGAAATAATTAGCACCATGCAACTCATCAATTACTAGAATAGGAAACTTATCTTTGATTGTGTACTTGTTGAGTTCCCTATAATCTAATCACATCCTCCATGTGTCATCCTTCTTCCGCACCATGACCACTGGTGATGAATATGCACTTTGGTTGTGCTTGATGATCCTTGCCTCTAGCATCTCATGGACCATATTTTTTATTTCACTCTTGTATGCATATGGATATATATATGGTTTGATATTTGGTGGTTGACTCCTTAGAAGTAGTTGAATGGCATGATCATGTTCTCTTTTTGGTGGTAGGCCTTTTGGCATGGCCCCAAAAATATATTGGTAGTCATCAAGAATCATCTGTAGATTAGGATGTGTAGAAGCCTGTGTGGGTTAAACTTCTATGGAACATAATCATGCAATAATTCCCTCTGCCCCTTTTTTTAGCATATTGGTCATTTGATGTGAACTAATCAATTGTGGAGATTTTGCCTATAATCCACATAGTTCAATTTTCCTACCTTCATAATGAAAGCACATAAATAGTTCCTAGAAGTTCATCTCAATTGTACCCAAGGTTATGAGCCATTGGAATCTCAAAATAATGTCAATGCTACCCATGGAAATAACAAACATATGAGAATCAAGATTATACTCACCCATAGCAAGCTTAATACTATGTCATTTGCCTGAACAATTAATTATGCCACCACCTACAATCATGACCTAAAATTTTGGTGCTAGGTAGATGAAATAGTTCTATTGAGTGGCCAAATTATGGTTAATGAAGTTATGTGTGCTCCCTAAATCAATCAACAATGTCACCTTCTATTTCTTGAGAAAACCCACCACCTTAAGAGTTTGTGGAGTGATAATACCTGCAAGTGCATGACAAGAGATTGTAGGTTGGGAATCTTTAGTTACCTCCTATATCTCTTCCTCATCATCATTGGAGACATCATCTTCTTCTTCATCTTCATTAGGTACCTCAATGTAGAATAAGTTATTCTCATCAAATCTATGTCCTTTTCTCCACTTGCTATCACAACTGAAACATAATCCTTTTACACACTTCTCTTCAATTTGCTGAGGGGTCAATATGGTAGGTAGAGGAAATGTTGGTGTCGATATGATATGATATTTAAAGTGAGTGAATGGATGCTTATTGTTGGCTATTAATTTTTCCTCATCTCTACATGCCATGATAATAGAATCAAAAATCTTAATTGGATCAAACATGTGTACCTCATGTTGAATGTGGTCTTTGAGTCCACCCAAAAACTGGTCATTCAAGTTCTCAAAAATTGTCTCTACACATAAGGATAGGTTTTAAAAATAATGAATATAATCTTTGATGGTACTAGTCTATCACAATTTTTCAAATTGGCTAAAGTAATTCTCTATCACATGATTGCCATAGTGTAATTGTAGCTCCACTATAAAAACTGACCAGGTGACACTGAGAGTCATCTTTTTCTTTTGATCATATAACCATCAATACTAAATGAATTGATCAAGTTAAAGATATAAGGATTTCATGGTAACCTTATATCCACTTGGGATCTGATGTGAATCAAAAAAAATATCCATTTGGTTGATCTAATTGAGTGGATCTTTTCCATCAAATTTGTGCATATCCACCTTTGGTAACAGGTTCCTCTGTGGCAATGTAGTTGGATTTAAAGTAGACTAGTTGGGAGAACCACCCTAGTGGGGTTGTGAGATAGTGATAGCTGGATGATTTGACTAATTATTTTTGAAATTAATCATGATATCTACCAAACTATTTTGTATGGATTTCATATTAGATTTTATTCCTTGCACCTCACTTTGAATGCCTTGCACACTATAGTCAAGCTGGCTCACTTTATGATCTATGTTAGAGAACCCTAGTACAAAGGATCTAGTACATCCCCCTTTTGACTGAATCTCTTCCTTGTTACGAGTTTTACCTAGAGTTTTATCACCCTTTCCTCAGCCTCAAGTTTGTGGACTTGCCATAAAAGGGCTTTACGATGTTGACCCTGATTGACACTTTTGACCCAACTTTGACCAAGCAATTTTAGACTTATGTCAACCTCAAATCAAAACATAAAAAAAACATACCCTAGCTAAATTTTTCTAATCTTTCCAAAAATGTAAATAACTCATAAAAAATATTTTAATTGTGCACTATAGAGTAATTTTATGAAAAACCCTAAAATGGAGATAAATTTTGTAAAACAAATCCAAATGATCTAAAATTTTAATGGAAGATTAATTTAATGACTTATTACCTCCAATAAAAAAAATTTAGATAAATTCATAACCCATTTTTAGATATATCCAAATTTTAAAAATTAGGGTTTCACCCACAAGATGCCCAAATCACAGCTTTGATACCACTTGTAATGAATTTAATTCAAAAATAAAGCATAATAGTAGAAATAGATCCAAATATGACTAAAATATATTAGAATATATGATAATAGACAAGCCACTTTAAGGGGGAAACCTCCATAAGCTTCAATAAGAGTAGAATTCACAATATGATGATAAACAATTACCCACTACCTCCTATATATAGTCTATCTAAGCCATGGTTACTCCATAGGCCAAACTACTAACCAAATGAATGCATAGAGAAATGTGGTATAGCATCAAATAGGGATAAGTAAGCCACAAGTTAGCTATTCCTATCCTAATACATGTGATAGGTTAGGGGTGTAGCATAATAATACACAAAGAATCACCTAGTGAATGCACATAGACTAAGTCAAGGCACAATAATGAAAGTAAACCAAAAAATAATAATAATAATTAAGCAAACAAACACATAAAAAGCTTGAAATAAAAATTAATAGAAAACATCCTATCATTAACCAAGTTAAAATCTATGTGTGATGGCTCAATGGAAGGATAAAAAGGTGGTGTCCCTAAGCAAGGATACATTCAAAGGGAAGGTTACACCCCAATGGTAGTGGAAATGTTTGTAACTAATAATGTATTTTCCCTAGTACAAAGGATCAAGGATGATTAACTAGGTTTAAATAGGACAAATATTTTTGGATTTTGAGGATATTTGAATGTTTTTAGAATTTTGGAAATGTTCTAAATGTTTTTGGAATTTTTGGGGTATCCCAACTCATTTGAGATTAACAATATACCACTCAAAAAATGGAAATATAATGGCTTAGGTTATTCACAAAATGGTGAGATAATATGAAAAAGAGGGACTAATCTAACCTCCATGTGAATTAAGCATGGCCTATGTAGTCCCATTAAGACCTCAAGTCATAATAGTTTTACCCACACAAAAGGTAGGGAGATCTAACCAAGCAATAAAAATTTGTAAATTTAGACAAATGGAAAGGAAAATAAGAAAAATAATGGAAAGGGGATGCAAAAATTCATGGTAAAGGTGTTGTTCCTAATTTTCCCATAGGCAGTTATAATTAGGAAATAATGGCATAGGTCTATGCTACTAATTTTCCCATAGGTGTTTATAATTAGTAACATAATGTGGAATACTAATTTACTCAAATGTAGTTATAATCAGTAACACCAAACAAATGTAAATGAAAGATGACTTGATAGATCCACTATCACACTACTTTCATAAACTATCTTTTAAACATAGAATTCTAAAACTACTGAAAATAGATCAGAATCCCATTGCAGAAGGTGCAAGTAAAACCAAAGAAACCAAGAACAAAAAGGTTGGGTAGGGTGGTTGAAAATAGGATATGGTTAGTAGTAAAGGTATGGTGGGATGGTATATGGTATGGCATAAAAAGATGATATGATGGTGATTGGATATAATGGTAAGAGGGTTTCCCCCAAATGATAAGGTAAGGAAAATGGTAGGGTATGAAACAATGGCAAGAGGAATGGAAAAATAAAAAGGAAAGGTAAATGGAAAGACAAAGGTATGGTTTTTGGAAAATAGTAAAAAATTTAACTATTCTTTCTGATGTGGAGATGCATATCCTTCTCAACATATGATATAATTACAATAATTGAGCATGTAAATTTCTATCCCAAACCCTTTCTGAATAACTTCTCTATCAAGAACCTACTGTAGATTTGGACTCCAAGAATGTTTCTGTGATCTTCATTGGTCATTGATTCTATTTCCTTCAAACATCAAGACAAGGTGTCTTTGTATCTTCTACAAAGGAAAGTGTGGCCACGGATGGTAAATATGGATAAATATTAGATGATAGGTTTGATTTGGAAATGTAAAGGTGTATGATAATGGAATGTAAAATGGTTGGGAAGTAAATGAAGATCATAATTTTTAGGCACACATAATGTTGTTAATTCTATTTTCAACATAATTTTGGTTGTGGTGGGGTTGAATACTTTTGAATATGCTCTCAATAGGATCATCATATTTTTCTATTATTTTGGCCTAAAAGTAGCTACCATCTAATTATGTTGTAGAAGGGAAGTTGTATTGACTTTATCTTGAATAATGTCTTCATCAAGCAGTGAAGAACTATTGTACTCAACTATTTGTGCCTCAAAGAAAATTTCACCACTAAAGTTGTCTTGATTGTCCCATAGTGCCTTCAAGAAGGTTTCACTTAGGAAAATTGAATTTTGACTCTGATTGTCTTCTAGTGCCTTTTAGAATATTTCACTATAATATGTTGAGTTTGGACTTTGATTATCTCCTAGCACCTCTAAAACTATTTTTCTAGGAGATTGTTATTATTATATATAAATGTGGTCTTAGTTCCCTTAAAATTATTCAAATAATATGTCACCATGGATGTAGTTTAATAAGGTATGATTTTATCAATCCCAATCAACACTTGGGGGAGGTAGAAGTTCAATATAATGGTTAGGTTGGTTGGTGACAATGTCATGTGGAATGGTAATGGAATGGGAAGAGGTAGCAAAATCCTCAATATATACTAGGATAAATTTTGTTGATTCTAAATTAATCATCATAAAAAATAATGGAAGGATAAAAAATATACTCAAATTGATCTACAAGGCATGTGTAACCAATATTGTAACAACCACGGATGTATTTTGATTTTGAAGCTTAGTCTGACTCAAGGGACTTTGAATATGATGTTGAGACTAGTATTGATTCTAATTTTGATGCTAAATATAATGTTAGTTTAATAATATAACCTTAAATGAATGTTGATTCTTCATCTAGTGTGGATGTTGCTATAATGATGTCTTGTTAAATGTTTGATATTGGATAAGTAACAACCTATGATGGCATAATAGGCTCCATAGAGACTTATTTGCCAAAGTAAGACTCCTATATGAGGGAAAAAAGGTCAAGAGACAAATATATAGAGAATTTATTATTAAATGGAGGCTATTTTAAAATAGGACAATGGTCAAGATAACAAATTTCCTAAAGTTGGTTATAATCATTAAAAATTGACTCAGTATATATTGGTTTGTCAGAGTAAGACTCCTTGATAATAAGGATAGTATTAAAAGGTGATTCATCATAGGTTGAATTGTCACATGTAGGTGTTTTAACAAAAAAATTGTGGATTTTTTGGTTTTATTGGCCTTGGTTTACAAGTATTTGTAAAATACTAGTTTTGAATATATCTTGGTCTTTGAATGATTAGCTCAGTTGGAGAGGTATTGATTGGCTTGGTTGTGGCTCAATGATCAACATGACAATTTTAAAGTAGGAGATACTTGGAAATGGATGAGGAATGGTTGGTGGTTGGGTAATGATGTCTTTTTAAATGGGCTAATTTAAGATGGTCTTAAAAAAGATTGGTTTCTGATCTAGGATAGGAACTATGACTTGTCAAGTCATGATTCCACAACCTTGTTAGGAGAATGAGATACCATACTTGGAAGGTCCTAGAATGGTAATGGTATGGAATCTAAAAGCTTGGTTGATATCATGAGATAAAGGATAAGGTCTTATAATAGTGATGGTAGGGCATTGTGAATCTTGGTTATTCACACAAGCCAAAGGATGAGGTCCTAGAATGGTAATGGTAGGCTATGGTGAAGCTTGGTTACTATCATGATCCAAAGGATAAAGTCCTAGGATAATAATGATGGTGAATTATGAAGCTTGGTTATTCACACAAGACAAAGGATGAGGTCCTAGAATGGTAATGGTAGGGCATTGTGAAGCTCAGTTGTTATCAAGATCCAAAGGACAAGGTCTTAGTATAGTAATTATAAGGTATTACAAAGCTTTGTTACTATCACAAGCCAAAGGATGAAGTCTTGTTATAGTAATGGTAAGGTTTTTCAAATATTGGTTACTCACATAAGCTAAAGGATGAAGTCTTGGAGTGGTAATCCTTAGATGTTATGGATCTTGGTCTCTTGCACAATCCAAAAGAGGGATAATGTTATAGGTGGGGGATAAGGTACCATGAGTGGTGAAATGGTTAACACCATACATTAACCAATCTAAATAATGTATCAATGCATGTTACTCTTGAGGATCTTGCCTTTGTTTCTCATACTGAGTATTTTAAGGAGGATAAGGATCCATCTCACAAATAACATCATCCTAGTAGGGGTCTTGATTAAATTCTTCATATGCAACAACATTATTATAACCAAAATTGTACATGGGTCCACTATGAGTGTAACAAGACATATCTAAGTCAATGATAAATTTTTCAAAAAAAGGCCTAGAGTTATATAAACTTCTAAAAAAATTATCCAAAGGATAAATGGTTTGAACTTGGTCTAACTTGGTCTAAGTAATGGAGCTGTATATAAAAAATGGTCTATGCTGAAATTGGTGTAAAATAGTCTAATTCCAAATATCTAACATCAAATGTCTTAAACAAATGGTCAGTTGGATGAATAAAAACTAGAATGCTAAACTCTAGGTACAATGTATTTAAAACAAGTCTAATCTAAGAAAACAAAAATTGTTGTCTTTTAGAGAAGGCACATAAGCTAGGATCAAAACAAGCGTGTGTTAGGTCTTTTAGGAAGGGAATAAAAGATAGAATTTAAATAAAATAAGGTAATAGATTTAATATAACAAATTTTAAACACTTTGGCATAAACTAGGTATTTAGATTTAAACATGAACTTGATCACTTGGCATAAAGCATAAAATAATAGGCACATGGAAGATAGGTCATTTCTCTCAATCTAGTTACAAATAATAGTTTTTAGATTGAATAAAGAATTGACTTAAGTTACACAACCCAAAAGAGAAATATCGATGTCTAAACCAAAATGACACAAAGCATAAATATAAATCAATCAATGTTTAGATTTGAACTTATCAAGGCTAATTTCAAACTCAACTTAGGAAAATTAGGCTTCTTTGAAAAAATAACAAGATAGACAAGAATGGATAGCATAATAGTACTAGGTAAAGATCTCAAAAGGCACATCTATATTGGGTCTAGAAAATGGGTATTTGACATAAGACAAACACGTATTTGAAATAATTTGAGCAGTATAACAATGTTATCATGCTCTAAAGATATGATCCATAGTTTGTTTCAAGACTCAAAGGCATCAAACTTAGGATGAATCAGGAAACATAATTTTACCCTTGTCAACCAAATGACACACACACAATTTTTTTTCCAAATTTTAAGACAAAGGTATGGTGTCAAATGGATAGTGTAATGACTCCTCAAACAAAGGAGTGATGTATAAACCATACTTGTTTTGACATAGTGATGTAGGAGAATCAAATGAGTCACTATGTCAAGTATGTTTTTAATCATGGTGGTTTAATTTTGAGTCTCAAAATTATAATAAGGATCCAATAATAGTGATATAAGTCATAGATGTCCTTGTGTGGGGTGTTCCTTGGCTTGGGAGAGTTTCTTGCCAAAACACCAATTTGAATATTTGAAATGTTGTTAGTATGTTAGAAGTGTTTTGAGGTAATTTTAAATGAAAGTCATGTTATTAAGTGTGTGTGTGTAAGGGGTTATAAGAAATCATATGAGAATGAAAAATAATAAGTTACATATAGGGGATAGCATAAAAGAAGATTTTGAATGTAATACTTGTATGAAGATAGTTGCCAAGAAAGTAGTTAGTTAGGAGGTAGTTTCTCATACATGGACAAGTTTTTGGATTGTAAAAGGAGTAGTATCATAGGGAGAAGGAGAGTAAGAAGTCAGGAGTTAGTTTTGAAAGTAAAGAGAGGTATAATTATGGATGGGAATATGGAAGGGAGTGAAAAAGCATGAAACACTGTATTCTACCATATATTAGTATTGGTAATGTAAATAGTAGAAAATTAATGAAATATAATGTATTTGAAACATATGTCTCTATATATTTATATGTATATTGTTTGTGATTGAAAAAAGGTGTGTTTAAAGCCTTAAGGCCTTGGAAAATAGTGTTTTTAATGTTGAAATAAAGTGTTTACAGAAATGTGTTTTGTTGGACTATATTTAAGTTCCCTGTGCATGGATATAAGAACTACAAATCGATAAAGAAAAAATCCTTTTCAAAAATGGTGTTGGGTGTATTCATGTGTTTTTAAAAAGTTGAATAATTTTAAAATAAATACTTTCATCTATTTAAAAACCTTATTTGTTACCAATGAAGTATTAGGAATCAAGACAATAATCTATATATGCACTCTATTTATATAGTCTAAATCTTGGTGTTTGATCTCGTATTTTGGTATGAGTGAGGTGGAGATTGGTGTGGTATGAATGAGGTGGAAAAATATTACATATATGAGTTATAAATCTCTAAATAATGTTTAAAGTTACTATGTGAGTAAATAACTGTTCAAACCCTATCTTATCTTGTTACAGATAATTCTGAGTGAATAGAGCACTACCAAAGTCTTGATTAGATTATGTTGAGGGGTTGTTTAAGAAATCTTAATGATTTTTAAAGGTGTTAATAACTGATATATACATTTTTTAGGTCTTTTAGGGATTTTAAATCCATCCATATCTTTAAAAACCAATTAGATCCCTCTCAGGCTTGCCATAGACTCAAGAAACCCTAGAATAGGGTAAAATCAACAAAGTGTGATATATAATGACTCAACCAATGAAATTTTATGAAAAATTGTATTATAAATTATTTTGATGTTAGGAAAGATAATACGGAGGTTTTTGATTAAAATGACATCTATACATATAATATTGAGATGACTGTGTTAAGGGAAGGTGAGGAGACCTAATTAGGTCTATGCAGGTGTTATAAAAGGCATTTATAAGGAGTGATATTGAATGAAACTTGTTATGGAGAATAAATATTAAATATTTTATCTCTAAGTGTCTTTATTTTCTCATAATTCATCTGTACTATTTCTTATAACAGGAAAAGTATTAAAAAAAGGCTACTAGATGATAGTTATGGTTGAAGGATTGAGATGCAAGGTAAAAACTTAAGGTTGTAAGAGGGTGTCATTAAGGTGGAATAAAGTGTATTCAGCATAATAGATACTAAAAAGGATAAATATTTTTGATACAAAACCTATATCAACATAAAGGTGAGTTGGGTATTGACAAACAAGCATACTAGTGAGTATAATGAATGGAATAAGGAGTGGAATGACATACAAGGATGATTGTGAGGTGTATGGGATCCTAAATGAATATTTAGTGACATAAATAATAATATATAATAGGTATTTAAAGAGTAATTCATCAAATAAGAAGAGAGAGATATGACAGATAACTAAAAATAGAAACATTTGGTTACAAGAATTGATGTATGTAGGTGTCAGAGTCAAGGTTTGTAGAGGATGAAAAATAACCTCTACATAATTTGGTATAAGAGAAGTGGTATGATCATTAGGAAGTAGAGAAATATAGTCTAAAAGCACAAGGTACATGTTCAATTTTTTTCATTTGAGTTTTTGATATGTTGATAAGATAGTGATTGAATTATGAGTGCAAGATATGATTATGAAGTGTGGTAGCCATCCATAATCTAGTGAAGGCTTGTTGAGAAGAGATAGAGCTAGTGTAAATATCAAGAGTGAGCTCAAAAGTGAGATTGAGGAGAGATAAGAGTGTCTTATGTGAAGGATAAGAGAGGGAGAAGATAAACCCAAGTTAGAGGTCATGAGAGATTGAGAAAGAGACCAATTTAATGGTCATGATGTGATAAGTGAGAGAAGGCTTGTCAGAGAGAATAGGTCCAAATTAGACTAGGATATTGAGAGACATATTGGATAATATTATTAAAGAGAGAGAAAAGAGGAAACAAGGAAAAGTTGAGTAGGGATATCACAAATAAATGGTGTAGGATGACACCATGAGGATAAAGATGGAGAAAAATGGTTGAAGTGAGGCAATAATTGGATAAATTTATTTATATAATAGATTAATTGAGAGAAAGTGAGAACCCAAATTTTTTATGGGTCATGAGAAATAATCCAATCGATTGTTCAATCAAGCAATAAATAAAGAGAAGGCAAGTGGAATCCATGAGAGAGGGAAAAAGGTAGAAAAAGTTTATATGTAAGCAACTCAAGATGGAGATGCATAATCTTTGGTTGAGTGAGTAGCCAAGTAAACAAGATGATGATTAGTACCTTGAGATGGATGAGGTATGTTTGAGTGAAGAACAAGAAGACAATTGAAACCAACTAGGTGTTGAGGATGACAAAGAAGTTCAGCTTAAGGATCTTATTGAAGGCTTGGAAAATGAGAAACAATTGACTGAAGAAGGTATGAAAACTAAATTAAAGTTTATTTATGTGACTAATTATTAGTTATAGGTATAATTGGTAGCCTCATAGAGAGAATTTCAAGGTGAAATTTTGGAAAATGAAGAGAACATAGTTGTGGCAGATGAGAGTCACATGATGGAGGATAAAGAGAGTGAAAAAGAAATGTTAGTTGCATAAATACAACAAGAATAAATAATTAAGAATGAAATTATCTTATTTATTATTGAAATCATTATGATGATAGCATGGGAAGATGCAATTATATGTGAAATAATGTTTGGGGGCATGATCATCCAATATTTTAGAGGCAAAGAGAAAGAAATGGGTGCATATCAAGTGTAATATGATTTAAGTAAGTATTGCAATAAAAAAGGCATGTTAGTTTATAGAAAAGGGAAGAATGAGAATAAAATAGAGGATAAATTGAAGCATTATGTAGAAAAAATAAAGTATGATCCCAAAAACCTAAATTGGAAGATAGGGAAGAACATAACACTCCATTGGAAGCTCATTTCTTTCTTCCCTAGGAGTATGATGTAGCAACATGAAATGATTCAATCTATCAAGTATGTTTTTAATCATGATGGCTTTATTTTGAGTCTTGGAAGTCCAATAAGGACCTAATAAGAGTGATATAAGTCATAGATGTACTTGTGTGGGGTGTTCCTTGGCTTGGGAGAGTTTCCTACCAAAACACTAATTTAAATATTTGAAATGTTATGAGTATGTTAAAAGTGTTTTGAGGTAGTTATCAATGAAATTAAGGTTGATAAGTATGTGTAAGGGGTCATAAGATATTCTATAAGGATGATAAATAATAAGTTATGTACAAGAGGTATCATAAATCAAGATTTTGAATAATAAACATATGAAGATAGTTGCCAAGAGAGCAGTTAGTTAGGAGGTAGTTTCTCATACATGAACTATTTTTAGATTGTAAAATAAGTATTCTTGTATGGAAAATGAGAGTAGGAAGTTAGGAGTTATCTTTGAAAGTAAAGAGATACAAAAGTATAGAGGGGAAGATGGAAGGGAGTGAAAAACCATGAAAGCTAGTATCTTTCCATATGATAGTATTAGTAATGTAAATAATAGAAAAACAATGTAATATAGTGTATTTGAAGCATATGTATATGCATACTGATATGGATATTTTATTTTATTTAAAAATAGTGTGGTTTAAGCCTTAAGGCCTTGGAAAATAGTGTTTTTAATGTTGAAAGAAAGTGTTTGCAGAACCATGTTCTATAGAACTATGTTTAAGTTCCCTGTGCATGGTTATAAGAACTACAAATTGATAAAGAAATAATCCTTTTCAAACATGGTGTTAGGTGTATTCATGTCTTGTTAACAAGTGGAATAATTTTTTAATAAATACTTGCATGTGTTTAGAAACCTTGTTTGTTACCAATGAAGTATTAGGACTCAAGACAATAATCTATATATGTACTCTATTTATATAGATTAAATCTTGGTGTTTGATCTTAGTCATTAGCATAAGTGAGGTGGAGATTGGTGTGGTATGAATGAGGTGGATAAATATTCCATATAGGAGTTAGATACCTTGAAAGAATTTTTGAAATAACTAGGTGAGTAAATAAATGTTTAAATCCTATCTTATCTTGTTACAGACAATTTTAAGTGAATAAAACACTACCAAATTCTTGATTAGAGTGTTTTGAGGGGTTGTTTAAGAAGTATCAATGATTTTTAATGGTGTTAATAATCAATATAGACCTTGTTTAGGTATTTTTGGAATTTGAAAGCCATCTAGATCCTTTAAAAACCAATTAGAGCCCTCTCAAGCCTATCACAGGCTCAAGAAACCCTAGATTAGGGTAAAACTAACAAAGTGTGATATCTAATGACTCAAATAATGAAATTTGATGAAAATTTTTAGTATGAAAGAGTTTGGAATGAGGAAAGATAATATGAAAGTTCTAGATTGAAATGACATCCATATGTATAATATTCAGATGATTGTGTGCTAAGGGAAGGTTAAGAAACCTAATTAAGTCTATGCAATTGTTGGAAAAGGAATTCATAAGGTGATTTATTGAATGAAACTTTATTTGGAGAATAAATATGAAAGAGGGTATCTTAAAGTGTCTTTATTTTCTCTTAATTCATCTGTTCTATTTCATACAGGAGGAAAAATAGTAAAAAAAGGTCACTAGATGTTAGTTATGGTTAAAGGATTAAGATGTAAGTTAGACACTTAATGTTGTAAGAGAGTGTTAGTAAGGTGGAAAAAAAATTATTTATCATAATAGAGGCTAACCAAATTAAATATTTTTGATATAAAACCTAGATCAATAGAAAGGTGAGTTGGGTGTTGACAAACAAGCACACTAGTGAGTATAATGAATGGAATGAGGAGTTAAATGGTATCAAGGATGATTGTGAGGTGTATGATATCCTAAAGTTAGAGTGATTGATATCAATAAGAATATATAAAAAGTAATTAAATATGAATTCATCAAATAATAATATATACATGTGATAAATAACTAGAGATAGAAATGTTTGGTTATAAGAATTGATGTATGAATGTGTCAAAGTCAAGGTTTATAGAGGATGAAAAAGAACACATAAATAATATGTGAAGACAAAAAAAATATTTTTATACTAAAAAATATGCAATAAAGGATAAAATGACACAAACATCTAAGTGTAACAACCTAAATCCTAGAACTGACAAGGTTGCATTGTACTATCAAATTTTGTTTATATACTTGCTCTTGAGAAAATTTTAATTGTTAATCCAAAAATGTAAAATCACATGAAAAGTAGGTATTTGAGGCCCCCTATTCTCTCAATATTTTTTAATGTGACACGTAACTTTGATCTACTCACCCTACATCAACATTATGTCTATGACAAGTGGGGTTATTCTAGACTATCAAATTTTGTACATTTCTAGATGGTCCCAAGTGTGGTTAACACTAGAGATGAAATAATGTGAATTGAGTTAATACCATATAAATTAATATGCAAGGGTCTATTCATTTTCATAGTGATTCCATCTATTTACTTCTTAGTAGAATCCCTTGGTTAGCTAGACCTAACTTAAGTTTTTGTTATGATCAGAGAGGCTAGCCACTTATCCCCTTGGAAATCATAGTATATGTGCCCTAATTTATATAACCCAACATGGAGAAAGGTTGGTATGATGCTGGGATATGAAAATATAGGTTAAATCACACCTAGATAAATTGTGAGGGAGAAGCGAGCTCCCGCTCACTAGCTAAAATTCATGAAAATAATAGATAAGTGAAAAGACTTTAGGGTCACATTTAGATCTCCAAAACCATATGGATTTGGGGAGGGACTTAATGAAATTATTTTCAAACTTTTGGATTAAAGTGACTGATTTAAATAATGATAAATTTTGGTCACTTGAGTTCCCTAAAGGGGATGGGGGAGAGCATACATGTGTTAATTGATTTGTTAAAATAAAAAACTTCAACAAAGAAGCATTGAAAATGAAACTCTTAAGAGTATTTATCTAGTGTGAGAGTTCATTTTAATCACCAAAATGAGGTATTCTATGATGTTTAATCCCATTGGTATTTGTTTTTTAAAAAAATTGTAAAATTTTCAAAAATAACTAAGCCATGAAAACACTAGGTTCATTTTAGACACCAAATAGAATGTGTGTAAGATTTAACCATATTCAAACTTTACTTTTTCCACCTTACGACCTGCAATTTGTTAGAGGGTTAAATATATTTTTTATTTTATAAAATATTTGAAAATCAAAATCTACAAAATCAAAATATTAGAAAGCTCCCAAACACCAAATACCTACAAGTTTAGAAAAAAATAACTTGCAAACATAAAAACAAATTAGAAAACAACTAAAAAAATTAAAAAATAAAAGGGATAGTTAGTAAAATAATGATATCTAAAAAATTATAAATTGGATTTTAACTAAATTTATATAAAATTTTGATAACACAAATGTGCACCAACTATAAAAAATTTAGAAAAAAATAGACTATGGATTTTTAAAAATGATTATTTCAATGATCATTTATTTAGAAATAATAAATAGTTATTAAAAGAGTCATAACTTCTAAACTAAAAATCAAATTTTAATGAAATTTTGAGAGAATTAATTTACAATAAATAAGAATGCACTATCAAAAAAACATAAAAAATAGTCAATATATTAAAAATTAGATATATTTTAAAAACCATGTTTTTTAGTAGGAAAATAGAAAATGAAAGTAATAGTCATTGTTTTGATCAAAAATTATAAACTATGCACCAATCATTCAATAAATTTTTGGAGATTGTTCATAGGTATAAGTTTCACCCATATTAAAAAAATTATATCAAAATAGTGAATTTAAAAAAAATATTAGCTTTATATCAACTAGTTTTAGTAGAAAAATAGAAAATCCTAACAAAACACACTAAAAGACATTATAACTAACTCATTATCTATCCCACCAAGTGTGCCATTATGTGAAAAAATAATCCAAAGAGGAGAGGTTAGTATTGTGTTAGTCCCATAAAATAAATTAAATAAGCACACTGAATCCTAACACCTCTAGCCTAGACACTAAAGAGAGCTTATATAACAAAAAACTAAATGAAAGCACAACAAAAACATAAAATACAACTCTTTTACCTTCCTTGGGAGCTCTAAATGGATATATTGAATGGAATTCTCAGATTTTACATCAATAAGTATTTTAAAATGAATTTTATTTATCTACTTATCTCCTTGACATCTTGGCTTGGTTGTTGTTGCCAGGCTTAAGATTTGGGCATGGTCACATTACTTGTATGAGGCTTATGGAACAAATCCTGCATAAAGACTCTATAATATCCAAGATTTTGATTATAATAATCTATTTTAATTTTCATTATAGCTTTGGCTTATGGGATATTAAAAATGAATTGGCATGGCCTTGTATTTATATCTTTAAGAATTAACTCTCATCTAAGGTGAGTTAAGGTTGAGTTGAGTTAAAAGTTGTCATGTAATAATGAATTTTAGTTACTTGTCATAGTTCTCAAATTATAAGGTTGAGTTGAGACTAACTATAGTTGATTTAAAATTTGTCATGCAATTATGACTTTTAGTGACTAGTCATAGTTTTCAATTTAGACATTTAGGGATATTTTGACAACTCATAAAGGTAATGTTGAAAGGCTTGATATTTTGATTTTTAAAATTTCCTTTTTTAGATATTCATTAATTTTAAATGGATAATTCAAATAGGGATTTAATATTCTTTAATTTATTTAATTAATTTTGATTAGCCTTTTAGCTCTTTAAAGATTTAATTAAGTGTTCAAGTGCCCCATTTAATACATCTAAAGGCCATATTGAGTGATGTGATGTTGAAATGTGATTAGGGGCTAATCCATGAGATTTTATTATTGTATATAGGATATTAATCAAAATAGGGATGCCTCAACATGATTTTAAGCTTTGATGGATGATGTACAAGTAAATTTAGGATGTTTAGTGATTCTTAGGATTAATTTGTAATGGTTGGTAAGAATCAATCTAAAGTCTTGATAGAGGTCAGTTGTGGCCAATTTTAGGTGTATACACTAACAATTTGATACAAATATTTTAACATGACCAATACCAACCAAATATAAGTACACTTCAAACACAAGCCTAATCTGTATATGACACTACTCCAAAACTTCCCTTGCATTAGTATTTCTCATGAAGGTTTGTGAAGCGAACCTAAATTAGGAGGACTAAAGCCAAGGTCATGACTTAAAAATTGTGAAGATAAAACTCACTAAACTCATGAAAATTACATTAAAACACTTTAATAGACCTGTAAAAAACTTTCAAAGCTGAATATGGATGCAAGAAAGGACAATATGCTAAAGAAGAGAAACTAGCACTTAGTAAGATCAACTAAATTAACATACACATTGAAAAAAATCATGGATAAATTAAATTAGATAATTATTTATTTCTCAAAGGCTTTAAATGATCAAGGATTCACCATACTTAGATTGAGGATAAATTTCTAAGCTAAAGTGGCTCAATATATAGCACAAGTGTGAAAAAAGAGAAGTGTGTAACAGAGAAAAGATATAAAAGTGTCATGTAAGTTAAAATAAGAAGAAGAGTTAGGTAACTATCATAATATACTTAAAAATCCATGTGTATCTCCTCTTCAAATGATCCATCTCTCCAAGTTGCATGGGAGGTTGAAATGCATGCTTGACACCTTGACTAGCTTCTTGAAACTCTCTTTCTTCTTGACATGTTGAAGGACAAGTGACCTTATTATTGATAATATCAATTTATAATAAATTTTTAATCTAATATTGACACCTTTAAATTGACTCCAATAGGTTATCCTTGACACATCACCTCATTTTCTTGCAAGGTGTCTAGAAGGCTAATCATCTCCTTAGGCTTATTTTGTAAATAAGTGTCAAAACTTGGTTTCAATTATTATATCTTACCTAAAATTCATGGATGGACTATTGAAATAATATTGGACTAAATAAATTCATTTTTAGACCTCAAACTAGCCCCAATAGGTCATTCTCTAATAAAGGCCTCGATTAGGCCTCATTCTTTGTAGCCTTTTTTTTTAAAACTTTTGTGTGGAAATTATAAGGGTTATATTGAAAAAAGGGAATATTATAGAAGCCTCTATCCTCTTACAGTCACATGTAAAATTTCATGAGTTGAAGCTAAGTGGATGCCAACATTTTTAGCCTATCTCTTCTTCCAATTAATCCTAATTAGGCCTCTAGCCCTATAAAGTGAATTTTGGATATAAAATCCTCCTACACTTGTGAAACCTATATAAAGTGTTTGATTCACTTTAAACATACCAATACCAATATCCATGTCAACTCTGAGCTTTTGTAATAATGTGCTTATATCCAAACCATGAAATGGCCAAAAAATAAGCCCTTCACACGCCTATTTAGACTGATTTGTAAAATTGAGTTGGTTTGGTCACTTATAGGGGTTATTGAGAAAATTTATTGATTCTAAAAGTTATAAAAATTCCCTATTGACCTCATATAAATATTTAGAAGCTTTCAACTTATTAGAATGCTTGTACAACATAAAAAACACACAAAATAGGGTATTTTGGGTAGTCTGTATATTATTCCATAAAAGTGAAGTACATGTGGGTGAGAAACTTGGAGTATATAAAAACCAATAATAGGTTTTAGGAACAAGTTATGGCATCATATGTTCTTTTAAGGTCCATATCTACAAACTGGTGACTATCCCTCTCTTAGGCAACTTGAAAGTACTTTAACTTATTAGCGATGATTCATAAGGTTAGACGTATGAATACTCCAACCAATTCCATAAATTTTAAGTAAACTAAGTGCAAAATTTTATATATGATCATAGGGTCCCATTCAATATGTGTTATCTATACCAAGTGAAGAAAGATGGCCTCTCAACTAGAAATAAACAATCTAAGAGATTTGAGAGAAAATGACATTTTAAGGTGATTCTCTTGGATTTTTTTTGGTACCCCATGACCTAAAAAGGTTCATGACATCCATATTGAATTTTTATAATTGTTTTTTAAACACCTCTCTTCATCAAGTCCCTCCAACCATGCCACTAGCTCAGACTTAAGGTTTGTGAAACAAACTATCAATCTCACCCTAACTACCTAAAATCACTTTGTTTCATCACTATTATGGTTCTAAAACTCATGGAAGTGTTTGTGAATACTTACATAATTATCCTTAAGGTCAAAATGCTTCATCTAAATCCACTTACATTTCATCAACTTTCTACAACTACACTATAGGCCTATGAATACATAACTAGATTTGTTTACAGGATTGAAAACATAATGAAGTGTCTTTCTATTATCTATGTTTTCTAATTATCACCCATAGCTCACTATATACACTTTCATCTTTAAGATTGATTGTCTTGAATAGGTTTGTGTATGAATTTAAGATTGTGCAAGATTAAATAAGGTCTACCTATTAGTTATAAAGGTTTGAAGAGAAATATTATTACTATCAACCATATTGGAAAAACCCTAATTTCCACCAATTCTCTTTAATATTATCAAAACTTTTCAAATAAGGAATCATTTTCATGAATGTGTAGAACTGTAGGTGCAAGGATTGTGTGACCCTAACTATGTGTATCCTTATCCTTAAACTCTAATTAGAGTCTCTTGACCTCAATGATTTAAATAGACTAAGTCTCATCTAATATTCAAAAAATCCACTATCTTCATACATTATTTTAGGTAAGTCTCAAAATTTGATTGTAGGTAGCTATCTAGAAGGTGATTGTGTAAGAAACTAGCTATGTATGCGAGAGTTTCATGACTATATCTATTTGTTGATCCTTGAAATATGTTTTTAAAATATATAAAACTCCTTCAAATAATCTTACAGTCCTCTACACATATAAATATTTTTATTCAAACACATACCTTTCACCATTAGTGCCTTAGGACAAGTTTTTTAAGAGGTTGGCTTTTGAGTGGAGATTGATAGTGTATTTCCCTTCTCTTAGGTCTCCAAGGAAATAATATGATATATAATTACTAATTAATATTGTAATTTGTGTCTTAAGACCTCATTTATGTCTTAGAGATCAAACTTTTATCTATTAATTATTCAAAATACACTCCTTCACCTAGTTAGTTGTAGGTGTGTATTTGAAGGGTCTGAGTGTGCATATGGATTTCTTAGGTATTTAATGTCAACCTTAAGTTATTTCAAAGGTTATGTAATATTTTTTATGATGTTTTAATACCTTTCAAATCTTTAAACTCTAAATTCCATTCCAACATTCACTGTCAATGGCTCATTTCCTAGTTGACTAGTTATAGGCACACATTGAGAGTTATCTCACTTATTTCAAGTCTATAAGACATTTAAAAACATATTAAAACCTATATGTACCCACTATTAAAACACATATAGTCTATAATTTCAACTCTTAGGAATAGTCTTAGATATCCACCACTTGGATTTAGTTACTTTGGATATCCCCATGAGATGCATGACTTTTCATATTAAATCCAACACCATTTTTTCATGCTAAAACATCCTTAAGAACACATTGACAATATTGGATTTACTAAGTTGTAAACCTATAGGCCAATAGGTGATGAAGACTGAAACCTTGTGTTTTGAAGCTTGAAAAGTTATATGTATGGTATTTGGGTGGAAAGACTTATTTTTTCCATTACACCAACACATGTAACAAGAAATATCAACTCCAGATTCCATGAAAAAATTATTCAAACTCATCAGAATACTCTATTATATGAAAGCATAGAAAACATAGTCTGAGATGATGAATGGAGATACAACCACTTAGGACTAGTATAAAATATCTAATTAATTATGAAAATAATGATGGATTAATAAGGATGTTATGAGACCATGGATAACCATTAAAATGTATCAGACCACATGGAAAACTCAAAAATGTAGGAAAATAATAGTCACTTGTAGATAGTGGAATAAAGACCTTTTATATGCCAAAAGGACCTCCACACATACCACCATGAGGAAAAAATGTGTGGGATACACACACACACACACACACACACACACACACACACACACACACACACACACACACACACACACACACACATTATAAGTTATTATAACTAGTTTCATGTAGATAATATTTGATAATTCATTCTAAAAACTCAAGAAATACCCCTGTCATAGTTGACTAGTAGATTTTAGACCCTTAACTTCTTAGCAATTATTCATAAGGCTAAGAAGATGAATCTAAGAACCAATTCCCTAAGTTTTAAGATTACCAAGAATAGAATCAATTCCCTAAGTTTTAAGCTAACCAAGACTACAATTAGTGCCCAAAGTTTTAGGCCCCACCTTCTCTCTCCTGGCTATTCCATCTACTCCACTTTTGTCTATGTGAGCTTGTGAAAGATTTGATAGAGTAGAGAAGTGTTTTTATGTAATTTTTGGATCTAAAAATTCCTTCCAAGATTTTTTATGACCTTTATAGCACTAAAGGACACATCTACAATGTTTTCACTTGCACATGACATGAACATATTCGTACAACTTCCTCTAACTCTTCAAAGTGGCATTGAACTCCACGAAATTGACCCTTTTTGACAAGTTGATAGGTATGAGTTGATTAGATTCTCCAAGCTCTTTGGAAAGTGTCTAGTATGGATTTTAAAGTTTATGAACTTTGACAAACATCAAAGTTAGCCAAAAATCACATGTTCATTTTTAACCCCTTCAAGTTAGCAAATCATCTTCAAATATTCCAAAACTTTATGAAACATTGTTAGAAGATATTTTAGACATTCAATAACATTTATGAACCCCTAATCACCTATAACACATTTTTGACCATATTTTATCTCTCAATGACACCCCTAGACCACTATATGACCTCAAGATGACTTTACCTTGATTTATTCAAACTAACCTTAATAAATGCTAAAAAATTCAGATAAAGATTCCTAAGGAGCATACAATCATGACATGAAAACATGACAAGTTTAAATTTGGAGGGGGTGGACATATTTTAATTGGGGTAAAACTCGGTCAATAGTCACCTTTATTTTGATATTTTTAGATCATGTGCACAATTTATCAATCATTATCAAATGATCAAACCCTAGCTTCTTTACCCTTGGAGTAATTGTGGGAAAAATGAGCTAGTAATATCATGGTGTCGCGATGCCCCAAGGACACATTTAAATGGTCATTTCTTACATATATAATAATTTGAAGAAGGTCTTATACTTTTAAATTCTCCTCTATGCATTGGATTATGTGTACACAAGGATGCAATGTGTGATAAACAAAGACATATAGTGACCCAGATTATAACTAGGAGAATATGTATCATGGGATACTCCTTGAAGTATTTAGACCTATAGAAATATAATCCTATGAATGATATATAAATAGGGATTAATATGGAAAATTTTCTCATTTGAATACTTGATTGAGTGTTTTTTTTGGTATATTTCTTTGTGAGTTGTATGTGATTTCTAGGTGAGGCATGAATGAAGGTTCATCTTGTATATATACACATCCATTTTGTAAATATCTCACAATAAATAACTTAGGATAACATTTATAATAGGTTTTATTTTCAAATTAGATGACTTTAGGGCATTGTAAACTTTTTAAGAAAGTAGACACTTGCATTTATGCAGGTGTCTATCTAGGATGTAAGTGTCCATGAAGCTATAAAATGCGTAAAAGTCAAAAACTAAGAGTGAAGAATAATAATCAAGTTTAGATATTGTTTCATAATATAGAATACCTAATCATCAGAATAACAGTGGTTATACTAAGAGATAAGTAATTTAGGCACACAAAGATAGTGAACACAAGCCTTTTGGTAGTGGGTAGGCCTAAAACAAAAAGGTAAAACCATGATAGATATTTTACAAGTGTAAAAGATTAATTTTTTAAAAAAATCATATTTTATAATCTACACTTGTTGATAAGAGGCAAGAAATATTTATCTAGACATACCACTATCTTAGGTTAAAACTAGACTAAAATGTAATTTAGAACATTAACACAATAAGTCAGAACCAAAGGCACTTCCTATGGCAACCAATAAGTGACATAAAACACAATACATAAGCACAAGGGATTTACAAAATTCATCAAATTTAATGACTAAGATGGAATTGACAAGGGAGCAATATCTCAACATTAGGGCATTACATTATCCTCCTATTATGAAATCATCATCCTTGATGTAGTGGATGAAAACTAGATGTTACAAGGCAATCATAATATCATGAGATAAATATAGATACATTCAAATTAATTTAAGTCAACTCAAATTAGGAACTTTTATAACAACATATAAGTTTCCATTTCATTTTAAGTCCACACGATTAATCATAACAAAAATTAATGTTTTAAATAACTTTAATAATTCTAAAGGAACATAATTATCTTAAATAATTTCCAAAAAATAGATTCAAATGCAATATATTTCAATACAATTTTATTTATTTATTTATTTCAATATTATTAGACCAAGAGCATTTTAATTTCCTTCTTGTCCCATTCTAACTTTGACAATACTATATAAAACACTTCATGGACATGAAACCCATAAAATCATCAATAATAGATCATTTTAAATCATAAGAGGTTCTTAATTTAACCACATGAACAAGAATGTATACTTTTCAATTAATGGGATCATACATAGAGGACTTTGATAATATACTTTATCATTATTTCCCAAACCCTTCACTCAATTCATTGGGAGGACTTTGAACTCTCATCCTAATGCCTAAACCCTAATAACTCAAACCATTGGGAGGAATTTATACACTCATCTTGATTCCAAAACCCCAATCACATAATCCATTAAGAGGACTTTAGATGTAGTCCCAATGCCCAAACCTAATACAAAAATCTGTTAAGAGGAATTTTGGTGTACTCCTTATGGACAAACCCAAACCAAATATCTTATTAGGAATTATTTATATGTTAGTCTTGATACCCAAACCTAATCACTAAATCCATTAGGAGTAATTTATATGTTACCCTTGATGCCTAACCTTATTCAAACCATCCATATCAATTTGTATCAAAAAATCATAGAGCAATCCACCTCCATGACTCCCTAAGTTAGGAAAGAACACATGCTATAAAAAAACATAATCACAATACTAAGGCTCCCATCATCCTTATAGCCTTTATAGAATATATATATATATATATATATATATATATATATATATATATATATATATACCACAACTTTCTCAACAAACTACTCAACATGTCATAATATTTATCATAACATAATAATAAATTATACTTCTCACCTATTAATCCCAAACTCAAAAAATGAAAAAGGTACCAAAAAAGTCTCATAAAAAAACACACTTAACAAAGTTAAAATTTACCAATAAAAAAAGTAAAGTTAATTTGGCTAAGTATCCTAACTCAATCCCAAAAGAATAACAAATGATAAATGTCAACAAACCAATTGAATCAAAAGAATAATGAAGGTGAAAAATGGCTCAACATCCCAATCTAATTAAAAATAAAGAGAAGCAATAAAATTAAGATCTCCAAAATTCAATAAAAGATTGAAATAATAAATGGCTAAAAATCCTCAAATCCCATAACATTGAAAATAATAAATATTATTTCAAATCAACTTATAAGTCTCAACCAATAACTAATATAATTTTAATTACGCCACATCAAGTAGAGAAATATCACAATTCCAAATATAATAATATTGAACTATGTGGTTTTCAAAGGACATAAATGGGATTAGGGAGATAAAATATTATTAAACCAAAATAAAACTCTTCAATACCCTTGTGTTTTATGAAGTATGCATAGCAACTCCAAGTTTACACTACTACCACACACTTATCATTATGTAAGTTCCCAAGATCATAACATGTTACCTCCAATGGTATAAAATGTTAAAAACACATGGAGGCATCATGTGACTCTAGATACACATCCTCACTACTCAACATGAAGTGGAGTGCCTCGATCACCTAACTACACATGAACTAGTACTTAACTCATAGAAAAATGATGAAAACTCATTTAACACAAAAATATATTACAAGGATGATAATTATAATATACAAGTATTTCATAATGTGTAATACATATGTGGTACATCACATGTACATTCACATTTCTATAGGTACATGCTAGTCACATAACATGATTAATTTGTTTTGTGTTAACATATAGGTCACGATCATACAACAACACATAGTTATTTTAGAGAGAATAATTTTTTTTTAGGAGTATCCATGCAAATACAAAATGATGCAATGAGTTGAACTATATGTCTTACATACATGTATAGTTGTAATTCCACCAAGGTTTATAAAAAAAAATTGAACAACCTAAGGGACATTAGTTTAAAATGGTACACACTCGATATATATAAGGGGTACATGAATATTGAAACACAAAATATAAATAGGACATTGTCAATATACATGGCATAAGTGGTCATCTTATCATCCCAAAAATATAATATATTTTTTTCTCTAGGTTATTATATCACTGATCAATCATCAATCCCAACTATTGTCAAAATTAATAAAAGGTCAAATCAATCATCCCATTGTATAGTATTTTAGTGCATCAATATTACCATATGTATCCAAAAAAGATACTCACCCCATCAAATACCACACTAAAAAGCACAATTTTTTTAGGTTCATTGTATAAGATAAATAAACCATCATAAGATGATTTACTTAGAGATCCTAGTGTTAAAATCATGCTTTATTACCAAGTGTCATGACCATTATTTGGAATGAATAAAAATACACAAATATAGGTGAAATGTTTTTTTTTACTTTATATTTTAAACAAAAAATATCATTTATTCCATATATTGAAACAAACAAGTAATAGTAGATATAATTAAGATTTCAAACAAGTGGTAACTCTTTAACCACCTTTGGTATTTAAAACTTCCAATGTTCATAAGCAAAACAATCCATAGTTGTTCAAAATAGAATCATTCAATACTTTTATTCAACAACCAAGTTAAACATTATATAAACCTAGGGTAATATTCAAAATAAATAGGGTTTACATACCATGTCACTCAAATAAGGATGTATTGACAAACATTTATTCTAGTAAACAACTACACAAAAAGGTGTTATTCCACTACAATCAACACATATACTAACAATAATCATTAAATATATGCTCAATTATAAGGTAAAATATACTTAAAATTTATGTTAAGAATATATGTTATTTTCATATTGATGATCCTTGATATTTATTCTTAGGTTATAAATATGGTAAATATAAACTATCCTAATACCTAAGCACCCATTACCCACTCAACTGGGTAGCCTACATATCGACTCCTCATAATCAAAATTATATGTACTTATCCATTTTTATGAGTGAACCATATCCTAAATTAGATTTCATGTAAAAAAAGGTATCTATCTAATCCAATGCAATGGATTCAAATTTTGTTATTATAAGGTAAAATATGCTCTATAAATATAAACAAAAACATTATATGCTTGAATTCATAAGGTAAAATATAATAAATAAACATTTTATATCATCTTTTGATGTTAGTGAGAGTGAGATATAAGGCCTCCAACATCTTTAGATCATCATTCTCTCACAAAGGTACCATATACAAAAACTATAATTTAATGTTATTGGTATTATCTATGAAGTTGTATTTACTTAATCATGAAGTAGTCATAATAATGCTCTCATAGTTACGTCTATGTGTAAAATTACAGCCCCTAACTTATCCAACACAATTAACCCTTACTAGTGATTTTAAGATATTTTTAAAGACAAAAGAATAGTAATATTTTTTATATTTCAAAAACACAACCAAATTCTATCACTAACCTTTCTTTACTATGCTTAACAAAGTGTAAGTAAAACACTATAAAAATAAAATATGTTTATCACCAATATTTTGAACTATAAATTTATAATAATATCATAATTAATCAAGAGTGTATACTAATCATTGACAAATTTTATTTATGAAAATAAGCACTAAAAATTTGGCCAAAGAAAAAAAAATAATTATAATCATCATTTTTCACACCATTTCTATGTTAATAAAATGCATAGAAAAACGCTATCCAATAAATTCATAGAGAAAGAAAGAAATTATTCTCTTAGTTTGATAATATTATCTAAACTAGTGAAAATACTATTATATAATTAAATATTTTTTATTTAAGAGTATGTATAGAATTCACCTAGCATTATGAAATGAATTTTTCAATCTAGAAAAATCACTAGTAACTTATTTGTGAAAATTGCCTTTGAAATCCATCCAACTTTAATTCAAAAATCAAGTGGTAAAACTATTTGATAGTCAATATAGTAATTTTAAATAATTAAAAATCTGACTTGATTCACTCACTCTCACACACATGCACACACAAACACACACACACACACACACACACACACACACACACACACACACACACACACACACACACACACACACACACACACACACACACACACACACACACACACACACACACACACACACACACACACACACACACACACGCACGTGTGCATGTGCACACGTGCGTATACATATATGCATGCATGCACACATGCATGCACATGAACATGTACACACACATTCACATCCACCCAACCACAAACCCACCCACACTAATTATAATAATCATTTGACCAAAGATAAAAAATAATTATAATCATCATTTTTTATGCCATTTTTATATTAATAAAATACATAGAAAAATACTATCCAATAAATTCCTAGGGAAAGAAATAAATTATTCTCTTGGTTTGATAATAATATCTAAATTATTGAAAATACTATTAAAGAATCAAATATTTTTTATTTTAGAGTATGTATAGATTAACCTAGCATTATGAAATGAATTTTTCAATCTAAAAAAATCACTAACAACTTATTCATGAAAATTGTTTTTGAAATCCATCCATTTTTAATTTAGAAATCAAGTGGTAATATTATTTGATAGTCAATATATTAATTTTAAATCATAATAAATATGACTTGATACACACCCACACACACACACACACACCCACACACACACCCACATGCATGCCCATCAATCACTAGAAACTTATTTTTCACTCAACTTCTAAAAATGTTTGGCTATGATATTTAAAATGATACTGGTTTTGTATATCCTCATCACCCTATTATTAGTTTAATTTATTATAATCTATACATTAAAAACCAACAAGTTCCCTCATGTGATATTATATATATTCACATTTTTCTATTAACCATAGAGCTTACCTAGGGTGTTTGGTTTATTGTACCCTTTATCAAATGGAGGTGTAAAGATTTCTTATCATAGAAAATGTCATTTTACCATTAGTGGGAATTGAATTTAAATCAATTATAAATTACATAAATCACTATGTATTAAATTACTAAATCCACCTTACTACCTTAAGGACTTTTTATTTTTTTCATAGTCTCATAGATATTTATTTTATGCCTCATTACAAATTATTTCACTCATAGTTTCATATTATATTATTTATTTTAAGTGACATTGGAAAATTGAGTGTCATATCACATATGACCCTCTTTATATTTATAAATATTTCCCACTTATTCCACATTGCATTAAATGTTTATAATTATATATCATAAACCAATACATATCACAATATTTTTAACCTACTCTAACCAAAATAATTTAGTGAGTGTCCATAATAATTATATTAGATTCAATAATGTTGATATTTAAATAATATACTCAAATGTCCATTTTAATTTGTAATATAAGGTAAATTTTATGTTTTTTAGGGTAATCACAAGTATGAAAATTTTCATGCCTATCTTATGAAAATATTCATGCAATAAATGTTGAATATGATCTAATTTGGTTATTAACCAATCTTTAGATATTTATAAGAAAATTCAAACTATAAGTGTGAAGTTAATCTTGTTGTCCAATCCTAGCCATGCCATTCTTATAGATTCTAAACTAGAATGTAAAAGGTTTGCAATTTTTTTGATAAAATTTCTTAAAATAAATGTGGCATCTTATGATGTGACTTAGGAATATCAACCGTTTGAAAAAATTCCTTCAATAAATGTATTCTCAAGGAAATATGACATACACAAAATGGATTTATTTCAAATCATGTGCCAATATGGGATCTTTTAGATAGGGATGTAGTTCTATCAAATGAATTGAAAACATAGTTTTTTGGTTTTTAATATAAGATTAGATACAAGGAAAATATTTTGGAAAACTATCAAAACTATAAGGGATTATAATAAATATATAATTTTAATATATCCTACTCCTAATATTAACCTTCCACCATTTTAAAGGTGTTATTGAAAAAATGTCATCTAGTTTTTAAAAAATAGGTAGGGTCAACCATAAAAATATCCCTAAATGATTTTAAGATGCACATGGATTGTCTAATATTATTCCTCAAGAATTGTGGCCTCATATTTTCATTAAATGTTTGACAAAATTACATAATGAAACATATTCATGTGGAATGTGATGATATAAGCCTGATCAAAAGATGGGTATATAAAATTTCTAGTGGGATATTTTAGTAAAAGTGATTAAAACTCATTAAGCCAGACTATATTAATATGTGAATAGAGATGGAAACCCTATGGGTGACAATCCTTGGTCTATCCATTGCATAACTATATCTCTCTTGGGGTGACATAAAATAATAAAACAAACAAACTAAAACTTAGAAAAACCATTATAGGAGATAAGGATGAAACCCATCATTAAATCCAACTTGACTCTTATAATTAAATATTGGTTTTATAGTTTTTATTTATAGCATTAGATGTCAAGCTTGGTAGTTTAATTTACAATCACATAATAAATATATAGAGGAAAATATGAATATTTCATTTTACTATGATTAAAATTAATTTTATTACCATTAAAGGAGGTAGTATGTAGGCTTACCTCCAACCACAAATAATAAGGGAGAACATAAATAGTCCCAAGGTAAATAGGATCATGGGCCTCAACCTAGTAGTGCAAATTTAAATCATCCTCTAAGGATTTATGGTGAAATAAGGATTCCACAAAGTTTATTTATTTTTAGGCATCAACCTCCTCTAATCCCATCTTTATATATCAAGCACACAACTCTATTTACCTAAAACTCCTCCCTTAAAAGAGTATATTTTTTTCCAAATGAATTCCATTCACATTTTCCTATTTTGATACTGACAGTATGATAGAAAAGGTGAACTTATTAGAATTGACACTTGTTCTTTATATTTGATGAAAAAATATCCATGCATCATGAGCATACCCATGTATTGTGTAAGCTGAAATAATGATATTCCATGAGAATAGATATCACTTATCCATTTCCTTAAACAAATAAAAAACATCCCCAAAACATTTTCATTTGTCATACATGTGGAAATTTTATTTTATAATATTTTACATGTTTATCTAGACAAAACATATATGACACTAAAATGGGA